>OY992897.1:62270414-62337321 GCA_963921405.1 Cepaea hortensis | reverse complement strand
AAACTAGATATTCACGACTCTTCGCTGTCTAAAAATTTCGCTGTATTGGTAAATATATCTTGTGATTGTAGTTGTAAATATATCTTCTTTCTTTTGCCCTCGTTCGCTTTGAACTCATTCAGCTGCTAATTCTGCTGTACTGGACTGATTTTGCGTGTGGATTAGCTTTCCCTATTACCAGTGTCTCTCGCCTTCAGGCGAACCCACTCTGACTTCAGAGGTACTTGTAATTTACGTCACTAAGTCAAGGACGAGAAGTCAACATTTTAATCCAACTGACACCCATTATAATACGTTTTCATTATTGTTTATTTGATTGCATTGAGATGTAAGTTGTGTTTTGTAATTTGTTCTTGTATTGTCTTTATTAGATTCTCAATTTCTAATTGTCTTTTAATTATAGGAATATTGAGTGGTCAGCATTTTTCAGTTGTACTTTTCTTCTCCTCCTTAACTTGGGGGCTGTAAATTACAAGTACCTCAAAAATCGGAGTGGATTCGCCTGATGGCAAGAAACACTAGTTAAAGTGTCCTTTCGGTCGACACATCCGACTTCTTCAGGCACTTGTTGACTGGGTTACCTTCTCGAGTTAACGTTCCTGATGATGCTTCCAGTATGTAGGTCAAACATAAGACAACCAAAAAGCAGTCTTGTCTGACTCCTTGTTCTATACCAAGCAAATATGTTATCATCTTGCGCCCTGACAACTGGCATAAACGTCTATGCATCTCCACATATATTGGTACTTATGTTCTTGTATTCTGTTGTATCATCGCATATTCTAACGGCTGCCAGTTTTTCACTGTATAATATGTTTGTTTGTTTTTTCCTTTTAACTCGTTTTGAACTTAAAAGTAGTCCATACGCGTACTACTACGTCTGGACTGCTTTTTGCGTGTGGATTAGCTTTCCCTATTACCAGTGTCAATTGTCATCAGGCGAACCCACTCTGAATTCATATGTACTTGTAATTTCCGTCCCCAAGTCAAGGACGAGAAGTCTACCTGTTCTGTAGGGGTTGAACCCGCTACCTCGGCACCAGCACTCCGAAAGTATAAGAACGAGAGCGCTTATCAATTCGGTTATGCTGACCTCCGTATTGTGCTTTATAATATAAAAAGGGTGTATTTTTATTGACTGCGCTGTATTTGAAAATATTGCCTGTCCAAGTTTGTTTTTATTAATTTATGCAATGTAATAGGTAAATACAAAACATGGACCGGCAATATTTTTAAACACTGTACAGTCATTAAAAATACAGCCTGTATTAAGTGTATTGTGGAGAGCATTTCTTTTATTATGTTCCATAATTCTATATGTTCTACCTACTCAAACACTTTTGGATATTCTATACAGCAAGAATCCAGATCTGCATTGCACTCTGCTTTTTCAATACTTTTCTGACACTGCTCTTTGCTATAGATTTATAGGCACCATACTTGTTCTTCTTCCTCTCTCTCTCTCTCTCTCTCTCTCTCTCTCTCTCTCTCTCTCTCTCTCTCTCTCTCTCTCTCTCTCTCTCTCTAAGTCTCTATCTCTAGAGATAATAATAATAATAACAAAACCCTAGTATAACAGCCAGTCCCCTTTTGGTAGGCCAGTATATTCCACATGGCTAATAACAAGTGTCAGACCATTATCTAATATTATTGTGTCGTGTAGTTTTGACACTAAATTGTGAAGCTCCAAGTAACATTTTCTCACAGGAAGAGGTTCTAACATGCGAACCACAAATTGAAGAACCTACATTTGAAGAAATCCTATATGTAATCACACGACTTAAAAACAATAAGGCAACTGGGACTGATGGAATTGCTGCTGAATTTATAAAGGCAGGTGGCCATGCATTACATCTAAAGCTATACGAACTAATAATAAAAATCTGGAGGACAGAAGAATTACCCCATGACTGGAAAGAGTCATTATTGATACCTATCTTTAAGAAAGGAGACAAGTTCCAATGTGGAAATTATAGAGGAATATCACTACTGTCCACAAGCTATAAGATACTATCCGCAGTATTACTAAATAGACTAAAACCATATTCAGAAGACATATTAGGTGACTACCAGGCGGGTTTTAGACAAAACAGATCAACAATAGATCAGATATTTATCTTACGACAAATAGCCGAGAAACATTGGGAATATAAAAGAGATCTCCATAACATTTTTGTGGATTTTAAAAAGGCTTATGATAGTGTCCATAGGAATAGTCTATGGAATGCTATGCAGGAATTTGGAATACCAAAGAAGTTAATCAACATGACCAGACTATGCATGGAAGATACTTATAATATAGTAACATATAAAGGCAGGAAATCAGACCCCTTCCAAATAACATCTGGCTTGAAACAGGGTGATGCACTATCGCCGCTACTCGTCAATCTGGCTCTAGAGAAAGTTGTAAGGAAGGTAAAGGAGGAATGTGATATTGGAGGAACATCCAAGCTGCTTGGTTATGCAGATGATATAGATATTATAGGGCAAAGTGAACAAAAGACATTGGAAATATTGACTCACTTAAAGGAAAAAGCCCAACAGATGGGGCTGGTTATCAACCAAGATAAGACAGAATATATGGTAATTTCAAGAGACGGAATGGCTAGAAACTCTGGCCACATACAAATAGATAATATGACTATTAAAAGAACGGAAACATACAAATACCTGGGTACGATCTTCAACTGCTCCAACATCATAAGGGAAGAAATACAAACTAGAATCAACTCTGGAAATAAGATATACTATGCACTACAACATCTACTAAAATCAAAGGCGCTATCTCGTAAAACCAAAATCACAATATACAAAACACTGATCAGACCAGTTGTGCTGTATGGCTCTGAAACCTGGAGTACAACGAAAGGAGACGAAGCCTTGTTACAAACCTTTGAGAACAAAATTTTAAGACGCATCTTTGGACCCATTAGGGATACACAAAGTGGAGAGTGGAAAAGAAGAAGTAACAAAGACATTTATGATCTGTTTAAGTCCCCGCTAATCACTGGTATCACGAAGGCTAATAGACTACAATGGCTGGGGCATATAGAAAAAATGGAAGATAATAGGGAAACAAAACTCGCTTACACTCAGGAAATAAATGACCGTAGACCCCGAGGTAGACCAAGAAGGCGGTGGAGAGATAATACATTTACAGACCTACAAGCACTTGGAATCAACGACTGGCAAGAGAAGGTCCACCAGAGAGACGAATGGAGACGGATTGTATTTGCAACAAAGAACCTCAATGGCTCGGAACGCTGAAGAGGAAGAAGTAGTTTTGATGTTCGCATTTTGCCCATGCCTTTATAATGCATATCTTTTATATTGTTGCTGTTCTCTGTTAGCCTTGAATGATGTGTGAATGAAATAATGTATGAAAGAGAGTGATAGAAGGACAGAATGTTAGACGGGCCTGCGTGCCCAATTCTTAACCCTTTGAAAATAAAGTTTGTTCGTTTGTTCGTTCGTTCGTTCGTTCGTTCGTTCGTTCTCTCTCTCTCTCTCTCTCTCTCTCTCTCTCTCTCTCTCTCTCTCTCTCTCTCTCTCTCTCTCTCTCTCTCTCTCTCTCTCTCTCTCTCTCTCTCTCTCTCTCTCTCTCTCAGCAAGTTATGCACTACACAGGTCAGCGTTCCCGACATTGGCATACATCTGTGCCAGGTTTGCATCCTCTAGACAAATTCCATCATCAGTAGCGGGCTCTATATACCCGTGAGACATACAACCATTGAGAATGTTTATCCCGCACAATGACATGCAGACATTAATCGTTTCCTAATACATTTAATGTGGTTTCTGAGGAAAATGCAAAGAATACCATGGACAGATAGAAAAACCAATGACCAAGTACTACAAGAGACAAATGAAAATCGTAGATTGATTAGAGAAATTAGACGTAGACAGTCAAAATTTTTTGGACATGTTATGAGAAGAAATGGACTGGAGAACTTGGTGACAGCTGGCAAGATCGAGGGGAACAGACCAAGAGGAAGACCGAGAGGAAAATACCTGGATGGCTTGGCCACATGGCATGGACGAGACAGGAACACTGAGCTGATCCACGACTCTGGTGATCGAGTGAAATGGCGAATCATGACCGCCCACGCTTTCCGGCATGGCACATGATTGATTGATTGAATACATTTACATACGGAACTTTCCGGGGCATCACGATATCGCTGTTCTATTATGTGGTTTGCTCCCCGTGTGAGTTATTTTGCAATCGTCGCTGTTTTTTTTTATAAATGTATCTACATTAAGTGATACAATTACTCAATACATAATGGTTAATTAACATGAATTAAATCTACAGCGAATATATATCAGATAAAACCATAGCTTGGACTGAGGCTCTAGATTATAATTTCACACGTTCCCTGTAAAGCAACGGACTGGAATAATTGTCGAATATGTATATATCATTTAGGTAATCATATTGGTATCTCAAGAGATGTATGATATGTTATAAAAATGGAATTTTGTTCTAAAAGCAATTCTCAGCCAGATCTGCCTCGGCGTGTGAGTGAGCTATGCTTGTGCTTGTATGTCTGTGTGATGTAGTTGTTTCTTGTATGTCTGTGTGATGTAGTTGTTTCTTGAATGTCTGTGTGATGTAGTTGTTTCTTACATGTCTGTGTGATGTAGTTGTTTCTTACATGTCTGTGCGATGTAGTTGTTTCTTACATGTCTGTGTGATGTCGTTGTTTCTTGTATGTCTGTCTTATGTAGTTGTTTCTTGTATGTCTGTCTGATGTAGGTGTTTCTTGTATGTCTGTCTGATGTAGTTGTTTCTTGTATGTCTGTCTGATGTAGTTGTTTCTTGTATGTCTGTCTGATGTAGTTGTTTCTTGTATGTCTGTCTGATGTAGTTGTTTCTTGTATGTCTGTCTGATGTAGTTGTTTCTTGTATGTCTGTGTGATGTAGTTTCTTGTATGTCTGTGTGATGTAGTTGTTTCTTGTATGTCTGTGTGATGTAGTTGTTTCTTGTATGTCTGGCTGATGTAGTTGTTTCTTGTATGTCTGTGTGATGTAGTTGTTTCTTGTATGTCAGTGTGATGTAGTTGTTTGATATATGTCTACACGATGTAGTTGTTCCTTGTATGTCAGTGTGATGTAGTTGTTTCATATATGTCTACACGATGTAGTTGTTTCTTGTATGTCAGTGTGATGTAGTTGTTTCATATATGTCTACACGATGTAGTTGTTTCTTGTATGTCCGTGTGATGTAGTTTCTTGTATGTCAGTGTGATGTAGTTTCTTGTATGTCTGTGTGATGTAGTTGTTTCTTGTATGTCTGTGTGATGTAGTTGTTTCTTGTATGTCTGGCTGATGTAGTTGTTTCTTGTATGTCAGTGTGATGTAGTTGTTTCTTGTATGTCCGTGTGATGTAGTTGTTTCTTGTATGTCTGTGTAATGTAGTTGTTTCTTGTATGTGTATGTAATGTAGTTGTTTCTTGTATGTGTGTGTGATGTAGTTGTTTCTTGTATGTGTGTGTGATGTAGTTGTTTCTTGTATGTGTGTGTAATGTAGTTGTTTCTTGTATGTCTGTGTGATGTAGTTGTTTCTTGTATGTGTGTGTAATGTAGTTGTTTCTTGTATGTCTGTGTAATGTAGTTGTTTCTTGTATGTGTGTGTGATGTAGTTGTTTCTTGTATGTCAGTGTGACGAAGTCCCCAGCTTCCTCTTCATCTTTTGCTTAAATTGGAGTAAATTCTTTTTAAAACCCTTATGTAATTATAGAAGAATTTAATTTCGTTTTTATTCCTATATATCTATGCATAGACAGTACATGGCTATAGTTTAAAGTAACTCCTATTTAATGTTATTACTTTACTATGAAGTAATACGATACATTAAGATCGGGGGAGAGGCTGAATTTACAAAGTAGTGTACCCAGCCAAATCTATAAATTTGGCTACGACTATTTCACAATTTGGTCGGCGAAATTACGAAAACGAACTCCCTGGCACGACCACTTCCGGTCAGGAGAAAAATAGCTAAACTCGGTCTTTCGCAACCTAGACGTCGGTGTAGGAACAATCTGCTAGTCGCTAGGCTCTATAAAATACTTTTAAAGTGTTAAGAGTTTTATCTTTGGCGCGTATTAAAGCCATAAATATATTTAAAATATATTAGAGAGATACCTAGAGCAGTGTTCGTACCCAAGTGTGGTCAAAAGATTAGAAGGGTAAGGAATAGTTATGTGTATCAATATAAAATATTGCCGTGTGCGCCCGAGATTTCCGTGTGTAGTTAAAGTTGGAAACCGCCGATAATAGGTTATTTTACCTAATTATTTAACATAATAATTATTTTACCGACTAAACTCGATCGCGTATATTATACTTCGTACAGGTAGTTTACTAAGCACACAGAGTAAAGGGTGTCACGTAACTGTGTAGAAAATACCTTTACATGAGGTTTAGAGAGGTGGAGCCGATTTGAGATAGTTGTAAACTTGATAAAGTCGGATAGAACCCAATTTTCGATTAGTCCGTATAGCAGTAGACTAGGCCATACTAATCGAGCCGTTAGTTGAGGAATAACACGAGGCAGTTCCTAGTAATAATATTGCGAGGCCGCGAAAATAGATCTTACTAAACACGTAAAAATGTCAAATACTAGCGTGGTAGATCCTAGGCATGTTCGTTAATTTTTATCGGTGATTTCTCACCAATTCGCAGTCCTGTTCTTGCCTGCCACTCCATTAACTTTCAGCCTATCATATTCTATTATGATAATTACATAAAATGTATTTTAAAATATACGTTATATAGAATCATTATTAATTATATGCTAGGAATATAGCTTCAGAATTTGAACATAAATATCTATAATAGGTAATCTGTTTAATAGATTGTATTCATATCTACCTGTAGATTACTTTGTAATTATTGTATTTTAATAATATAATTATGATATGCATTATATGATTATGTTTAATTATTACTGAATACTTATTACATTCACTTATAAGAAAGCTTAGAATGATTTTATTGAGCTGTTTTCTTAGGTCAGTGTTTTACTATTGATCCTAGGATAAGGAATAATAGGGAGCAGGGACAGATAGCTCATGCTATTTTGTTTCTGAAAATGTTATGAGATGTAATCGGCCATCAGGAACAATCCATGGCCGATGCTTACCGATGTCTCGACAGAAGAGTCAACTGCTCTCGCTGTATATATTTCACAGATTTGACACCTTCAGCGCCAAGCTTTAGATGCGCTAACCTGTGTGACTCATTGTGAAGCATCACTCACCATCTCACTTATGCTTACTAACTAGGGTTTACACGCACTGTGTAAGCCGGAGAACCAGAAGATAAGTGGCCAAACTTACCGTTGGCCACCACCACCATCAATCAACTCAAAATATACTATAGGCCAAAGAGTCGTCAATGATTAGACAGTCTAGTAGATTCCACCCATAATATTAGATATGCAATAGGATACAGGGAAGTGTATCCCTTTTCATGTACAGGGCTGCCTCCAGTGGAGCACCCAAAGTGTTATCATATATTAAATGTTAATGTGATTTTAATTTTACAAACTCTAGTTGTTACCTAATTAACCTAAGTCATAGTAGAGTGAGAAGATATGAAAGTTTGTCTCTGTTATATATTTTACTCTGTCTTTCTCCGTGTCATTGAGAGTTATTAGAGTTGGGGGATCGAGCTTTGTTTTTATTTCAGGCACGTAGCTAGACAACCTTGGCAGACTGTCTGTATCAAACCAGTATAGTTGTACGCCATTCCTGTCTGCCTGAACACTGTCAGAAGATTAGACTTGTTCTGGGACCTTTACTCCGTCTAGAATTACGAGCTATTCAGTCTTGTCTTCTCCAGTGACTTGTTTTTCTATTCTTAGAAAGTCTATCCGCAGCACTTTGATAGATTCCTTATCATCGTAGCTAACGCTACGCTACAGTCAGTGTGATGTAGTTGTTTCTTGTATGTGTGTGTAATGTAGTTGTTTCTTGTATGTCTGTGTAATGTAGTTGTTTCTTGTATGTCAGTGTGATGTAGTTGTTTCTTGTATGTCTGTGTAATGTAGTTGTTTCTTGTATGTCAGTGTGATGTAGTTGTTTCATATATGTCTACACGATGTAGTTGTTTCTTGTATGTCAGTGTGATGTAGTTGTTTCATATATGTCTACACGATGTAGTTGTTTCTTGTATGTCAGTGTGATGTAGTTGTTTCATATATGTCTACACGATGTAGTTGTTTCTTGTATGTCAGTGTGATGTAGTTGTTTCTTGTATGTCTGTGTAATGTAGTTGTTTCTTGTATGTCTGTGTAATGTAGTTGTTTCTTGTATGTCTGTGTGATGTAGTTGTTTCTTGTATGTCTGTGTAATGTAGTTGTTTCTTGTATGTCTGTGTAATGTAGTTGTTTCTTGTATGTCTGTGTGATGTAGTTGTTTCTTGTATGTCAGTGTGATGTAGTTGTTTCATATATGTCTACACGATGTAGTTGTTTCTTGTATGTCCGTGTGATGTAGTTGTTTCATATATGTCTACACGATGTAGTTATTTCTTGTATGTCAGTGTGATGTAGTTGTTTCATATATGTCTACACGATGTAGTTGTTTCTTGTATGTCAGTGTGATGTAGTTGTTTCATATATGTCTACACGATGTAGTTATTTCTTGTATGTCAGTGTGATGTAGTTGTTTCATATATGTCTACACGATGTAGTTGTTTCTTGTATGTCAGTGTGATGTAGTTGTTTCATATATGTCTACACGATGTAGTTATTTCTTGTATGTCAGTGTGATGTAGTTGTTTCATATATGTCTACACGATGTAGTTGTTTCTTGTATGTCAGTGTGATGTAGTTGTTTCATATATGTCTACACGATGTAGTTGTTTCTTGTATGTCAGTGTGATGTAGTTGTTTCATATATGTCTACACGATGTAGTTGTTTCTTGTATGTCAGTGTGATGTAGTTGTTTCTTGTATGTCTGTGTAATGTAGTTGTTTCTTGTATGTCTGTGTAATGTAGTTGTTTCTTGTATGTCTGTGTGATGTAGTTGTTTCTTGTATGTCTGTGTAATGTAGTTGTTTCTTGTATGTCTGTGTAATGTAGTTGTTTCTTGTATGTCTGTGTGATGTAGTTGTTTCTTGTATGTCAGTGTGATGTAGTTGTTTCATATATGTCTACACGATGTAGTTGTTTCTTGTATGTCCGTGTGATGTAGTTGTTTCATATATGTCTACACGATGTAGTTATTTCTTGTATGTCAGTGTGATGTAGTTGTTTCATATATGTCTACACGATGTAGTTGTTTCTTGTATGTCAGTGTGATGTAGTTGTTTCATATATGTCTACACGATGTAGTTATTTCTTGTATGTCAGTGTGATGTAGTTGTTTCATATATGTCTACACGATGTAGTTGTTTCTTGTATGTCAGTGTGATGTAGTTGTTTCATATATGTCTACACGATGTAGTTATTTCTTGTATGTCAGTTTGATGTAGTTGTTTCATATATGTCTACACGATGTAGTTGTTTCTTGTATGTCAGTGTGATGTAGTTGTTTCATATATGTCTACACGATGTAGTTATTTCTTGTATGTCAGTGTGATGTAGTTGTTTCATATATGTCTACACGATGTAGTTGTTTCTTGTATGTCAGTGTGATGTAGTTGTTTCATATATGTCTACACGATGTAGTTGTTTCTTGTATGTCCGTGTGATGTAGTTGTTTCATATATGTCTACACGATGTAGTTGTTTCGTCTTTAATGTATATTTTATCTTGAGTAATTTGATTTTGATAACGAATTACATTTGTAAACATGGCTATATCCAGAAGTGCATCAATTCACCTTCACACGGAGCCTTTATAAACACATCCTTTCATATAATAATATATAATCTCAGGGAATTGCACGACATCCACAATCCCGGAAGTCACCACAATCCCGGAAGTCACCACAACTCCGGAAGTCACCACAACCCCGGAAGTTACCACAACCCCGGCAGAGACCACAACCCCGGAAGTCACCACAAGCCCGGAAGTCACCACAATCCCGGAAGTCACCACAACCCCGGAAGTCACCACAATCCCGGCCAAGATCCACATGAGTATCAGCATCATCATGTGCTATGCCGATAAGCATGCGCGGTCCTGTTTCGCCATCTCACATGATCACCAGAGACGTGGATCAGCTCTGTGTTCTTGTCTCGACCATACCAAGTGGCTAAGCCATCCAGGTATTTACGTCTCTGCCTTCCCCTTGTTTTTCCCCTCGATCTTGCGAGTTGTCACCAAGTTCTCCAATGTATTTCTATTCATAACGTGTCCAAATAGTTTTGACTGTCTACGTCTAATTTCTCTAATCAGTTTACGGTTTTAATTTGTTTCTTATAAGAATTGGTCATTGGTTTTTCTGTCTGTCCATCATATTTCTTCATTTTCTTCAGAAACCACAACCATAAGATGTTGTTTGTTTGTTTGTTTGTTTTTTTTTTTCAGCTTTGCTGCTTATTGTACATGAGCATACCCGAGTCCCAAATGCAATAAATAACATTTAGTGTCAGTTTTTCTCTAAGTCTGGAAATCCAGCCTGGACGTTTGTTTTATGTCTTAGCCTCGTCCAAACCCACAAGATTACCCATCTGGGTTGTCCCGCTTAAGGTCCCACGCGCAATCCACCCATTGGAGATTAATCTATCACTCTGATCGCCTCAGTGGCTTTCCCAAAGCTCCGTAGTTTCTTGCTTAGAAAAGCCAAAATGGGTTATGAAGGACAAGTGGCACAGAAGCTGTGACGCACAAAGGAAAGAACCTGATTTAATAAAAGACACATGAAAATACCCAAAAAAATAACCTGAAAAAAAATTTATTAAAGCGTCCAGGCACAAGAAGCTTGAATCTTAAGTTCCCAGGGGAATGTACTCGGGGATTCGGCGCGTGCATTACTTCCCCTGCTTGAAAGTTTGAGTTGTTTTTTTTTCTTCCCCCCGACATAACTTGAATTCCGAAAAATAAGTTGAATTTTCAGAAATGGAAAATGACAGAGAGGGAGAAGTCTTTTGTGGATTGCGAAAGGTGGATATTGAAATCAGAAGTGGTTGGGTATTTATGGATATATAGTTAGCAAACACAAGGAACAGGAGTGATGATTTTTCTGACAAGAAAACAGTAGTTAGTGTCAATTCAGGTACTATGGGTAACTTTATATTACCATCGCAACTACCACAATAAGTACTGCTGCTGCTGCTGCTGCTGCTGCTGCTGCTGCTGCTACTGCTGCTGCTGCTGCTGCTAATACTACTACGTTTACCACTCCCACCTCAACTACTAGTACCACAACTACTACTATTACCACCAAAAACAACACCACCACCACCACTACTACTACCACAACTACTACTACTACCACCACCACCAGCATCACCATCAAAATTACTACTACTACGTCCATCACAACCACAACAACTATTACCACCACGACAACAACTACTACCACCACGATAACTACTACTACTACTACTACTACTACTACTACTACTACTACTACTACTACTACTACTACTACTACTACTATTACTACTACTACTATTACTACCACAGCAACAACAACTACCACCACTAAGATAACAACTGCTACCACCACGACTACTACTACTAAACGACTACTTACCATCATTATTGCTACTACTAAACTAATAATAATACCACAATCACTACCATTACTAAGATCACCAAAACCACAACTACATCTATACTACTACTACTACTACTACTACTACTACTACTACTACTACTACTACTACTACTACTACTACAAATACTACTAATACTACTACTACTACTACTACCACCACCACCACCACAACTACTACTAATACTAAGCTACAACAAATACCACCACTATTACTACTGCCGTTTGTTTTTAATGACTGAGCAGTGTTTGAAAATATTTCCGTTCCATGTTTTGTATTCACCCTCTGCGGAGATCATGGAACATAATAGATAAATACAAAACTTAGATCGACAATATTTTCAAACACTGCACAGTCATTAAAAATACACTGCTTTTTACCTCTAGTCCCGTTTAGGATTTAATCTCTCAACTAACTCACTTCAAGCCGTTCTATATTTAGCTATCCCACACAGTTCTGTCCATCTCCTTGCAACAAAGTTCATTTCTGTTTCCACTTCATGAGTGTTATGTCTTTCTCTT
The DNA here is from genome assembly GCA_963921405.1 of Cepaea hortensis. NCBI lineage: Eukaryota > Metazoa > Mollusca > Gastropoda > Stylommatophora > Helicidae > Cepaea > Cepaea hortensis. The sequence goes on along the minus strand of OY992897.1, from coordinate 62,325,122 downwards.
TTTCTTTTGCCTTGTGGTTTCCAACCTATGTCTTTTCTAGTTATACAATTCTCAGATTTTCAAAGTGTATGTCTTATTCATCTCCCCCGATGGTGTTTCCACCTTGTCGTGGTGGGGGAGCTTGAGTTTCTCAATGACCCTGAGAGCTATGCCGGCGGTAGCATAGCTACCAGCAGGGCCTCCCAAGCCAGACAGGTCAAAGGGTAGAGAACAGACAAAGAGAAACACTCTGGTCCTCCAGGTTGGGGGTTGAAGCGTGGGGTTAACATCCCCACCTTTGTAAAAACCTTTCTTTGTTACGAAACAAATACATGAGCCTCGATATCGGACTGACTTATCTGGACAACGACCTTGGAACATATAAAGGCAGGAAATCAGACCCCTTCCAAATAACATCTGGCTTGAAACAAGGTGATGCACTATCGCCGCTACTCTTCAATCTGGCTCTAGAGAAAGTTGTAAGGAAGGTAAAGGAGGAATGTGATATTGGAGGAACATTCAAGCTGCTTGGTTATGCAGATGATATAGATATTATAGGGCAAAGTGAACAAAAGACATTGGAAATATTGACTCACTTAAAGGAAAAAGCCCAACAGATGGGGCTGGTTATCAACCAAGATAAGACAGAATATATGGTAATTTCAAGAGACGGAAAGGCTAAAAACTCTGGCCACATACAAATAGATAATATGACCATTAAAAGAACGGAAACATACAAATACCTGGGTACAATCTTCAACTGCTCCAACATCATAAGGGAAGAAATACAAACTAGAATCAACTCTGGAAATAAGATATACTATGCACTACAACATCTACTAAAATCAAAGGCGCTATCTCGTAACACCAAAATCACAATATACAAAACACTGATCAGACCAGTTGTGCTGTATGGCTCTGAAACCTGGAGTACAACGAAAGGAGACGAAGCCTTGTTACAAACCTTTGAGAACAAAATTTTAAGACGCATCTTTGGACCCATTAGGGATACACATAGTGGAGAGTGGAAAAGAAGAAGTAACAAAGACATTTATGATCTGTTTAAGTCCCCGCTAATCACTGGTTTCATGAAGGCTAATAGACTACAATGGCTGGGGCATATAGAAAGAATGGAAGATAATAGGGAAACAAAACTCGCTTACACTCAGGAAATAAATGACCGCAGACCCCGAGGTAGACCAAGAAGGCGGTGGAGAGATAATTGAATACATGTACAGATCTACAAGCACTTGGAATCAACGACTGGCAAGAGAAGGTCCACCAGAGAGACGAATGGAGACGGATTGTATTTGCAGCAAAGAACCTCAATGGCTCGGAACGCTGAAGAAGAAGATGTCTTATTCATCTCTAGCGTCTTTTCCTCATCTCTTGGTTCACTGGGTTTTGTTCAGTTCGCTCCATGAGCTCTACATTGTGCTTCTGTCATAACATTTTATACCGTCTATTTCAGCGTTTCCCAACGTGGGGCCCGCGCCCCACAGGGGGGCAATTCGATTGTTAAGGGGGGAAATTCGAAAATGGAAGAAATCGGCTGGATATAACAAAACGGGGGAGACTTGAGACTGAAGTTAACTAAATTGGCACCTGACATAAAATCTATTTGCAGCGCAAGGATCTCAATAAATTTAAATAATAAATAATTACTAATAATTAAAATTATATAGAACAATCTTTCATTAAAATAATTTTGTACTTGAATTTCAGTTCTCCATTATATGTTTTGAAAATTTACTCACTGTGTTTGCTCAATAATTCCCAATTGATTTCTTTTTTAAACCTATCATTCAAGTTTCTTTAGTGAACATTTCAATTTGTGAATATTAAAAATAATGTATATGTTAGGTGGGGGGGGGGGGGAAGAGGGGGGGGGGGCAATAAGAATTTTAGAAAGGCTTAGGTGGGGCATAGCACAAAAAAGGTTGGGAACCACTGGTCTATTTTGTACAGGCCCCAATTAGTGAATGTCTGTAGTTTATCTGTCATCGTTTTCGTTGTTCTTCGTGGTTCTGATCCATATACTGCCTAATACTACCACCCTATCTAGCCAACTACCACCGTCGCCACTATTACTACTACTGTAGGTATTACTACTATTTCTACTAGTACTACTACTTTTACTACTACTACTACTATTAACTACTACTGCTGCTGCTGCTGCTACTACTACTACTGCTACTACTACTACTACTACTACTACTACTACTACTACTACTACTACTACTACTACTACTACTACTACTACTACTACTACTACTACTACTGAAAATACCAATGTGTGTGTACTAAGTGATTCAATAAGCTTGATTCGGAAGGTCGAAGCTGGATCTGTACGTAGACAGTGGACTGAGTCGCTGCGGAGGTCTGTTGTCCGTAAAGTCACCTTCATCTTCGTCCCGGGACATGCGGGAGTCGAGGGAAATGAACGAGCTGATAAATTGGCTGGCTCTGCACCCCCTGCAGATGGCCAGCCCATGGATCGTGCCGATGTTATTAACGTCCTTAAAGATATGTCGAGAACAGAGGACTTTGACGTCAGTGAAACCACATCGTTGTCCAGGATGAAAGACTTGTGAGTAAGAATTGGCACGGCCAGACGCGAGAGGTACATCGGGAAAACGAGGTGCCTCGTCAACCAACACAGAACTGGTACTATTAGCGACCGAACGTTGATGCATATGCGGGGGGGGGGGGGGGGGGAATCTGGGCACCTATTGACCTGTCCGCAGTGCAATGAAGATACCCCAACTGATAACTGATAACTGATAACTAACTACTACTACTACTACTACTACTACTACTACTACTACTACTACTACTACTGCTGCTGCTGCTGCTGCTGCTGCTGCTTCTACTACTACTACTACTACTACTACTACTACTACTACAGTGTACTTGTAATTTACTGTCAATGCCACCACTATCACCACTACTTTTACTACCTATTGCTAGCACCACCGCCATCACCACTTCTACAACCACGACTACTGTTTCACCATTTCATTGAAGCAAACACGCTCCACCAACTCACTCCAAACTATCCTATCTTTTACCATCTCTGTAGCTGTGTCGATGTCATCTCCATATTAATAATTTATAACTCTAATTCTCATCTCCATATATTTTTAGATCTTCCTCTGTTTTGTGAATGTACGGCCCAACCACCTTGCAGTTGTCTCTCCATTGTGCCTCAACTGTTCTGGTAAATCCCCGAGTCCTTTTGGTTGTCTGCATTATGCTTTGTTCCCCATGCTGGGTTATTCTTTTTTCCCTATTTCCATGATCCAGGTTAGGTCATGGGACACTTACAGGTTAGGTCATGGGACACTTACTGCATACAGGTCAGGGCTTCACGCAGTTAGATTGAGCAGGTAGAGTGTCATGCTTTGCGTGAATAGATCAAGGCGGGTCGCTGAGCATGACACAACATGACTTTCAAGATTCATTGACATCTGGACCGAGTTCGGGGTCGGACTGAAGATGGCGATTGGCAGAATCTCATCTTGCCGCCACGTTGTGTATATGTCCTGTTTTTGAAACAAAGTTTGACTGCTGACGTCGTCTGAGAGATTTTCCGACAGAGTTTGACTGTAGATGTCGAGTGCATGTATTATCTGTTTGCAGCCTTTAGTACAGTGTTTATTGACATTGATGAGACGATTTTATGAATTATTTTGAAGAGACGATAATACACTGTTTCGAAACCACGCCGCTGTTGTGTCGTGAAGAGTCATTATTGAAGTGGTGTTCATCGTTACGTAATATGTGTGTAAAGATCCATATTCATAGAAGGTGTAAAGAGTGATACTAAAGGCAATCAAAAATCACGTCAGAGAAGATAGTCAGTTGGCACAGTCAATCAGGCTTGGAGAATGTAAGAAGGTTAGTTACTAGTCCTCCTCAAGTATAACTATAAGTGCACCACAGTTGTATCAAATCAGGACTATAGGCTGGATGTTGCAGACTTTCCCACTTCATCCTTGCTAATGCTTCCTGCATAATCTTTGCGACATGCGGACGAGCATTCTCGTGCAACAAAATCACACCGCGTGAAAGCCTGCGGGTCGTTTATTCTTGATGGCTTTTTGCAACGTGTCTAGTGTTTGCAAGTAGTGGGTAGAGTTGATGGTGACACCAGGTTCTTTAAAGTCGGCCAGAAATAGCCCTTCATGGTCAAACAATGCGCTCAGCATAACCTTACCAGCGGAGACCTGTAACTTGAAAATTTTGGCTTTTAGTGATACAGCATGCTTCCATTGCATGCTCTTTCTCTCTTGCTGCTCGGCTCAAAGTTTTGACATCATGATTCATCGCCTGCCACTATGCGGAAAAGAAATGCGCCACCCTCCACTCTGTAATGCAGCAAGTAAGTCAAACACCATACCGTGCTTTCCTCTTCTTGGTGGTTGTTCAACATCCATGGTACCCACTGTGAACACACCTTCCGATATTGCAGTTTCTTACGAACGACCTTTTGAATTGTCCCAATTGACACATCAAATTCTTTCGCTAGCGAACGTATGCTTCAACAACGGTTCATCAATTTTGCTGCATCAATTTTGGTGATGGTTTTTATCTGTTGCAACAATATGCGCTTGACCCGGCCGCCGAAGATCTGTCGTGAACTGACGTCCTTTTCGAAACATTCGTGCCCAGCCTGTTACTGTTGTCTTCGATACACATTTGTTACCGTACGCTGCCTGCATTCTTCGATGAATGTCCACTGGTCGATATCCTTCAAATGAAAGAAACTGAATCACCGCTCTTTGAGCTTCTTTGGACGGATTTTGGATCAACCCGGCCATTTTCTCAACGGTCAGAAACAGAACTTATGCATCATGAGACGACAAGCACTTGCTCTTTTATTCACTGGTCAGTACTCATCACATGACTATGACATGATCATGTTGAACATACGAAATTACGGGCGGTGCGGCACGAACGGATTTCAAATGAACGCCCCTCATATATACAATTGGTTCGTTGGCAGACAATAAGCATGTCGGTCAACACAGGGGCACTCCGTGCCACAGAGAATACCCCAAATAGTTCGCAGCACCTATGCTGGGTTATTCGCTGTTCCCCATGCCTGAGTTATTCGCTGTTCCCCATGCCTGGGTTATTCGCTGTTCCCCATGTCTGGGTTATTCTCTGTTCCCCATGCCTGTGTTATTCTCTGTTCCCCATGTCTGGGTTATTCTTTGTTCCCTATGTTTCGGTTATTCTTTGTTCCCTATGTCTGTGTTATTCTTTATTCCCTATGTCTGGGTTATTCTTTGTTCCATATGTCTCGGTTATTCTTTATTCCCTATGTCTCGATTATTCTTTATTCCCTATGTCTCGATTATTCTTTATTCCCTATGTCTGGGTTATTCTTTGTTCCCTATGTCTGGGTTATTCTTTATTCCCTATGTCTGGGTTATTCTTTGTTCCCTATGTATCGGTTATTCTTTATTCCCTATGTCTGGGTTATTCTTTATTCCCTATGTCTGGGTTATTCTTTATTCCCTATGTCTGAGTTATTCTTTATTCCCTATGTCTGGGTTATTCTTTGTTCCCTATGTCTGGATTATTCGCTGTTTCCTATGCCTGGGTTAGTCGCTGTTGCCTATGTCTGGGTTATTCGCTGTTCCCTATGTCTGGGCTATTGGCTTTTTGCTATGTTTATATTCGGCCAAGCTCACAGACTTTATGAAAACTACGAAGTTTACATTCGGCCATGGTGACAGATTTTATGACAACAGGTTGACTGGCACCTTGCCGTCTTGACAGACGATAGTTTGTAAAATGGAGTTATACCTCTCCATAACACAAAGCCTGGGCTGAATTTAGAGACCATCTGTTGCCCATGCAGCATGATCCCTCTCTCGGCCTGTCTAGTGTACTCCAGAGGAAAGGTAAACCATTACTTCTTAAACAAGACAAGCTGCAGAAGCTGCCGGATCAGCTAACTTATGACAACAACCAAGTTTACATTCGGCCAAGCTGATAGACTTTTTCCAAGTTTACATTCGGCTATGGTGACAGACTTTATGACAGCAAACAAGTTTACATTCGGCTATGGTGACAGACTTTATGACAACAACCAAATTTACATTCGGCTAAGCTGATAGACTTTTTCCAAGTTTACATTCGGCTATGGTGACAGACTTTATGACAGCAAACAAGTTTACATTCGGCTAAGGTGACAGACTTTGTGACAACAACCAAGATTACATTCGGCTATGGTGACAGACTTTGTAACAACAACCAAATCCGGGGGGGGGGGGGGGGTAGGAATGAGAATTAAGATTATTTCAAGATCGCGTTAACACGAGAACCGATTACTTGATATTGTTTTTCCCTCCAAACTTTACGGTTCTGTACTTCTCACCCTTCCAAAATTCATTTTATAACGTAAATAGAACTGCTAATCACGTTTTATGTAGACGTCTAGACTTGTTCTAGTATGTATTATTAAAATTAGCTTCTATTTTCATCTATACTGTGTAGAGGCAGGGGGGAATTTATAGGCAGGAAATACGAAAAAAAAGGGGGGGGGGGGAGAATGACGTTCTGAAAATATGGTGAAGGGTGCACTTGCCAAATAAGGTTGAGAACAACTGTATTAAACAATAAAGCTTAACTAGTTTGTTGGTCCGTATGGCAGAGAGAGGAGGAGAGAGGGAGGAGAGGAGAGTGAGTGAGTGAGTGAGTGAGTGAGTGAGTGAGTGCGTGCGTGCGTGCGTGTGTGCTTGAGTTAGTGAGTGAGTAAGTGAGTGAGTCAGTCAGTCAGTCAGTCAGTCAGTGAGTCAGTCGTTCGGTCGGTCGGTCAGTCAGTCAGCCAGCCAGCCAGCCAGCCAGCAGCCAGCCAGCCAGCCAGCCAGCCAGCCATCGAGTGAGTGAGTGAGTAGAGTGAATGAGTGGAGTGAGTGAGTGGAGTGAGTGAGTGGAGTGAGTGAAGTGCGAACAGTACGTGCTTGCAGGCGGGCGGGAGTGTTTGAGTGAGTGAGTGAGTGCGTGCGTGCGTGCGTGCGCGCGCGTGCCCGTCCGCCCGTCCGTCTGTCCGTCGGTCGGTCGGTCGGTCGGTCGGTCGGTCGGTCGGTCGGTCGGTCAGCCAGCCAGCCAGAAAGCCAGGCAGCGAGTTTATGATGGCGGCATAATGTATTCGTGCCCTTGAACACGACATGCGTGAACGATTGTGCATACATACTGATCGTTCAAAGGTCTCTCTTGTCAAGTGAGTCGAGTCTGTCGCATTATCTAGGTGAGCAGCTGGGCGTAGAAACATAACGTACCACTTCTGTACGAAGGCCATAGAGATGGAAGGTTTCGATGAGTGTGCTCCGGCCCACAGAGAGTACGAACGTATGAAAGAAAGTACAGTAGGTAAACAAATGCTGTGTACTCAATGCTGTCTTGTGTAACGGCAGACGAAACGGTCGAGTGAGCACACTGTTGGTATTGATTTTCATCACTGAGACGTCAAACAGGCACGTACACGTATGCGTGTGTGTATGTACCCGAACACACATATACACATAGATAAGACTGTATAGCACTGCTGTATACACAGTATCATCATCATCATGTGCCATGCCGCAAGCGTGGGCGGTCATGTTTTGCCTTCTTACTCGATCACAAGAATCGTGGATCAGCTCCGTGTTCTTGTCTTAACCATACAACGTGGCCAAGCCATCCAGGTATTTACTTCTCTGTCCTCTACTTGTTCTCTTCCCCTCGATCTTGCCAGTTGTCACAATGTTCTCCAATTTATTTCTTCTCATAACGTGACCAAAAATCTGTGACTGTCTACGTCTAATTTCTCTAATCAGTTTACGGTTTTCATTTGTTTCTTGTAGGACTTGGTCATTAGTTTTTCTGTCTTTCCATGGTATTCTTTGCATTCTCCTCGGAAACCACATTTCCACAGCCATCAGATGTTTTGCAGCTTGTCTGCTCATTGTCCACGCTTCACATCTATACAATAGTACAGGTGGCACCTTAACACTCTTTTCCTCGTTTCAATTGATATCTTTTTATTGGTCAGTATGTTTTTTTTCATCTTGCAAATGGCTGCCTTCGCCATAGCGATTCTTGTTCTAATCTCTTCAAAGCATCTCCCATCAGATGTTATGACTTTTCCAAGATACACAGTATACCACCAATTTCTGGATTCGGCAAATGCCTCGGGAAGTACATACACACACACACATATATATATATATATATATATATATATATATATATATATATATATATATATATATATATATATATATATATATATATATATATATATATATATATATGTACATATGTATATATGTCTACTATCTGCATTCTCCAATGCTTGTTCTGAATTTGGTTTAACAATTAGCAAAAAGAAGACACAGATTATGTCACAAGGTGCACATGGGGCACCATCAATCTTTATTGACGACGCCGAACTAGAGATAGTAGACCATTTTACATATCTAGGATCGGTGGTAAATAGCAAATTATCCCTAGATCAGGAAATCAACATCCGGATTGGTAAGGCAGCAACAACAATGAACAGGTTAAGAAAAAGAGTCTGGGAGAACAGGAAGCTTACTTGCCAAAACAAAAGTCCTTGTCTATCAAGCCTGTGTCCTTAGTACTCTTCTCTATGGCAGTGAAACCTGGACAACTTACTCACACCAAGAGAACAATTTAAACAGCTTCCATATGCGGTGTCTGTGAAGAATTCTTGGTATTAAGTGGCAAGACAAAATCACAAATACTGAAGTATTGGAAAGATCAGGTTGTGTGACAGTTTATTCCATGCTCAGTCTTCGTAGACTTAGATGGATAGGACATCTTAGGAGGATGGATGATGGTAGAATACCAAAGGATATCTTTTTTGGTGAATTACAGATGGGTAAGAGATCTCAGGGTCGGCCTCTACTACGATACAAAGATGTGTGTAAGCGGGACATGATTGATACAGGCATTGATAATGCACATTGGGAGCAAGTCGCCGCTGAACGTGTTGCATGGAGGGCAAATATCAGAAATGGAATAAAGTCAAAGGAGAAAATTATTGCAAAAAAGTCACACACCAAGCGTTTGAGACGTAAGATGGTGCATGATGGTGGAAATGACCACGTGTTCACATGCACCCACTGTGAACGGACATTTACAGCGCAAATTGGCCTTATCAGTCACACTCGCTACCGCCATAGTTAAAAGTTATTATGCCTTTTTAAAGCACAAACTATCGTCTGTCAAGACGGCAAGGTGCCAATGATGATATATATATATATATATATATATATATATATATATATATATATATATATATATATATATATCACGTGCCATGCCGACTGACATATCTCCAGTCTTTCGTTTTCTGGATTATCTCCGCTGTTGATATCCCTCCATACCTTCGTCTCAATCCATCTAGCATCATTTCTCTTGGTCTGCCTCTGCCTCTGCCTCTGCCTCTCATCTCCTCGATCTTTCCAGTTGTCACGTTGTTCTCGAGTGCTCTCTTCTCATCACATGACCAAACAAAGCTGTTTGTCTCTTTCTTATTGTTGTATATAATGTTCTAGTTTCATTAGCCTCTTTCAGGCATTCGTTGTTAGTTACTTTGGCAGTCCAAGGAATTCGCAACATTTGTCTTAGGAACCACGTCATTGTTGCTCCAAATCTATTCCTAATTTGTTCATTTACATTCCATACAGCAAAACAGGTTCTATATTTCACTTCAGCAATCTGTTTCTAACATTTAATAATAGTGACTTATTGATTAGATATTCTTCATTTTCTGAAATGCAGCCCTTATTTGCCCTATTATACTCTTAATCACTATCGTGCATCTTTCGTCTGATGTTATAAATGCCCCTAGGTCAGTGGTTCTCAACCTTTTTTGGCCCGTGCCCCCCTTCACCATGTTTTTAGAACATCATTATCTCCCCCCCCCCCTTTCGTATTTCCTAACTAAAAATCCCCCTCCTCCGCCCCCGCCCCTACACAGTATACGTAATAATGGAAGCTAAATTTAATAGCACATACTAAAACAAGTCTAGACGTCTACATAAAACGTGATTTGTGGGTCTACTTACTTTATAAAATGGATTTTAGAAGGTTGAGACGTACAGAACAGTAAAGTATGAAGGGAAAACAATATAAAGTAATCAAAATCTTGTATTAACGCGATCTTTAAATAATCTTAATTTCCCCCTGGAAACCCTAAAATTCCCCCCTAGGGGGGGGGGGGGGGGAATTCCCCACCGGTTGATAACCACTGCCATAAGTATTTAAAACTATCCACATGGTGAAGAAATTTTCCTTCTATCTCTATATTACATTTGGATGTGACCTTTTTCTTTGATATCACCATTGTTATTGTTTTCTTGATATTCAAGAAGAGTCCTACAATTATTGTAGATCTTTTGCGTTATCCGCCTTCAATACTGTTTCATATGCATAGCGTATATTATTTATATTTATACCTCCGATTAGTATTCCTAGCTTTTCTTTGATCTCTCTTATTATTAATTCACTATATATATATATATATATATATATATATATATATATATATATATATATATATATATATATATATATATATATATATATATATATATATATATATAGTTGTGTTATTGTTGTTTTATTGTTTATTTGTTGACGTCAGGTCTTGTCATGTAAGGTTGAGGTACCATGCAACAGCAGACGGCACTTTCTGCTTTCTGTTAGAGTCGAATGTTGAGCAGCACTCAAACAACTGGACGGCTTTGGGCGGAGGAGCGCAACTGGGAGGCTACAACCCTTATCCTGGTGCGAGGCTATGCAACCTAAAGACAAATGTCATGGCAGGGCAGGCCAGGCCCTAAGTTCTTGGTCGGCAACTGGTCTAGGATGGAAGCTCCTACAGGCGGGCAGTTAGAGCATTGCTTTGCTGATTCGGCAGATCTGCAGCTTGCCTTGTCCGAGATGTATTGCTGTTACCTTTCCTCTGGAGTAAACTAGGCAGGCGGAGAGAGGGATCATGCTGCATGATCATCACGTGGTCTCTGCAATTCAGCCCAAGATTTCGTTCTTTGGAGAGTATGTTTCAAAATGGCAGTCGATACACAGTGATTGTTGTTCAGAGATTTATAGCAAGATTTCCTGATAAACAATCTTCTCACCGCTTTACGGTTAGAAATTTGTTGAATCAATTTCCTGCTACGGGAAATGTGGAAGATGCTCCATGGTTTGGTAGGCCTGCTGTGTCTAAAGAAAAATGTCAAGATATCCAAGACTCCTGAAAAGTCCAAGCAAGTCCTTTGGAAACAAGTAAACGTGTTAGTGAGCACAGTGCACACAATTCTTAAACAACGATTAAATTGTCATCAATACAGGATTTCTGTTGTTCCTGAACTAAAGGAGTATGATAATCAATCCAGAGTCAACTATCCCACATGGTTTCAAGCATTTTTAGCTAAAGAAGACGAGTCAATTCTCGATGTAACATTCTTATCTGATGAGGCATGGTCTTATCTATCTGGATACGTTAACAGCTAAAATAATCGTATTTAGAGCACTTTTATTCCCAATGCATTTCATGAATCGCCTCTACACGATGAGAAAATTGGGGTATTATGTGCCGTCAGTAGAAAACGTTTTATAAAACAAGTTTTCTTCAACAACACTATAAATGCCGATCGGTACTGTACTGACATTCTGGTACATTTTTAGAACAGCTGACTGAACATGAAATTGAAGAAGCGTGGTTCCAGCAAGATGGTCCAACTGCACACACTGCTAGAGTATCAATGCGTTTTGGGGAAGAAATTTTCGCAAATTTGGCCTGCTCGTTCTCCAGATTTAACTCCATTAGATTATTATACTATTCTTGAAAGGAATTGTTTACAAAAATAACGTACACACAATTGAGGACCTGAAAGAAGTAATCAGAATTATCATTCAAGAAATAACAGACACGTTGCAAGAGGTATTTAACAATATGAAGAAACGTGTACAGTCATGTCTTGAAGCCCGTAGTGGACATTTCCAACACCTGTGATAATGAATACTTCATTGATACTTACGGCTTCCCTAAAACAGCGTTAGACCATAGCAGTAACTATTGTAACTAATGTAAGCACATTTTCGATGACGTTTTGTACTTTATTTTTCAAATGTGTTGTATATAAAAAGTGTTTTGAGACTACAAAATAAACATTCGGGGAAACACCCGGGATATATGGTGCTAGTCACATTTGTTATAGACCATCAGCGAAATATGCGTGATATCGTTACTATCAGGCCGACCGCCTTTATTTTCCAGAACATTTATTGGTACTCGTGTGTGCATCCCGCTATCTGTTCGTATCTCTAAACAATGCCTGCCTCGCTTTGATTTAATTAAGAGGTCACGCCATGATTATATTTAGAAACCTTTTAGGAAACACATTAGGGGAAAGTATTTTTAGATCGCGTTGTCATGGTGATGTTTTTATACGCCAATCGTGTAAGAGAAAATAATGACAGTTCTCTTGTAGGCGTGTGAAATAGCCAATGTGTTGTTCATTGTAATCAGGTGTTATATTATGAACGTTGACACATGCCTCGTAACATTCGACATTATGAAACAACTTCGCACGTCTAAATCGCTAAGTAACTAATTTAACGAAGTGTTACATTTCCTCTATATTACAACACAGTGTGTGTTCTTCGTCTTCTTCTTATCGTCCATGCCGAGTGGCGTTGGTGATCATGACTCTCCACACCCATCTGACATGTATGATACCAATCGTGTCTGACACCGACGTTCTTCCATGCCATGATGTCAAACTGCCCATCAACTTCTCTCTCACCCCAGTGCCTTGTTTCCCCTCCAACTTTTTGGTTGTCACGACAGACCCCAACTTGCCCCTGCTCATGACATGCCCAATGAATGAGTAACCAGTTCTATGTGTGAGTACACTTCTACGAAGATAGCTTCATTACTCTTTCTGTCCGTCCACAATGTTATCTTTCTTCAATAAAACTACATCTCCAGAGCTTCTAAATAATTTCTCACTTATCTGCTAATATAGTGTGTGTGTGTGTGTGTGCGTGTGCGTGCGTGCGTGCGTGTGTGTGTGTGAGCGCGCGGGTGTGTGTGTGTGTGTGTGTGTGTGTGTTTTAAAGAAGCATCGTTAAAAAGGAATAAATAAAACGGTGATTTTTCCCATGAACTACGCCGATTTTGTTAATAGTTTGGCTACAACTGCCATTGTCTAGAGGACAGATTTTTCAAGGCAGACGAGGAAGGGTTATTTTGGCACCTTTGACTTGTCAAAGGCCATGTCTTATAGTTAAGAGGTATTTTATAGAGCAGATGTTTGCCAACTTTTTTGTAGTGTTACACTGCAGTAATTTAGTAAGATCATGATGTGTTGCGTTGAAGTAATGTATAATGGTCGTGTAGTATTGTGCTGAAGTAATGTAGCAAGGTCATGTAGTGTTGTACTGCAGTAATGGATCAGCGTCATGTAGTGTTGTGTTGAAGAAATGTAGCAAGGTCATGTTGTATTGTGCAGTGTTGTGCCGAAGTAATATAGCAATGTCATATAGTATTGGGCTGAGTTAATGTAGCGAAGTCACGTAGTATTGTGGAAAAGGAATGTTGCAAGGGCATGTACCATTATGCTGAAGCAGTGTAGCAAAGTCATATACTATTGTACCGAAGTAATGTAGCAAAGTCATGTAGTTTTGTGCCGAAGTAATGTAGCAAGGTACCACACACCGTGACAACCTAAAAGCGCCACTGGCTGTCTAATACACATTCGTTTCTTCAAGTCTTGAAACGAGCGTGTATGAAGTATTTACATTTCAGAGTCATTTTAACGCCACCGTATTACGTAACTGCTTCAGTGCCAATTATATAGTATACCGCCAAATGTAACCTCCCATAAGGCCAGACAAACGATACATATCGGCACACTATCGCCACCGTGTTATTTGCATCGTTTTGGGGTTATTTTCCTCAATTGTAATGCTCAGTGAATGTAAATTTACATTATACTGATTGTTTATGTGATTGAGTAGTATATTTGTTCCGAACCTATTTGTTGTTTGGTAATGAAACAGTTTAAAACAACACCAATTTGTGTGCTGCGGTTGAAGGGCTGCACAGGGCTGAGAATGTGACAGTCTAGATTGATGAAAGTGAAACTTCGACAAGGTTAGTGGTTGTTGCTTCACACTCACTTTGCACCAGATCACACATTCTCACCTCCAAAGTCTGGCCTCTTAGAAGGGGGTAAAAAACATGAATAATTTTGAAATAATTGTATGCTTCTATTTAACTGATTCAGTGCCAAACAAAACGTATGTTTGGACCAAACACGGTACACAATAAAATGATCAAGCATTATAATGTACATTTCCGTTCACTAGCATTGAAATTGCGGAAGATACCACGAAACAAAACAAATACCACGATGACCATTTTTTCCCCCGCATATTCTTTACAGGATATTGCACTCAACACCAGCATTTTTGAGCTGCTGTTGATGTCTTCGCAAGTTTTACGTTCAGTAGTTTAAATATTGAGCACAACCCACTACTGGCAACGCCGATCGCATTCAGGTATGAACCTAAGGCTTATCCATTTCATACCTGAATGCGATCGGCGTTGCCAGTAGTGGGTTGTGCTCAATATTTAAATTTCAAATCCCGAAACAACCACATAATCAGTTCAGTAGTTTGCCATCGCTTTCTGAACTACCGGCTCACATACCCTATTAAGTAATCAACGCGACGCGATCCGCTGCCGAATCTCGCGCAGCTGTGTTTCCTACGAGAGTCAGTCAGTCAGTCAGTCAGTCAGTCAGTCGCAGTTCCAACTTCACAGCAATGGGTCGTCCCCATTATGCTCCGTTCCTGTGCCAGTGAATATAACACACAATGCTCCCCACTGCCCAATGTGAAAAGTGGAAAAGACAGGAGTCTCGAAAAACAACAGCTCGCACAGATACACTGTGCATAATGCCACCGCCAGAATGTCCTACGAGAGTAAACGACGTTACGAACAATGTCCTTAACGCCTACACCAGGAAGAACCGCACAATGACTCTAGTATCGCGATATATTGTCCTTCTCTCAAAATGGCAGGTCATTTCTTGCGATATATTATCATTCGACACTGACTCAGTTAAATTAAACTTTCAGTTTTTAATGAGATCGTGTACTTTATTTCAGTTCACACAGCGTGCCATTTAAAATCAATTCATCTGTCAAGCTTGGCACGCGAGCCGTTGGTAGCCGACGGCTGTTATAGAGATAGCTACCTCACGAACTAACTGGCCTCCTCTCTATGACCACCGGTTATATAGAAGCTTATTTCGCACATTGCGACCAATCCCTATGTCCAGTGGCTACTCCACCATCCGCTACCCGGTGAAAACGCTATGTAGTGACACCGATTCCTACAACAGAGAGCGCCGCAGAGGCAAACAACGAGAGATTTTTGCCAGCCTATTGTCATAGCCGTCTCCCTGGCCTAGGCGTTAACGTCTTTCTCCGTAATCCCATATATCCACGTGAGGAACGTAACCTGCGCGAGAATAGATAGCGGTTCTCGCAGCGTTGGTAACTTACGGGGTATGTGAGCCGGTTGCTCAGAAAGCAATGGCAAACTACTGAGCGAAATCTTGCCAAGAAATTAACAATCAGCTGAAAGCAGCTGATGCTGACAGCGATGTCCTGTAAAGGATATGGGAACAAAATGTGTGTGTGTGTGTGTGTGTGTGTGTGTGTGTGTGTGTGTGTGTGTGCATGCTTGCGTGCGTGCATGAGTGCGTGCGTGCGTGAGAGAGAGAGAGAGATTTACAACAGAGAGAGACAGACATACAACGCAGAGAGAGAGAGAGAGAGAGAGAGAGAGAGAGAGAGAGAGAGAGAGAGATGTATACAACGCAGAGAGAGAGAGAGATTATACAACGCAGAGAGAGGGAGATTATACAACGCAGAGAGAGGGAGATTATACAACGCAGAGAGAGGGAGAGACAGAGAGAGAGTGAGAGAGAGAGATTTATGCAACAGATAAAGATAATTATTTATTATAAAACAGGGGAGAGAGATTGATTTATACAACATGGAGAAATACATAGACGTATGCAACAGAGAAAGAAATTGATTTATAAAATAGAGAGAAATGTATGCAACACAGAGAGAAATTTATGCAACACAGAGAGATATATAGATTTATATAAATGAGAGAAAGATATACATTTATTCAACAGGGAGAGACAGACAGACAGACAGACAGACAGACAGACAGACAGACAGACAGACAGACAGACAGACAGACAGACAGACAGACAGACAGACAGACAGACAGACAACAGACAGACAGACAGACAGACAGACAGACAGACAGACGGACGGACGGACGGACGGACGGACGGGCGGACGGACGGACGGACGGATGGGCAATATCATAATCACCAGAGATGGAAAGAAATGTATACAACACCGAGAAAGATATAGACATATAACAGAGAGAGAGAGAGAGAGAGAGAGAGAGAGAGAGAGAGAGAGGGAGGGAGTGGGAGAGAATTAGACAGACAGAAAACAATCATAATCAACAGTAACTACATTCCTAATCTAAAATTACACCACAAAATATTCAGTTTGTACAACGTACACCGACGAGTACTAACAATTAATGGGTGAAAACAGACCTGTCCGACGGGAACACAATATAGAAGAAGATTGAATATAAAGAGACATAAATTTGAGCAAAATCAAATATTTTGGGCATGGATAAACACGTGAATGTCTGGACAAGATAACTATTAGGGAGGTATACCGGAGAAACAGAGAAGCTAAAGACCACAACGAGGATGGCTGTAAGATGTGATAGATCATTTAAACATGACAGCACAACTGACTATGAAAGAGCCATTTCGAAAGACTTTTATGGAGAAGGAGACACGGGAGGGAGTGGGGGGGGGGGGGGGGGGGGGTAGAACAAGTACTGATTGATAATGGCTCGTGCATACATTTTTCAATAATAGGTAATTATCTCCTCATAATCACTATTATGTGCCATCTCTGCATTAAAGGTCGACTGTAACAAGTCTCTGAAACCATCTGTCGTTCGTTCTGACTGTGCATTCATTATCGCTTCTTCCTGTCTATCTCTTGATGTTTTTCACCAACATGTAATGTTGTCGTCCTTGTGCACGCTTCCTCTCTAACACAATGTTTCTTCTTCTTTGTGTTCATCCGTAGTGTTTTTTTTCAGATGTGATTGCGGTGTGTCTGGTTAGGCACCCTTGGGTCGAAACCCTTAGGCCAACACATCCGACTTTTAGCGTGCATTTTTGACCAGGTTAGCAATCCTGGGAGACTCTCACTTTTGTGGTACTGCCCACCTCCCAGGTGGTCAAGTTGGAACAGTCGAAGACTGCACGGTCCTCCCTCAAATGAAGGCAGGGACAGTCCATGGCATTTTCCGCCATCCTGGATGGCTTCCATAATTGCAGAGCCGACACATAACGCTCTGGTGCTGGGCTCACCGAGGCAATCGTCACGTCCTGCTCATGGCTGCTTTGATTCCTCATTTCAATATATTGGACATTTCGTTCGCCCCGGGCCGTTCCCGCACAAACCAGACAAGTCTGCGGACGGTATCCACTCAGCGAGTTTTCGGACATGTGCTTGTCGTTGCGCCCGTCAGAGCTGTTCCAGGCACGACAGGCGGCATTCGGAAACTAGGTAGTCAGAGCTGTTCCTAGCACGAGAGACATTCGGACGAGACATTTCACTCGGACGTAAAAGCGTAGTGCCAATTTTTAGTTTGCCACCCGTAGGACGGCACTTCCGACTTCAGCAGGCATTTTTTAATGAGGTTAGCTTCCTTAGGTTTCGAGGCACGTTAGACTTATTGTTGTGATGTCGCCCACATCTCAGCTGGTCAAGATAGAACGATCATCGACATCACGGTTTACCCTCAAGGGAAGGCAGGGGCAGACCATGGGCCTTTCCAAGGCTATCCAAGGAGGCTTCCATAATTGCAGAGCCGGCACATATTGCTCTGAGACTGGGCTCACCCAAGAAGTTGCGATGTCCTGCTCATGGCTGCTTTAGTTCCTCACTTCCATGTGTTGGGCATCTCGCTTGCCACTGGTCGCTCAGGCACACACCAGGAACGGTCAGACTGCGGGCGACATCCACTCGGTAAGCTTTTGCTTTTGAGTTCGGACCACGCAATGGATTCGCTAGCCGTGCGTTCCATTTCGTGTTATTGAGACGTTTTTTCACTTTTGTCTACACTCTTATGTGTTAGATACAGACAGTTTTCGTAGCCATTTCCATTCGACTGGGACACTTTCTGCATTTTTATTCTCGCTCACGGGGTAGGCTACATGTGCTGCCGGCTCAGCACCTTACCTCCGTGCAGCAGTGAGCGAGAAACGACCAGGCCCTCTCATCCGGGAATCCGTCATATCCCCCAGCTGAGAGCCTTCAAACAAGTATCAGAACTGAGCATGTAGCGTGCTCAGTATCTCACCTCTATTTATCGGTAGGTGTGTATCGGCCCGGCTCTCAGATCCGCGGGTTTGTGGCTTAGAGGCGTTCAGCCACAGCCCTCGACTGAGAGCCTTAGAGTATTGTCCGGGACAAGGTCTTCTGCCTTCGTGCACCTGATTTAATCTTTTGACTGTTATCCTCAGTCTACCTGCAAGGAAGCAGGTTGTGTCTCTCTTAGTCTGGCCCCTATCCCATAAGCTGTCCGATATGTAGTTTTCATCCATCGGCAAGCACATAGGGTCAATGGGACACGCAAGCTCCCCCACCACGGCAAGGTGGAGACACATCGGGGGAGTAACACATTGTTTAATAATTTATGTTTGAGTGTGTGACTGAAGTGCTGTGTTTGTATGATTTGTATCCCTGTCGGCAATATATTTCTCGTATGATCACGTGTGTTCCAACACATCATTGTTTTATTTCTTCTCCTGCTATGTTGTTCTTCTTACTCGTCTGTGATCAATTTTATCCTCACACTGCTTATTCAACGCCCATATTTCTGCACGATAATAATCATACAATTCCTTGCCGACTAGCGTGAGCAAATATGCTTCTGCACTTCTTGTGATCTCCAACAGCGCGTATCCACTGGATGATATCAACCCGTGCTTTGAGATATTTTTTTTCGCATATCCTTTACAGAACATCGCTGTCAACATCAGCATCTTTCAGCTGATTGTTGATTTCTTAGCAAGATTACGCTCAGTAGTTTGCCATTGCTTTCTGAGCGACCGGCTCACATACCCCGTAAGTTACCAACGCGGCGAGAAGTGGAAAAGACAGGAGTCTCATCAAGCCAACAGCCCGCACAGGTACACTGTGCATAATGCCGCCGCCAGAATGCCAACACAAAAGTCCTCCACGAAAAATACAGTTCATATTCGATAGAAACGGCAGTCACTAGAACGACTTCATTGATCCGGGTTTTATCCCATATGGCTCGGTCTCTTTCCACTGGGAGGCACGCCAAAAGCGCCGCACAAAGCACAAAGCACCTCCAAGAGTCTCATAAACAATGCACTCGTGAACCGAAATTGCAAACCAGTCAATTCAGTAACAGCCGGCCGCCATTTTGTTCCGAACTTTCAGTTCACGCTACAAACAACCGCGGACAGATGTAAAAGAATTGCACAAGAAATTCACAGCTCACAGTGTCGCGCCAGTTACGCACTCAGTAGCAGGGCGACGGAACCATGCACTACCAGTCCAACATGCGGAAAATGCGAATGTAAACCATTGCTACAAGCGTAAACACTCCTGAGGCTGAGGTTTTAACGGATCAATCGCTTATCCGCCATGTTGGGGACCGGAAGTCTCGCACTTAAAAGAGACTGACCACACACAGGTGCACCTGAACTATTAACAAACACACACGGCATTCCTCTTACCTTCATGGCTTCCTGCAGGTTAACAACCTCTCCCGTCTCCGCCACGTGACCTATAATCCCGTGACCCCATGGGACCCGGATGTCCCCGGAGCATGATGGTAAAATGCTGGTGCCAGCATGCAAGTCAAATATCTTGGAGACTAGAACAGGTTTGCCGGAGTGTTTGCCTTCCACCAGAAACAGGGACACTTTGTCTGCGTCCAACATGCAGCTGACGTTTGAGACTATTTTTGAACTCAAACTTTTTAGGTCAAGTTCATTAGAGATGTCCTTGACGATTTCCAGGAAAAACTCCTTCTCGTTGGTGTCTTTGAGTTCCCGTTTGTGGTCAATGTCCTTGCTGGGATATCGGGGAAGTCGGATCTGTGGAATACAGAATACAAATAATGTACGTTAATCAGTCCTGTTCAAATATCGAAGCAGACGGATCTGTGAACACATTAGAATACAAAGAATGTTACTATGTTACTATTCTTTGCTTCCCTCATGAGTCCTGGTAACACACAGGCGAGCTAAATAAAACAATAACAGAAATAAAAATCCAAAAAAATTCTCAATATAAAACAAGGTGAAGAAGTAATGGAGACAATTAGAAAGATTAAGGACCGTTGATCACTCTAAACGACACACGACACTCTACTGAAGCCAAAATTAACACAAAATAAAAATGGAAAACTAGATTAAAGGAAAAACAAACAGAGACAGCATACAGCTCTACGTTTCTACAAAAGTCGGTACCCACAAAATAAAGAACAAAACACAGCTGGAAAGGTAGAGCATAGCAATCACAGAAATATAATCGACTTGCTGTGAAACCAAACCTAAACCCTGAGTCCGGAAAGCGAACATGAACCCTGGTTGTAGCTTACGCTTTCTGAAAATTATAATGGAGGTACAGGATGACGTGAAATTAACTAGAGGGTGTAAAAGATATAGATGAACAGACAGGATACAGGATACAGCCTAGGATACAGCCTAGTAGAATGTACAACATCAAGATATGATCAAGATACAGTCTAGTAGAATGTACAACATCATCAAGATATGGTCAGTATACAGCCCAGTAGAATGTACAACATCAATACATGATCAGAATACAGCCCAGTAGAAGAAACAACATCAAGATATGGTCAGAATACAGCCCAGTAGAAGGTACAACATCAAGATATGGCCAGGACACAGTCCAATAGAATGTACAACAACAAGATATGGCCAGGACACAGTCCAGTAGAATGTACAACAACAAGATATGGCCAGGACACAGTCCAGTAGAATGTACAACAACAAGATATGGCCAGGACACAGTCCATTAGAATGTACAACAACAAGATATGGCC
The DNA here is from genome assembly GCA_963921405.1 of Cepaea hortensis. Taxonomy (NCBI): domain Eukaryota; kingdom Metazoa; phylum Mollusca; class Gastropoda; order Stylommatophora; family Helicidae; genus Cepaea; species Cepaea hortensis. Next base: position 62,303,872 of record OY992897.1, on the reverse strand, counting down.
AGGACACAGTCCAGTAGAATGTACAACAACAAGATATGGCCAGGACACAGTCCAGTAGAATGTACAACAACAAGATATGGCATGGACACAGTCCAGTAGAATGTACAACAACAAGATATGGCCAGGACACAGTCCAGTAGAATGTACAACAACAAGATATGGCCAGGACACAGTCCATTAGAATGTACAACAACAAGATATGGCCAGGACACAGTCCAGTAGAATGTACAACAACAAGATATGGCCAGGACACAGTCCAGTAGAATGTACAACAACAAGATATGGCCAGGACACAGTCCAGTAGAATGTACAACAACAAGATATGGCCAGGACACAGTCCAGTAGAATGTACAACAACAAGATATGGCCAGGACACAGCCCAATAGAATGTACAACAACAAGATATGGCCAGGACACAGTCCAGTAGAATGTACAACAACAAGATATGGCCAGGACACAGTCCAGTAGAATGTACAACAACAAGATATGGCCAGGACACAGTCCAGTAGAATGTACAACAACAAGATATGGCCAGGACACAGTCCAGTAGAATGTACAACAACAAGATATGGCCAGGACACAGTCCAGTAGAATGTACAACAACAAGATATGGCCAGGACACAGTCCAGTAGAATGTACAACAACAAGATATGGCCAGGACACAGTCCAATAGAATGTACAACAACAAGATATGGCCAGGTTACAGCCTAGCTGAATGTATACCATCAAGATATAGTCAGCATACAGTCAAGTTGAGTGCACAACAACAAGATATGGTCATGATACAGTCTAGAAGATGAGGTGAATTGAGGTGACCTACGAACCGACATCACTGCACTCAGGATATTCCCATACACGCTCCGTCCCCTCTTTCAACAGCCAGCGAAGAGTCATACTACTAATTGCTCCCATCGCTATCTGATTGAAAGTACTTCTTATCTTCCCTCTCAATTTCGAGATTCTTCCAGAACCTCTGCCGATCCCCCGCAATCTCATTCTTTCCACATACGGGTTCTCAATCTGTTCCTCCACCTTCTCCACCTGGTCTCACAGGCGCACGACCACATCTCCCTTGTCCATTGGTAATCTACCAACAGAGATGCATTCCCTGCCAGCCGATCAGCCTGTTCATTCCCCTGCACTCCCGCAAGGCCAGGGCAAACCATCCACACAATTCTTACAATCTGTGACCTCTGAAGCGAGGTTAGCCATTCCACACGAAACATTCCTTTCTTCACTTTACAAAGCATACTCCATGAATCCGTAAAGAATGCACTGTGTGTTGCAGTGTTCTCCTTCAACCAACGGAACTGAAACAGATAATGACGGCGATATTGGATCACTCATCATCATCAAGTGCCATGCCGGCTGGCGTAGGCGTTCATGACTCTCCACAGATCTCGTTCTTTGGTTTTCTGGATCAACTCCGCTGTTGATATTCCTCCATGCCACCTTCGCAATCCATCCAGTATCATTTCTCGTGGTCTGTCTCTGCCTATCTTCCCCTCGATCTTTCCAGTTCTCACGATGTTCTCCAACGCCTCTATTCTCATCACATGACCCCAAAAAAGCTGTTTGTCTCTTTCTTATTGTTGTATATAATGTTTTAGTTTCATTAGCCTCTTTCATGCATTCGTTGTTAGTTACGTTGGCAGTCCAAGGAATTCGCAACATTCGTCTAAGGAACCATATCTCTGTTGCTTCCAATCGCTTCCTAATTTGTTCATTTACATTCCAAGATTCACAGCCATACAGCAAAACAGGTTCTATATAGCACTTCAGAACTCTCTTTCTTACATTCAATTATATTGACTTATTGCATAAGATATTTTTCATTTTCTAAAATGCAGCTTTTGCTTGCCCTATTCTGCTCTTAATCTCTGTTGTGCATCTTCCAACCGATGTTATAAATGTTCCTAGATATTTAAAACTATCCACTTGTTGAAGAATTTTCCCTTCCATCTCTATTTCACATTTGGGTGTCACCTGTTTCTTTGATATCACCATTGTTACTGTTTTCTTGATATTCAAGGAGAGTCCTTTCTTTGCACTCTCTAAAACTACAATGTCCAACAATTGTTGTAGATCTGTTGCATTATCCGCTATCAATACTGTGTCATCTGCACAGCGTGTACTATTTATATTATAACCCCGAAATATTATTCCTGGCGTTTCTTTGATCGCTTTCATTATTACTTACACCATAGAGGGAGAAGAGATCCTGTGACAACACATCCCTGTCTTGCTCCCAACTTTATGTGTTCATAATTTCCTTCTGTATTATCATATTTTTATATATTTCTATATATAAACTAAATATTCCTCCAGACGTCATACTTTAGAAAGCTGCTAACGACCAATCTGCCAAGAAACATCAATAACTTCCAGATAGTTCTAGAAAGTTTTCCTCGGAAAGTGAAAGCATCCTCTGTCACAAAGAGCTAGCGTTAATGGATGCGACTATTTACTGTCTGTGACGCTAACGACGCTCCTCACGCTACCTCGCTGTCATGGCCTTGGTTCCGGTCAGTGATTTAACTGGCAGTTTGCATCCAGGCCCTAACTGTCTGTGTTTGTTTTCTTGGTCACAATGTTGTCTCGCTGGAGATGTATTCTGAAAGAACTCAAATGGAATCCGGGGAAGATGATGAAGGAGAAAGTGTGGGTAGAAGAATGTTCTAGTGGAAGTGTAAAGAAAGAAAAAATGAACTGACTGTCATTATCATTATTAGAAAATTCATCATCACCATCATCTACGTCGTAATTATCAACTTCATCACGACCATCTTCAAAATATTTTCGTTAATCAGCATTATCGAGGGTTTTATCGTCATCACCATCATCGTCGTAGTCATTATTATTGTTATAATCATAGACATATTTGGCATTTTCATCGTCGCCGTCATTTTAATTGTCAGCATTAGCAACCGGTCTCTGTGGCTAAGGGCTTGCGAACGCGGTTTGTGAGCCCGTATACCTGGGTTCGAGACACGGCGGTGCTGGGTTTTTTTCGAAAAAGGTATAGGGGCCGGTCGTTCAGAAAGCAATGGCAAACTACTGAACGTAACACTTGCCTAGTACATCAACAGCAGCTGAAAATGCTGGTGTTGACTGCAACGTCCCGTAAGGGATACGCAACAAAATTATTATATTAGCATCACAAGCATTATCAGCCGCAACAAATTGTCATCATCACAACTGAACTTCTACGCCACCTTCCTAACAAGGAAGGATTTATGTTTTAAATTTTATGACCTTCTCTAATTTCATGTGTTTCTGTAGATATGTTTGTGTTGTTCCAGTGAAACATTTGTATAATGGAAACGTCATTCGTTGTGACGTAATATACTTATTTTTACCTTTTTTTTAGGGGAGGGGGATTCTTTATATTTCCCACCTTGATTTACTTTTACAGTTGTGAAGTTCGTTGTAAGGTATGCACACTGTGTTTGTGTTTAGTATCTCTCCATTTTTCGCAGCAGTTACATATGACTGGCTGTTTTTAAGTGAATCGGTACAATTATCTCGCAACAGTCATTGTCATAACATCCGATGGGAGATGCCTTGAGGAGATTAGAGCAAGAATCGCCATGGCGAAGGTAGCCTTTAGCAAGATGGAAAACATACTGACCAATAAAACCATATCATTGGCAACGAGAAAAAGAGTGTTGAGGGGATACATAGAACATGTGCTTTTGTATGGATGTGAAGCGTGGACAGTGAGCAAACAGGCTGAAAAATGGTTGTGAAAATGTGGTTTCTGGGGAAAATGTAAAGAATACCATGGACAGACAAAAAAACCAATGAGCAAGTCCTACAAGAAACAAATGAAAATTGTAAATTGATTAGAGGAATTAGACGTAGACAGTCACAATTTGTTGCTCAAGTTATGAAAATAAATAAACTGGAGAGCTTTGTGGCAACTGGTAAAATCGAGGGGAAAAGAAAAAGTTGAAGGCAGAGAAGTAAATACCTGGATTGCTTGGCCACGTGACATGGTCAAGACAGGAATACTGAGCTGATCCACGACTCTGGTGATCGAGTGAGATGCGTAACATGACCTCCCACGTTTACCGGCATGGCACATGATGGTGATGAGCTGTTTTTATTTCCCATCATCGCTGATGTCATTATCATTATCATCTCGGCCAACATCATCGTCGTCATCATCATTTGTTCATAAACATCATCACCATATTTATAATAACCGTCGCCTTTATCATTATCACCACCATCTTCGTCATTATCATTAAGGTCATGGGTGTTTCCAAGGCACCAGGGCCAGGTTATATACTGGCCAATACCTACTGACGCGTCCTTGTCGAGCGTCCTGGGCAACAGGTCCCTTCGGGGTCCTGGCTAAAGTCAGTAGGATCGCCGATTCCTCCGAAGTCGGAGAGTGTCTGCCTGTACGGCGAGGAACCACCAGTCTGCACACCAATAAGCCAGACATGGGACAACGGATACTCACGCAAACCTCAGGTCCTGTATGACATCACACTGATGTTGGACAACAGGATGCCTTCATCCGACATACAGGACTTCACGTTGGAGCTCAAGCCAACGAACACAAGCAAGCAAGCAAGCATTAAGGTCATAACCATGATCAGCCTGTTTCTCATTATCCTCGTCGTCATTACCACCACAACATTTAGCAGCAGCAGCATCGCTACTATCTTTACCAGCACTATCATCAACATGATCAACAGCGAAGTCGGTGTGCATTATCACCGCATCACTGTTGTCGTCAACTTTATCCTCATGATCACGAACACCATCATCATCATAATACCTATGATGATCATGTCAATCATTATTATGATCATAACCGTGATTAGCGCTTAATATCATCATGCTTATCATCATCAACATCGTCAGAATCATCGGCATCATAGTCGTCACAATCTGCAACAGCAGAAATATCGCCACCATGATCAAATATGTAGTGGTCTTTATCATCATCATCATCATCATCATCATCATCATCATCATCATCATCATCATCATCATCATCAACAACAACATCATCATCATCACAAGTTTCAACTGCAGAAGTATCATCGCCCCCATCATAATCAGTATTGTCGTCCTCATAATTGATCTATCATCACGGAGATCGCCCATATCACCACCGCTAACATCATCGTCATATTCATCACCATGCTGTATCATCGTTCTCAACCATCCAGCTGTGACAACTTCGGCTCAAGATAAGTTGGCTAAAGCTGCCTCGTCGTTTGTATACTAATCGCTTCCGGTACTTCATTTTCAAATCACCGCAAACAAACCGCGTAGTTATTTTTAGCACTGACCTAGATCAAGTGGGATCGTCGATTTTCAGAATAGGGATATCGTGATTCACTTCTTGGTCAAAGATGAGCGCAGACAAATAGGACATACTCACGATAAGACGAGTAGCACAACTAATGGATACACACTCCGACGACAGTGAGGGCCCTCCGGGCCCAGAAAGATTTATTGCTTCCATCGATCAGATCTAGCAATCCACCATACACTCAACCGTAAGTGATCGACAACACATTCAGTTTATATGATTCTTTATTGCAGTTTTTCACGTCACACAAATGACCCTACCCACATACACAAGTTGCACAGTATATCAACATATCCCTATACCCACTATAGAATCACCCTGATGTCACGTGATTTCCCGGGAACTCCCGGAGTTCCTTTGTTTGCTATGAATTAAAATTGAAGAACCTCTCTTCCATACTTCAAGTTTATAATCCTAATCATAATTACCAAAGATAATCAACAAAGTTCTAATACGAAAATAAATAACCCAAGTTTATATCATCATCATCATGTGCCGCGTCAACTGGAGTAGGCATTCATTGCTGCTATAGCGATCTCGGTCCTTGGTGTTCTGGATGAAGTCTGCTGATGATATACCTCCATGCCGCCGTCTCAGTCCATTCAGCAGCATATCTCTCGGTGTGCCACTGCCTCTTCTCCTTGATTTTCTCAGTCTTCACGAAGTTTTCCAATGTTGCTATTCCGACTGCATGACCAAAGAACGTTTTCTCTCTTTCTAATCCATTCAGTGCCTAGCCCGGCAGGCGTGGGCGATCATGCCTCTGCACAAATTGCGATCTCTACGTCATGGATCAATTCGTGTGTTGACTCCCTTCCGTGTCATGACACAAGACTGTCAAGAATCTTCTCACGCTGTCTTCCTCTATCTCTCTTTCTACAAATCTTTCATGTTGTCACAACATGTTCCAGTATTTGTCTTCCCATAACGTGGCCACACACAAAAAATGACTGCCTCTTTTTGTTGTTTGTGGTAACTTGTCTTTGCGAGTCAGCTTCCATTAAAACATCCTCTTTCTTACAATTGTATATAATGTTCCACTTTCATTAGCCTCTAGCAGACAATCATTGAGAGTTACTGGAGCAGTCAAAGGTATTCGCAACATTCGTCTCTGAAACTACATCCCCGTTGCTTCTAAGCTCTTCCTAATTTGTATACGATCCATGATTTACTTCCATACAACAAGACAGGTTCTATATAACAATTCAGTACGAGTTTATATACGAATATTAATAAGTTCAAGTTAGTTGCATATACTTTACGCCTGTAGCTGTGTTTCGAACGCGGTAAGCGGAATTGCGAACTGGGCTCGTAAAGTAACCCCTTAGCCCTCGCGCTTTAATATTAATAAAACAGTTTCTTGCAATTCCTCATCAGGCCGTCTCAGTCAACCCTAGCACTATTTGGGCTGTTTGTGATTTCTTGGAAAGTTTACGTTCAGTAATTTGCCATTGATTATTGAACGATCTGTCCTCCTAAATGCATGAAACAAACGTTTCCAAAGTGCCCGCAGCTGTGTTTCGAACGCGGTATGCGGGATTGTGAATTGCGCTGGTAACCCCTTCGACATAGGCCGGCTAATATTAACAAACTAAGTGTAAGATAAGCACCACTAGCCGGCTCCGTCACGATGGGGTTACGGACGCTATTCGTAACCACGCATTTGAAACACAGCTTTGGCAGCAGACCGCCTTGCGTTGGTTTTCATAAAATAGTATATGTGCCGGTCTTATCATAAGCAAAGGCAAACTACTGAACGTAAACTTGCCAAGAAATCACAAACAGCCAAAACTGCTGGGGTTGAATGTGACGTCCTTATACAGAACATACAACTAACTAACTAAGAATAACTGTACAATTTACTAACACACGTTTAATGAAAATAACCACACGCGGACGTGAAGTGAATTTGCACAGAAATGACATGTAAATGTCAGAACTGAGCAACACAATTAAGCTATTCAAAATAAGACGGCACATGATGAATCCAAGAGGTGTATAAGAAGTTCTTGAAGAGCCAAGTGGGAACCAGGCCGTGCAGGGACCAGAAAGATGAAGTATATTATCAAATCAATCACAGTGAACAAGCCGATGTTTAGAATCCGCGCAGGACATAACAGGTTTTAAGCAGCACTTGTTTAACTGATTAACTGCCATAGGCTGACAGATCGTCTTATTCAAACTTCCCGTAACTTCCATGCACTTATTTTTAAAAGAAACCACTGTAGTTAAATATCAATATAGTAATTTTTTTCTATGCAACTTCCTTTATTTTGATATAGAATAAAACTTGTCTGTTACTATATTTATAACTTTAAAGTCATAACTGTGACACAATCTACGTCTCATTGTCCGCCATCCATTTTTGTTTGATCGAAACCAACTTTTTGCTTAGCACTCAATCTGTTAATAAACTAGAGATACGAGATGGTGGTGAGTGTAATTGTGGAACTGGTAAAATGACAGCTAGACAGCTAGATGCAATAGTGTACGACATGTGCAGAACAGATGAAGCCACTCTAGCAAACACGCTGCATTTGAGGACAAACTCTATGGAGACGTCAACAAATTATGTGTAGATGTCAACAACCTCTATGGAGATGTCAACAAACTCTATGGAGATGTCAACAAACTCTATGGAGATGTCAACAAACTCTATGGAGATGTCAACAAACTATGTGTAGATGTCAACAAACTCTATGGAGATGTCAACAAACTCTATGGAGATGTCAATAAACTCTATGGAGATGTCAATAAACTCTATGGAGATGTCAACAAACTCTATGAAGATGTCCACAAACTCTATGGAGGTGTTAAACTCTAAGGAGATGTCAACAAACTCTATGGAGATGTCAACAAACTCTGTAGAGATGTCAACAAACTTTGTGGAGATGTCAACAAACTCTGTGGAGATGTCAACAAACTCTGTGGAAATGTCAACAAACTTTATGGAGATGTCAACAAACTCTGTGGAGATGTCAACAAACTCTATGGAGATGTCAACAAACTCTGTGGACATGTCAAAAAACTCTATGGAGATGTCAACAAACTCTATGGAGATGTCAACAAACTATATGGAGATGTCAACAAACTCTATGGAGATGTCAACAAACTCTATGGAGATGTCAACAAACTCTATGGAGATGTCAACAAACTCTATGGAGATGTCAACAAACTCTACGGAGATGTCAACAAACTCTATGGAGATGTCAACAAACTTTATGGAGATGTCAACAAACTCTATGGAGCTGTCAACAAACTCTGTGGAGATGTCAACAAACTCTATGGAGATGTCAACAATCTCTATGGAGATGTCAACAAACTCTATGGAGATGTCAACAAACTCTATGGAGATGTCAACAAACTCTATGGAGATGTAAACAAACTCTATAGAGATGTCAACAAACTCTAAGGAGATGTCAACAAACTCTATGGAGATGACAATAAACTCTATGGAGATGTCAACAAACTCTATGGAGATGTTAAACTCTATGGAGATGTTAACGAACTCTGTGGAGATGTCAACAAACTCTATGGAGATGTCAACAAACTCTATGGAGATGTCAACAAACTCTATGGAGATGTCAATAAACTCTATAAAGATGTTAAATTCTATGGAGATGTCAATAAACTCTGTGGAGATGTCAACAAACTCTATGGAGATGTCAACAAACTCTATGGAGATGTTAAACTCTATGGAGATGTCAACAAACTCCGTGGAGATGTCAACAAACTCAATGAAGATGTCAACAAACTCTATGGAGATGTCAACAATCTCTATGGAGATGTCAACAAACTCTATGGAGATGTCAACAAACTCTGTGGAGATGTCAACAATTTCTATGGAGATGTCAACAAACTCTGTGGAGATGTCAACAAACTGTATGGAGACGTCAATAAACTCTATGGAGATGTCAACAAACTCTATGGAGGTGTCAACAAACTCTATGGAGATGTCAACAATCTCTGTGGAGATGTCAACAAACTGCGGAGATGTCAACAAACTCTATGGAGATGTGAACAAACTCTATGGAGATGTGAACAAACTCTATGGAGATGTTAAACTCTATGGAGATGGCAACAAACTCTGTGGAGATGTCAACAAACTCTATGGAGATGTCAACAAACTAAGTGGAGATGTCAACAAATTCTATGGAGATTTCAATAAACTCTATGGAGATGTCAACAAACTCTGTGGAGATGTCAACAAACTATATGGAGATGTCAACAAACTCTATGGAGATGTCAACAAACTCTATGGAGATGTCAATAAACTCTGTGGAGATGTCAACAAACTCTATGGAGATGTCAACAAACTCTATGGAGATGTTAAACTCTATGGAGATGTCAACAAACTCTATGGAGATGTCAACAAACTCTATGGAGATGTTAAACTGCATGGAGATGTCAACAAACTCTATGGAGATGTCAACAAACTCTGTGGAGAAATCAACAAACTCTATGGAGATGTCAACAAACTCTATGGAGATGTCAGCAAACTCTATGGAGATGTCAACAAACTCTATGGAGATGTCAACAAACTCTGTGGAAATATCAACAAACTCAATGGAGATGTCCACAAACTCTATGGATATGTCAACAAACTCTATGGAGATGTCAACAAACTCTATGGAGATGTCAACAAACTCTATGGAGATGTCAGCAACCTCTATGGAGATGTCAACAAACTCTATGGAGGTGTCAACAAACTCTATGGAGATGTTAAACTCTATGGAGATGTCAACAAACTCTATGGATATGTCAAGAAACTCTATGGAGATGTCAACAAACTCTATGGAGATGTCAATAAACTCTATGGAGATGTCAACAAACTCTATGGAGATGTCAACAAACTATGTGTAGATGTCAACAATCTCTATGGAGATGTCAACAAATTCTATGGAGATGTCAACAAACTATATGGAGATGTCAACAAACTCTATGGAGATGTCAACAAACTCTATGGAGATGTCAACAGACTATATGGAGATGTCAACAAACTCTATGGAGATGTCAACAAACTCTATGGAGATGTCAACAAACTCTATGGAGATGTCAACAAACTTTATGGTGATGTCAACAAACTCTATGGAGCTGTCAACAAACTCTATGGAGCTGTCAACAAACTCTATGGAGATGTCAACAAACTCTAAGGAGATGTCAACAAACTCTATTGAGATGTCAACAAACTCTATGGAGATGTCAACAAACTCTATGGAGATGTAAACAAACTCTATAGAGATGTCAACAAACTCTAAGGAGATGTCAACAAACTCTATGGAGATGACAATAAACTCTATGGAGATGTCAACAAACTCTATGGAGATGTTAAACTCTATGGAGATGTTAACGAACTCTGTGGAGATGTCAACAAACTCTATTGAGATGTCAACAAACTCTGTGGAGATGTCAACAAACTCTATAGAGATGTCAACAAACTCTATGGAGATGTCAACAAACTATGTGTAGATGTCAACACACTCTATGTAGATGTCAACAAACTCTATGGAGATGTCATCAAACTCTATGGAGATGTCAACAAATTCTATGGAGCTGTCAACAAACTCTATGAAGCTGTCAACAAACTCTATGGAGATGTCAATAAACTCTATGGAGATGTCAACAAACTCTATGGAGATGTCAAAAAACTCTATAGAGATGTCAACAAGCTCTATGGAGATGTCAATAAACTCTATGGAGATGTCAATAAACTCTATGGAGATGTTAATCTCTATGGAGATGTCAACAAACTCTATGGAGATGTCAACAAACTCTATGGAGATGTCAACAAACTCTATGGAGATGTCAACAAACTCTATGGAGATGTTAAACTCTATGGAGATGTTAACAAACTCTGTGGAGATGTCAACAACCTCTATAGAGATGTCAACAAACTCTGTGGAGATGTCAACAAACTCTATGGAGATGTCAACAAACTCTATCGAGATGTCAATAAACTCTATAAAGATGTTAAATTCTATGGAGATGTCAATAAACTCAGTGGAGATGTCAACAAACTCTATGGAGATGTCAACAAACTCTATGGAGATGTTAAACTCTATGGAGATGTCAACAAACTATGTGGAGATGTCAACAAACTCTATGGAGATGTCAACCAACTCTATGGAGATGTCAACAAACTCTATGGAGATGTCAACAAACTCTGTGGAGATGTCAACAAACTCTATGGAGATGTCAACAAACTCTATGGAGATGTCAACAAACTCTATGGAGATGTCAATAAACTCTGTGGAGATGTCAACAAACTCTATGGAGATGTCAACAAACTCTATGGAGATGTTAAACTCTATGGAGATCTCAACAAACTCTATGGAGATGTCAACAAACTCTATGGAGATGTTAAACTGCATGGAGATGTCAACAAACTCTATGGAGATGTCAACAAACTCTGTGGAGAAATCAACAAACTCTATGGAGATGTCAACAAACTCTATGGAGATGTCAGCAAACTCTATGGAGATGTCAACAAACTCTATGGAGATGTCAACAAACTCTGTGGAGATATCAACAAACTCTATGGAGATGTCAACAAACTCTATGGATATGTCAACAAACTCTATGGAGATGTCAACAAACTCTATGGAGATGTCAACAAACTCTATGGAGATGTCAGCAAACTCTATGTAGATGTCAACAAACTCTATGGAGGTGTTAACAAACTCTATGGAGATGTTAAACTCTATGGAGATGTCAACAAACTCTATGGATATGTCAAGAAACTCTATGGAGATGTCAACAAACTCTATGAAGATGTCCACAAACTCTATGGAGGTGTTAAACTCTAAGGAGATGTCAACAAACTCTATGGAGATGTCAACAAACTCTGTGGAGATGTCAACAAACTTTGTGGAGATGTCAACAAACTCTGTGGAGATGTCAACAAACTCTGTGGAAATGTCAACAAACTTTATCGAGATGTCAACAAACTCTGTGGAGATGTCAACAAACTCTATGGAGATGTCAACAAACTCTGTGGACATGTCAACAAACTCTATGGAGATGTCAACAAACTCTATGGAGATGTCAACAAGTTGACTGCTCCTTTCCATAAATATATTCAGGTTGTCGCACGGATGAATGAAAACGGAAGAACATGAAAAGCGCGAAAATTAAGAAGGAAGAAGAAAGAGGAACAAGGATGAAGCAAAAGGAAGCAGAAGAAGTCAGAGGAAAGAATAAAAGAAGCGAAGAATGTAAAATAAGGATGAAGAAGGAAGTAGAAAGAAGAACGAGAAGAAAAATTAAGGAAGTAGAAGAAAGAAGTAAAGCAAGGGAGAAGTAGAAGAACGATGAAAAAAGAAGATGGAAGAAGAAGAAGAAAGAAGAAGAAGGAAGATGAAGGAAGAAGAATAGGGAAGAAAAAGGCCGAAGAAGAGGGGGGAGAAGAAGGGGGAAGAAGAAGGTACATGAAGGAAAAACGAAGATGAAAGAAGAAGGAAGATGATGGAAGAAGATGAAGGAAGAAGTTAAATAAACGAAACAAGGAAAAAGAGCAGGGAGGCTGAAAGAAGAAGGAAGAAGAAGAAGAAGGAGGAAGAAGAAGGGAAAAGATGAAGGAATAAGAAGGAAGATACATAAAGAAGAAGGTAGATGAAGGACGGTGGAGAAAGGAGAAGGAAGATGAAGTAAGGAGAAGAAAGAAGAAGAGGAAGGTGGAAGAAGGTAGATGAAGAAAGAAGAAGATAGATAAAAGAAGAGAAATTTGAACGAAGGAGGATAAAGTGCTATGCCTCAGCGACTTAATATAACGTTAACGACAACAGTAAAATCAAGCAACTACCCGTAGCATGCGACACGGTTTGGACACAACATCTCCATTTACCTTCGACTGGATTAACATGCTGAGGAGATTTATTTCAGTCGGAGGGAGGGAACGAAACTGCCGCATCTCCTTCAGGCTGTTCCGTCTACTTTCCAGGGTGGACTCCCCTCCTGTGGAAGGCTCGTAAGTCCGGAACATGCTCCTCTTCTTAGAGCGGGCGAAGTCCTGCCTGAGATGCTTCTTGGAGTTGGACCTCTGGTGTCGGGTGGACTCAAAGAACCCAGAATCACTGAACCTGGTGTCCACCGGGGATGTCGGGTTACTGCTGTCATTACTGAAATAATAAGGTGGTATAATGTTAGTTGTTACTGCTGTCATTACTGAAAGTGGGTATGATGTTAGTTGTTACTGATGTCAATAAAGTAAAATGCGGGGTTTACAGTTAGTATGCTCTTAGGTGAAGGAGTTATTAATACAATTCTTAATCTCGCATACCGCGTTCGAAACACAGCTACGGGTGAATTGGCAGCAGACTTCATTGCGTGAGTTTCCATACAATGGTAAGTGTGCCGGTGGTTCAGAAAGCAATGGTAAACAACTGAACGTTAATTTGCCCAGGAATCATAAACAGTCGAAGATGCTTGAGTTGACTGCTACGTCCTGTAAAGGATATCCAACTAACATAACGTTAGTGACTGCTTTCATAACTGAAATAATCAAGAATATATTGTCAGCTGTTATTGCTGTCATTACAGAAATAAGGAATATACGGTTAGCTGTTACTGCTGACATTACTGAAATCAGGAATATACTGTTAGTTGTTACTGCTGTCATTACTGACATAAAACGGGGTATACTATTAGTTGTTGCAGCTGTGATTACTGAAATAATATGATGTTAGTTGTTACTGCTGTTATTACTGAAAGAAGGAATATACTGTTAGATATTACTGCTGTCATTACTGAAATAATTGAGTTAGTTATATACTGTTAGTTGTTACTGTTGTTTTTGATAAGAGAAATACCCACCAATAATCCCTTCAATATCATCAATATTCCCTTCAATATCAACAACAATCCTTTCAATATCACAAATAATCCCTTCAATATCATCAACAATCCCTCCAATATCATCAACAATCCCTCCAATATCATCAATAATCCCTTCAATATCATCAACAATCCCTCCAATATCATCAATAATCCCTTCAATATCATCAACAATCCCTCCAATATCATCAACAATCCCTCCAATATCATCAATAATCCCTTCAATATCATCAACAATCCCTCTAATATCATCAATAATCCCTTCAATATCATCAACAATCCCTCCAATATCATCAACAATCCCCCCAATATCATCAACAATCCCTTCAATATCATCAACAATCCCTCCAATATCATCAATAATCCCTTCAATATCATCAACAATCCCTCCAATATCATCAATAATCCCTTCAATATCATCAATAATCCCTTCAACATCATCAACAATCCCTTCAATATCATCAACAATCCCTCCAATATCATCAACAATCCCTCCAATATCATCAATAATCCCTTCAACATCATCAACAATCCCTTCAATATCATCAATAATCCCTCCAACATCATCAACAATCCCTTCAATATCATCAATAATCCCTCCAACATCATCAACAATCCCTTCAATATCATCAATAATCCCTCCAACATCATCAATAATCCCTCCAATATCATCAACAATCCCTCCAATATCATCAACAATCCCTCCAATATCATCAACAATCCCTCCAATATCATCAACAATCCCTCCAATATCATCAATAATCCCTTCAATATCATCAACAATCCCTCCAATATCATCAATAATCCCTTCAATATCATCAATAATCCCTTCAACATCATCAACAATCCCTTCAATATCATCACCAATCCCTTCAATATCATCAACAATCCCTCCAATATCATCAACAATCCCTCCAATATCATCAATAATCCCTTCAACATCATCAACAATCCCTTCAATATCACAAATAATCCCTTCAACATCATCAACAATCCCTCCAATATCATCAACAATCCCTTCAATATCATCAATAACCCCTTCAATATCATCAATAATCCCTCAACATCATCAACAATCCCTTCAATATCATCAACAATCCCTTCAATATCATCAACAATCCCTCCAATATCATCAACAATCCCTCCAATATCATCAATAATCCCTTCAACATCATCAACAATCCCTTCAATATCACAAATAATCCCTTCAACATCATCAACAATCCCTCCAATATCATCAACAATCCCTCCAATATCATCAATAATCCCTTCAATATCATCAATAATCCCTTCAATATCATCAATATAAAAAGTCGCTTAAAAGTCGACAGGGTCGACTTCGTTGCACCGGGTTTTATCCCATATGGCTCGGTCTCTTTCCGCAGCGCGGAAAGCGTCGCACAAAGCACGAACTCCGTAGCTCTAGCGACGACCCACGGGAGTCTCTGAAACATTTAACTCATGAACCGAAGGACGCGGCCCGGAATCGAACCCACAACCTTCGGAGCCCGAAGTCAAACAGTTTGACCACTACGCCATGGAGACTCGCTCCATCATCATCATTATCAATATCCCACCGGCCACCTCCACTTTCCAAAACATCTCCAGGTACCCAGTTTAGGCTAAGCCGACAAGGAAGGCCAGAACAGTTTTACAAATCCACCCCGATGCAGAATCGAATACGTGACCACTGCGTTGGCAGGTAGGCGTGATAGCCTTTGACTCCGGGACAGACTGACTGACTGGCACCTTGCCGCCTTGACAGACGATAGTTGGTTCCATAGCACAAAGCCTGGGTTGAAATTAGAGACCATGTGTTGCCCAGCAATGATCTCTCTCTCTCTCTCTCTCTCTCTCTCTCTCTCTCTCTCTCTCTCTCTCTCTCTCTCTCTCTCTCTCTCTCTCTCTCTCTCTCTCTCTCTCTCGGCATGCCTAGTTTACTCCAGAGGTAAGGTAACAGAATAGGTCTAGGACAATACAAGCTGCAGGATCAGCAAGGCATTGCTCTAAATGTCTATCAGAGCTTCCATCCTAGACCAGTAGCCGACCAAGGCTTATGGCCTGGTCTGCCCTACCACGACATTTCATCCTTAGATTACATATCCTCGGACCAGAGTAAGGCTTGTAACCTCCCAATTGCGCTCCTCCGACGGAAGCCTTTGGCACAATATGGAGTGTCGGTTTTGGTGAGCACCGCCCAGCATTCGGCGCTAACAGAAAGCAGGTAGTACCGTCTACTGTCATACGGTAGCTTAGTCATATCCAACTAAGAACAGACTACGTACTGACCTTAAATTGGATAGCGAAGTATTCCTCAGAGGCCCACAGGATTCGGGCAGCTGGTTGAAGCCATGGGAAGCCAACCATTTGTTGACCAGTGTGACGTCAGCACGTTTCAAGAAAATATCATTTAAATCGTCAGGATGAGTGTCCAGCCACTCTTCCACGCTGGACAAACTCAGACTTTCCATCGTTGCCCTGATGGAAGAAATCATCATCATACCCCTTTACAAATTAAACACAAATTATGGCTCATGTACTAAAGACAAAATAAATTGATTTCAAATACGTTTTTTTTTTTTTTTGCGTTCGCTCGCCTTGAACTCAAGTGTAGTCTATACAGTGCTACTACTTCTAGTTCACTGGGCTGATTTTTGCGTGTAGATTACCTTTCCCTATTACTAGTGTCCCTCGCCATCAAACGAACCCGCTCCGACTTCTGAGGTACTTGTAATTTACGTCCCCAAGTTAAGGAGAGAAGTTAACATTTTAGTTCAGCTGATAGGTGTAAGGGTTGAACCAGCTATCTCTTAATCATCCTTCATTTCTTTCTCATCCTCCATCGTCATCGTCGTTAATCGTAAGCTTTCTTTCTCCTATTCCTTCAACGCACTAATGACTCTGCCTCCGTTCACTTCCTTCCATTACTCCTACTCACCGGTATTCATTGTGTGTCCTTCTTCCTCCTCCGATCTATCAAAACTTACTTTCTCCTCTGCTTTCTTCTAACAAAACAACAACAAAAAACATTCCCATATGTATGGCACGTTACACCCACCTTGGGTATTCATGATGCCCATGTTAAACATTGCCTCAACGAGTCATGTATTATTGATTATTTTTCATGCGTTTTAATGCTTATTGTTTTTTTATTGAATGAAAGAATGTATGAGAGGAAACAGAGAAGAAGGGCAGAATGTCAGACGGGCCTGCGTGCCCAATTCTTAAACCTTTGAAAATAAGAGATTTTCATTCGTTCGTTCGTTCGTTCGTTCGTTCGTTCGTTCCTGCTCCTCCCCCATAGTGTTTTGACCATCAAAAATGACGCTGACCATTAATTTCATCCATTGGGTTGAAAGTTTGGAGCCGTGAGTTCTAAGATAGCTGGTAAGGTCCAGTTTGGCTCGAAATGTTCTTTCACAATATGGGCAAAGAATGTTTGACGTTCCAAGAAGGAATCACCCCTGTTGTGGTATGTTTTTTTTTAATCCAGTCTTTTTTTTATTATTAAACATAACTTTTGCAGTTCTATTTGCTTCACAAAAGACTACACCTTAGCGTAATTATGTACGCCATGAATATCGTTCTTTGGCAGCAGTCTCCCAAGTGTCGTGATGAATTCCAAAAGCTTTTAGTCGAATCTTCCGTGTCTTTAAAGAGTTTCCTCTGACCGCCCTGGGAGCGTCTACCACAGCTGAGCTCACCGTAAAATTAACAAAAAAAAACAACATCGTTTAGGGAGCCTGTGATCTAGCATGCGAGTCAAGTGACCAGCCCAGCTACTCTGATTCCTTCTTAGCAAGTGACCTGCCGGCTTGCGTAGGCGTTCATGTCTCTTCGCACATTTCGGTCCTTGGTGGTCTGGGTCGAACTGGACATCTTAGTGACATATGGCAAACCTGGTTGGGAAAGAGGACGGGGAAGATAAATACATGCCTGGTTGGCTTGTGAGTGGTAGGACGAGTGTTCGACGACTGCCAAGTCGTCCGCTAAGAGAGGTAAAATATGTCCGCGGTGCATTCAGGCCTACAAAATGTGATGAGATATGTACCATGCATCCATTATGTGCCACGCCGAGAAGCGTGGGCGGTCATGTTCTGCCATCTCACTCGATCACCAGAGTCGTGAATCAGCTCCGTGTTCCTGTCTCGATCATGTCACGTGGCCAAGCCATCCAGGTATTTACTTCACGGTCTTCCCCTTGGTCTCTTTCCTTCAATCTTGCCAGTTGTCACCAGGTTCTCCAAGTCATTTCTTCTCATAACATGCCCAACAAATTTTGACTGTGCATTTCTAATGTCTCTAATCAGTTTACGATCTTCATTTATTTCTTGAAGGACTTGTTAATTGGTTTTTCTGTCTGTCCATGGTATTCTTTGCATTTTCCCCAGAAACCACATTTCCACAATCATCAGCTGTTTTTCAGCTTGTCTGCTCATTGTCCACGCTTCACATCCATACAAAAGTACAGGTTCTATGTAGCACTTCAACACTCTTTTTCTCGTTTCAATTGATATCTTTTTAATGTGATGGGATATGTACATTGTATCCTAAATGTGACGGGATATGTACAGTATATCCTAAATGTTACGGGATATGTACAGTATATCCTAAATGTGATGGGATATGTACAATATATCCTAAATGTAATGGGATATGTACGGTATATTCGTAATGTGACGGGATATGTACATTGTATCCTAAATGTGATGGGATATGTACATTGTATCCTAAATGTGACGGGATATGTACATTATATCCCAAATGTGATGTGAATACACATGTTCTAGCTTCATTAGCTTCTTCCAGACAATCGTTGTTAGTTGCTCTGACGGTCCAAGGTCTTAGCAACATTTGTCTCAGAACCACATCTTCGTTGCTTCTAAGCTCTTCCTAAGGTGCTAATTCAGGCTTTATGATTCGGTGCTACACAGCAAAACAGGTTCTGTACACCAAGTCAGTGCTCTCTTTCTTACATTCAGTCATAGTGACTTATTGCATAAGATATATTATTTTTCATTTTATTACATGCATCTTTTTCTTGTTACGGATATCTTGGATACAGAAAAGAACAAATTAATCCATACGACAAGATCTGAATATCGAAGAAGCTTGGGTACTATAGATGATAACACAAAGAAAACTGAAATATTTTTGTCTCTTGAAACGTCATGAAAGTTTGGAGAGAACAATAATAGAGGGGTATATGCATGGGAAGAGAGGAAGAGGAAAGTCAAAGAGAAGATGTGTGCAAGATGTGGCGGTGATCTCCAAATGGGAGTATCAGACGCGGGACATCTTGTTTATCACCAAGAAGTCTTCCGGTAGGTTGTTATCAAGCGAGGGTCTGCAAAGGACATGTTATTGAAAGAATGAGTGAGTGAATGAATGAATGAATGAATGAATGAACGAACGAACGAATGAATGAATGAATGAATGAATGAATGAGGTGAGTTGAGTTAAGGACCAACATCACTGCACTCAGGACATTCCCATACGTTCTCTGTCCCCTCGTTCAACAGCCAGCGAAGAGTCATACTACTATTCGTTTCCACCGCTAACGTATTACAAGTTCTCTTGGTCTTCCCTCTCAGTTTTGAGATTATTCCAGAACCCCTGCCGATTCCCCGCAATCTCATTCTTTCAACACATGGGTTCTCAATCTGTTCCCCCGCCTTCTCTACCTGGTCCCACAAGCGCACGACCACCCCCCCCCCCCCTTGCCCATATGCAAACTACCACCAAGAGGTGTCTTCCCTGCCAGCCTATCAGCCTGTTCATTCCCCCGTACACCCGCATGGCCAGGGCAAAATATCCATACAATTCTCACAATCTGTGACCTCTGAAGCCACGAGACATATTCCACACGAACCATTCCTGTCTCCACCTTACTAAGCATACTCTTTGAATCCATAATGAATACAATGTGTTGAACGAATGAATCTTTCTTGACTTGTTCTGCTCTTAATCTTTGTCGTGCATCGTCCATCTGATGTTATAATTGCCACTAGGTATTTAAATATATCTGCTTGATTAACCCTTTTCTATCGTTATCTAAAATTTAGGTGCCATCTTTTTCTTTGATATAACCATTGTTTCTGTATCTTTAATGGGCGGACAACAGCCAGCGGGGAGAGAATGAAGCAGAGAAGAAGATGTAGGGGAGAGGGGAGATGGAAAAGGAAGATGGAACAGGCAGAACTTTTTATAAGTCAGGTGTGTGATCTAGAGGCCATCAATCGGGAAAGAGAGTGGGTTGAAGTTCCGGATGACATGATGGACTGGCACAATGTAATAATAACACTGGGTCGTGAGTGCAGGGAATGGGCAGCGGGCCGCACTGAGTTTGAAGTGCAACAGCTGATCCAGAGTAACACACATCAAGGTGACATAGTCATCTACACCGATGGGTCAGTGATGAGAAACAGACGTAGTGGCTGGGGCTTTATTGCAAAGGCTAAGGGCAAGTCTTGAAAAAGGAGAGCCTGGCATATGAGACTACGACCTCCAGCATGAGAATGGAGGTGGAGACAGTAACAGCGGCATTCCGTTGGCTAGAGGAGACTACTGCAACACACGTTGTATTCATTACGGATTCAAAGAATATGCTTAGCAAGGTGGAGAAAGGAATGTTTCGTGTGGAATGGCTCTCGTCGCTTCAGAAGTCACAGATTGTGAGAATTGTATGGATATTTTGCCCTGGCCATGCGGGTGTTCGGGGAATGAACAGGTTGATAGGCTAGCAGGGAATGCACCTCTTGGTGGTATCTTGCCTATGGACAAGGGAGAGGTAGTCGTGCGCCTGTGGGACCAGGTGGAGAAGGCGGGGGAACAGATTGAGAACCCATATGTTGAAAGAATGAGATTGCGGGGGATCGGCAGGGGTTCTGGAAGAATCTCAAAACTTAAAACAATTAATAGTATGACTCTTCGCTGGCTGTTGAACGAGGGGACATAGCACGGATGGGAATGTCCTGAGTGCAGTGATGTCGGTTCTTAACTCAACTCAACTAATGGGCGGACACGCTACACACAATGTCTAGTGACGTATTTCGCAAGGAAATGGCGGACGGACAAGCTTACGTGCTCATCTCACGCTAGCTAATGTCATATTTCAGCTAATCAGAAAGAAAAAACGATGTCCCATTATGTTGAGACTCTGCCAACACCGGGTTTGTTGTCAAACCAAATCAAAGACCCGCGCCTTTCATCTCTTCATGCCAAGCCATCTTTCATCATGGCAATCGGATTATTTCAAGGGATTCTGGCACGGCTTTACGTTATACAGGTGTTTTATGTTATATGGTGTTTGATTATGTGTATGCCGGGGACACAAAGATATTAGCGTGAACATTTCATGCTGGTCTGTCAGTTTCAAACTGCGTTCGGTCGCTTTAAACTGAATCGTAGTCTATATATGTACAATTGCTTCTAGTGCATAGTCGTCAGGTCTTAGTCAGATATGACTGAGCTACCGTATGACAGTAGACGGTACTACCTGCTTTCTGTCAGCGCCGAATGTTGGGCGGCGCTTACCAAACCCGACACCCCACATTGTGCCAACGGCTTCGGGCGGAAGAGCGCAATTGGGAGGGTACAAGCATTATCCTGGTGCGAGGAAATGCAACCCAAAGACAAAATAGTCATGGCAGGGCAGACCAGGCCCTAAGCCTTGGTTGGCAGCTGGTCTAG
The DNA here is from genome assembly GCA_963921405.1 of Cepaea hortensis. Taxonomy (NCBI): domain Eukaryota; kingdom Metazoa; phylum Mollusca; class Gastropoda; order Stylommatophora; family Helicidae; genus Cepaea; species Cepaea hortensis. The sequence continues at coordinate 62,282,013 of OY992897.1, read as the reverse complement.
GATCGAAGCTCCGACAGGCGGACAGTTAGAGCATTGCTGTGCTGATCCGGCAGCTTCTGCAGCTTGTCTTGTTCCAGATGTATAGGTGTTAACTTTCCTCTGGAGTGAACTAGGCAGGCCGAGAGAGGGATCATGCTGCATGGGCAACACATGGTTTCTTTATTTTAGCCCAGGCTTTGTGCTATGGAGAGGCATCACACACAGAGCGTGAGATACGTAAAAATGTTTTCACATGCATCTACTGTGGGCAAACATTTGCAGCAAGTATTGGCCTTAACACTCACATTCGCCACCGCCATGGATTGTAGTTATTAAGCTTTTTTGAAGCACAATGTACCAAACTATCGTCTGTCAAGACTGAAAGGTGCCAATGATGCATAGGACTGATATTTCGTGTGGATTAGTTTTCCATATTACCAGTGTCCCTCGCTATCAGGCGACCCCATTCCTACCGCTGAGGTACATGTAATTTACGTCCCCTAGTCAAGGACGAGAAGTCAACATTGTAGTCCATCTGACCGGACGGAGACAATGGCATGAAGGAATATCAACGTTGATCAAGAAAACCAAAGACTGAGATTCGTGGAGAGTCACGATCGCATACGCCATCCGGTATGGCTCTTGATGATGATGATGACCGGTGTAGAAGTTGAACCCGCTACCTCGGTATCAGTACACCGAATGTCTAAGAACGAGTGTTCTTATCCATTCGGCCACGCAGACCCCTAGCTGTCTGTTTAATACTTATTGTCTTCTGTCCAGCAGATTGTCCTGCTCAGAACATGCTCCTTATAACCGTCGTGCTGCCCTAGGCCAGGTGTCCAGCCTCGGTCCCTGATGTGTCTGAATTATCTACCACATCGTGAAATACATCAACGTAGTGGTCATGCTCTTCTTCCCGTCCCCGGTGCACCTCCCTCCATGGTTATCGCTTCCAGACATGCATGACTTCCAGACTTGCCCAACATATTTCGCTTTCCTCAATTGTATTTGACTTAATAACCAACCTGCTTCGGACTGAGTTCTTGTTGGACACATTTGATTTTTTTTTTCTTTTCCAAATCACTATCATCATACAGTGACTTGCCGGCTGGCGTGGGCAATCATGCCACTCCACAAACTGCGATCTCCGACGGCATGGATCAATTTGCGTTGACTTCCTTCCCTGCCATGACATAAGACTGTCAAGAATCTTCTCCCGCTGTCTTCCCCTGTCTCTCTTTCCGCACATCTTCCCGTACATATTCATCAAGGGATATAGATATTACAAACCGCCCGCTTTCTGTACTGTATACCCATTGATATGTATGTATGTCAAATAAAAACAAAAAATGAATCGAACGACTGGAAGCAAGGTATGAATTAACAGCAGGAGAAAGACACCTGGAATCATGATCCTGGTTGTCCTCCCCCAGAGAGGGTTATTATGGTAAAGGGCCGAAATATTTGTGGAAGAGGGGCTACTTCTGACGATCGGAAGGCTCCTGTTGTACTTGCTCCGAATCGGAGTTTTTAGTCACTCCCATCACTGTTGACATATCTGGGTTATCGTTTGTCACGAATGGGTGGTTGGTGACGCCCTCTGGGATACTGGGTTCTAACTCTTAAGTTCGATGCAAAACCATTTGATTCCCACTATTCTCCTACCACTCCTCCACCATTCTTTCCTCTCTCCCCATCCCATTCCCCCCGGGCAATCCCCCATCCCCCTTTTCCTCCTATCCCTTTATCCCCCTCATCCCCCCCACCGTCCCCTCCCCATTTTCCCCCTCTTTCCCCCTATCCCCTCATTATCCCACCAGTCCCCCACCATTCCCACACAATTCCCTCACTAATCTGCCACTTTCCACCCACCATTCCCCCACTATTATGCCACTATTCTCCCACTATCGCCGTATTAGTAAGTTAGTTACTTAGTTAATCGCGGTTCCAACTTCACGGCAACGTGTCGTCCCCATTATGCTCCGTTCCTGTGCTAAACAAAATGCTCCTCACTGCCCAATGTGAAAAGTGGAACAGACAGGAGTCTCGGCAAGCCAACAATCGCAAACGAACACTGTGCATAATTTATTTTTCCCCGCATTTCCATCCTGTTTCAGGTTATTGCGGTCAACAACAGCATCTTTCAGCTGTATGTTGATTCCTAGGCTAGATTACGCTCATCAGCCCGCCACGACTTTCTGAGCGACCGGCTCCATACTCTCATAAGTCACTGGCGCGACTCGAAATGCTTCAAATTCTCGTGCGCTCACGTCAACCACGAGAGTATTCGGGGTTACAGAGAAAGCTGCTAACTCCTCGACCAGGGAGACCTGCACTGGGCATAATGCCACCGCCAAAATGCCAACACAACAGTCCTCCCCGTATTAGCACAAGGCCATTGTTATTTTCCGTAAAGTTACCGCTCTCACGTGGGGATCCCTGGATACCAGGCTGGGAACCCCGTGATCGTCTCTATACAGGATCGATATCACCGAGCAGCGAAGAGATTAGATGTCGAGCTGTGTGAAATAATACAGTCAGTGGACAAGTGTTGGTCTGTCTGAGCATGTTGTTGTTCAACACTTAATGCCTTTAAGTCTGCATTATCGGGGAATTGACAAAAACAACGAAAGACCAACATAAAAGTAAAATGTTGCATGGCCTTTTTAAATAAACGCTGAGGGCTCATTATCATCAGCGCACAGGAAGTTCTAGCACAATGTGCCCAACGGACACACAGGCCTCTAATAAAAGTAATTATAAAAAAATAACTACCACACATTGTAAAATATAAGATTTCAACATGAAAGTAACAGATAAGACACCAGCATGAAGGTAACTAATTAGACATTAAAATGAAAATAACAAATAAGACATCGACATGAAAGTAACAAATAAGAATCCTACCTGTATGTAATAAATAAGACACTAACATGAAAGTAACAAATAAAACACTAAATATGTAAAGTACAAGACGCAACATGAAAGTAACAAGACACAGACACGGATGTAACAAATTAGACATTGACATGAAAGTAACAAATAAGACACCAACTTGAAAGCAACGAATAAGACACCAAGATGGGTGTTAAAACTTTAGACACTCAATATGTAAAGTACAAGATCAAATAACAGCAAGTCATGTGTTCAGGTCCTCATAATGGTGGAATTTTATGGTCGACCCAGACTTAAATAGGTACCTGGATATGTCTTGGCAAATACAGGCGACAGACGGTAGACAGATGACATCACCCACCGTGTGCAGATGAGCCTATACAGATGACATCACCCACCGTGTGCAGATGAGCCTATACAAACATGCCTCAAGCACCATATTCCCAATGAACCTTAACGTGCGCAAATGGGTCCTTGAATGTTACTATGTTTACTACAGCTACTACTACTGCAGCTATTTATGCTACAAGAACAACAACTACTACTATTGTTGCTGTTTATGCTACTACTAATACTACCACCACCACTACTACCACAACTACCACTACTCCTACTACAGCTAGTGCTGCTATTGCTGTCGTTACTGATACTACTACTAATACTACTACTACCACTACTACTACCACTACTACAACTACCACTACCACTACTACTACTACTACTACTACTACTACTACTACCACAACTACTGCTACTACTACTACCACAACTACTACTACTACTACTACTACTACTACTACTACTACTACTACTACTACTACTACTACTACTACTACTATTTCTACTACTACTACTACTACTAATACTACTACTACTACTACTACTATTTCTACTACTACTACTACTACTACTACTACTACTACTACTACTACTACTACTACTACTACTACTACTACTACTACTACTACTAATACCACAACTACTACTACTACTACTACTACTACTACTACTACTACTACTACTACTACTATTTCTACTACTACTACTACTACTACTACTACTACTACTACTACTACTCCTACTACTACTACTACTACTACAACAACTGCTTTGCTACAACTATTGCTGCTGCTGTTACTCATTCAATCATGTGCCATGCCGGAAATCGTGGGCGGTCATGACTCGCCATTTCACTCGATCACCAGCTTCGTGGATCAGCTCAGTGTTCCTGTCTCGTCCATGCCATGTGGCCAAGCCATCCAGGTGTTTTCCTCTCGGTATTCCTCTTGGTCTGTTCCCTTCGATCTTGCCAGTTGTCACTAAGTTCTCCAATCCATTTCTTCTCATAACATGTCCAAACAATTTTGACTGTCTACGTCTAATTTCTCTAATCACTTTACAATTTTCATTTGTCTCCTGTAGTACTTGGTCGTTGGTTTTTCTGTCTGTCCATGGTATTCTTTGAATTTTCCTCAGAAACCACATTTCTGCAGCCATCAGATGTTTTTTCAGCTTGACTGTACATTATTCAAGTTTCACACCCATACAAAAGAACAGGCTCTATGTATCCTCTCCCCTGTTACTACTACTATTAAAACTATAAACGTCTACTTAGAATTGCAACCCAAGCTGATAGTGCTATATATTCCCACATAACAAGGCTTGTCCGTGGGAATGGGAATTTCATGGGAAACGTACCATGGGATGAGATGGGATGGGACAGCACCCATTTGTATTTTCCATGGGACACATGGGACAGTAGCAATGTCATAGCAACTTGATCTACGTCAGAGCTACTCGTAATTATTTTTATTTTGTTTACATTTTTAAAGTGTTTTATCCTTCTTTTTTTTTTTTCTTTATATATTTGTATCAATTCTTTATCTCGTGGTGGGGCACCGGATAAATAAATAAATGTGCGGATGCGCGCTACTAGTCAGCCATTGTTGCTGTAGTTGTTGATTGGCGTCTTTGGCGATTTGTAAATACGAGGGTAAGTTAACAAGTCACAAATGGCTGTAGAAAAATAACTAAATATGATAACTTGAAACAAGTTTATTTTTATACATACATTGTCCCTTTATTTCTCAACATAATTTCCACCAACATTGATGCATTTATCCCTTCGTTTTATCAGTCCTTCCAAACCGACCGCATAGAACTGCGTGCTCTGTTTTCTAAACCACGTTTTCACTTCACATTCAACTTCATCGTCATTCGCGAAATGTCTCCCGCCAAGGTGGGTTGTCAGTGTTTATGCTGAAAATGTTTGTCCCGTAAAGCGGTGCATAGCTGAGTAGAAAATTTTACGAGGGCGAGTCAATAAGTATGTCACATAGTTCTGTGGAATGGCCGGTAAATGAAAACAAAGCACGCAGTTCTATGCAGCTGGATTTGGAGGACTAATAAAACGATGGGATAAGTGCATCAATGTTGGTGGAAATTATGTTAAGAAATAAAGGGACAATGTATGTATAACAATAAACTGGTTTCAAGTTGTTATCATATTTAGTTATTTTTCTACAGCCATTTGTAACTTACTTATTAACTTACCCTCGTACGAAGCTAGTTTTAATCGGCTGTAATCAAAGTTGTTGTGTTGCTGAATTGCAGTATTTTTATTATGGCTGAATATTAGGTATTATATACATAGTCTATAAATAAATAGTAATCCTAATTTCAAATAATTTGTGAAGGTAGTCACTTGAAGTCACGGGGTTACTGGGTGTAGGCTATGTAAGCCTACGGTACCCCAAAATGGCCAACCAAAAATATGAGTTCCAGGATCTTACTAAAACTGTTGTTGCTAAGATGTTGAGTGGGAGAGAATGCCACTTGATTGATGTTCCAAAAGAAGTTGTAAAGTCTTCAACAGCTGATGTTAAAGCAGATAAAATATCTGAAAGTATTTTAGCACCATTTCCTTGCTGTGCAAAGTGTAAAACGTTGGTAATTTGGTAAAAGTTGATTAATGAAAAATGGGTTAATCAAAGTGGTTATGGAGTTGCATAGCATGAAATGTGGTTCCGGTGGTTCTAGTAACATCAACAGATTTTTTGAAGCCAAGCAGCGGGAAGTAAAAAATCACCACCAACATTGTCAAATGCGTGGCAAAACCAGTTGCTGAACTAATTACATCACATCCAACAGTATCCATTTGGATGTGACATTATATGTGATGCTGCTAACTTTGCTGCAAGATCTACTCACGCTGCAAAGAAGGTATATAATTACACTGTATTACGGCAAACATTGACTCGTTCTATTTTGGCGCAAGGAAAATTGGCCAAACTGCAATTTCAAAAATTGTTTCAAAATATGGCACAAGATCCAGAATGTGCAATTTCGGGAATAGTTGACTTTTGGTCTGCAAGACAAACATATCTTTTGCCATATGGGGGGTTTATTGCATGTGGACTAGATCAAAATTGGGAATGGATTACTTTTCCTCTGTCTCTTATAAACATTGATAGTAATCAATCCCATACTACACAATTTACGCACAGTTTTTTGCACTTGAATTTCCTGCCGAATCTACCACAGTCCATTGTTTGTGTGTACTGATAATGCAGCAATCATGACGGCAGCATTTGATGGACGGTTTGATTCCGATACAGAAATGCACCGATCCGGTTGTACTGAGCACAGGCTATCAACATGCATTACTGATAGCTTCAGCAGAGGCGTGATTTCTGAACTGGACCAGTTCATGGATCAACTTTCATTTATTGAAACATATTACAATACACGTCAAGCAAAGGCATCACAGCTGCCATTTTCCATACCAACAAAATCTTATCACGTGAATGGCGATCATATTACCAACGTTTCAATGCCCATTTAAAAAATTACTCGCATTACTTTAGTGAAGACGATGAAGAATTCTTAAACCACATTCCAAATATTGCTCAGATTAAAGGAATGCTGTACATACATGAAAAATTCAAAAACGTTTTTTGACAAATTAGAACTTGATGGTGCTACATCTCATATAATTTAGCTGTTATACTACCTCTTAGACTATCTTTTGTACAAAGTCATTGTTGATATTGACGAAGAAACTTCCAGCAGCATAGTGAAGAAATATTGTTAGAGCTTTCAGAAAATTATTGGAGAAAAACTTTGGCCATATTGCGGCAGTTCTCTGGCAGTTACTACTCATTTCTTACTGGAGTTGACATTAAAGCTAACATAGAAGACATGGTCAAGTCAGTTGTTACTAAGAAGAAAGGGAATGTGGACACCAATAAATGGGCCATTGATTGGATCGCTTTTTCTAAGTCTGTTGTTCCAACTGTTATTTCATTCATCAAGGATTTAAATCTTTCTTCTGAATAATCTGTATGTGAAGTAGCAGGAATTGTAGAACAAAAGCCGAAAAAAGTGATTTTGACTTATTTTGTTATCCTCCACCAAACAAAGGACTCAAGTCTGATGCCACCAGAAACAAATGCCTTGAGGATGAAGTCACTATGTTTCAAAAATTACGGCAACCAACTACACAACCATTAAATTATTGGGAAAATGAGCATAGGTTTCCACTGCTAACAGCAAGTGCTAAAATTGTCTTGGCCATACCAGTGTCCTCAGCGGCAGTAGAGCGCTTATTTAGTGCAGCTGGATTGTTTTTGAGTAAGTTACGAAAACGGATGTTACCAGCTCTCGCTATAAACTCTGTGTATATCAGATTTGCATGTAAGATGACAATTGTGGAAATGGTTCAGGGATTACCTGGATTAACTGAATAACAGTCGAGCAGCAGGAAACTGATAATGTGCTGAATGAGCAGAGTGACTCAGAACGAACGAACGAACGAACGAAAGTCTTTATTTTCAAAGTGTTAAGAATTGGGCACGCAGGCCCGTCTGACATTCTGCCCTTCTTCTCTATTTCCTCTCATACATTCTTTCATTCAACATCACTTATGAAACAAATTTTGACAACAAAAGAACAATAGCATTAAAACGCATAAAAAATAATCAATAACAAATGACTCACCGAGGCAGTGTTTAACATGGGCATTATAAATACCTAAGGAGGGTGTAATGTGCCATACATAAGGGAATGTTTTTTAGCTAGTTGTCGTTTGAGATAAGTTACCATTGTTGTCTTTTTGTGTTATTGTTTATGGGGGTATGTAGCCTGTACTAAGGTAGTGTTCAAACAGGTTGCGAATGTATGTATAATGATTGTTGGTGTCTTTGATTTCTTGTGGAAGATTGTTCCACAACTGAGCGGCAGAGTATGCTAAGCTTGTTTTATATAAGTCTATCCTAGGTTTAGGGACATGAAGTATATTTAGTCGTTCGCTATGTCTAGCGTTATATTTAAACAATGGCCAAAGGTAGCTTGGAGCAATTTGAAATAGGATTTTGTGAATTAGTTTGGCCTTATTAAAAAGTAGGCGCTTGTGGAGTGGCAGTAACCGGAGACGTTTATGTAGGTTAGAATTGTCGGTAAGCTTTTCACCATTAATTAAACGCACTGCCCTTTTCTGGAGTGAATGTAGGCGTTTTGTTATTGATTTGGAGCATCCATCCCAGACTGTGGAGCAGTAATCAATATGTGTTTGTATATGGGAAGTATAGAATATCTTTCTTGTGTTTTCGTCAAGGAAATTTTTAATTTTGGCAAGTTTGTATACTTTTTTGGCTATTTGTTTAACTAGAGCATGAACATATGAGTTAAAGGTTAGATTTTGATCTATGGTAACACCCAGTGCCTTGTGCTCGGTGACACTTTCTACAGGCGTGCTGCCAATGTGCAGCTGAAGAGTTCTCTGCGAGTTTAGAGTGTGAAGTCTTTGCCTGGTTCCTATTAACATAGACTTTGTTTTAGTAATGTTAATTTGCATGCGATTTGCATGAATCCAGTTAACTACACTATTTATTTCCTGTTGCAAGGATAATTCTAGCACATTACGATCAATAGCGTTTGTATATACTGTGCAGTCATCAGCAAATAGAAAGCAGGACGACGACAGATTTAAAGGAAGATCATTTATATAAATGGCAAATAACATTCATTGGCACCTTTCCGTCTTGACAGACGATAGTTTGGTACATTGTGCTTCAAAAAGGCTTAATAACTGTCATATGGCAATAACTACGATCCATGGCGGTGGCGAGTGTGGCTGGTAAGGCCAATTCTTGCTGCAAATGTTTGCCCACAGTAGGTGCATGTGAAAACATGGTCATTTCCACCATTTTGCACCATCTTACGTCTCTCACGCTCTGTGTGTGCTTTATCTGCAATCATTTTCTCTTTTTTCTTTATTCCATTTCTGATAGTTGCCCTCCATGCAACACGTTCAGCGGCGACGTGCTCCCATTGTGCATTATCAATGCCCGTATCAATCATGTCCCGCTTACACACATCTTTGTATCGTAGTAGAGGCCGACCCTGAGATCTCTTACCCATCTGTAATTCACCAAAAAAGATGTCCTTTGGTATTCTACCATCATCCATCCTCCTAACGTGTCCTATCCATCTAAGTCTACGAAGACTGAGCATGGAATACACCGTCACACAACCTGATCTTTCCAATACTTCAGTATTTGTGATTTTGTCTTGCCACTTAATACCAAGTATTCTTCGCAGACACCGCATATGAAAACTGTTTAAACGTTTCTCTTGGCGTGAGTAAGTTGTCCAGGTTTCACTGCCATAAAGAAGAGTACTAAGGACACAGGCTTGGTAGACGACGACTTTTGTTTTGGCAGTAAGCTTCCTGTTCTCCCAGACTCTTTTTGCTAACATATTCATTGTTGTTGCTGCCTTGCCAATCCTGATGTTGATTTCCTGATCGAGGGATAATTTGCTATTTACCTCTGATCCTAGATATGTAAAATGGTCTACTATCTCCAGTTCGGCGTCGTCAATAAAGATTGATGGTACACTATGTGCACCTTGTGACATAATCTGTGTCTTCTTTTTGTTAATTGTTAAACCAAATTCAGAACAAGCATTGGAGAATGCAGATAGTAGATGTTATAATTCTACCTCAGAGTGGGTCGTAATCGCAGCATCATCCGCAAAAAGCAACTCTCTGATTAGCCTCTCCATAGCACAAAGCCTGGGCTAAAATAAAGAAACCATGTGTTGCCCATGCAGCATGATCCCTCTCTCGGCCTGCCTAGTTCACTCCAGAGGAAAGTTAACACCTATACATCTGGAACAAGACAAGCTGCAGAAGCTGCCGGATCAGCAAAGCAATGCTCTAACTGTCCGCCTGTCGGAGCTTCGATCCTAGACCAGCTGCCAACCAAGGCTTAGGGCCTGGTCTGCCCTGCCATGACTTATTTTGTCTTTGGGTTGCATTTCCTCGCACCAGGATAAGGCTAGTACCCTCCCAATTGCGCTCCTCCGCCCGAAGCCGTTGGCACAATGTGGGGTGTCGGGTTTGGTAAGCGCCGCGCAACATTCGGCGCTGACAGAAAGCAGGTAGTACCGTCTACTGTCATACGGTAGCTCAGTCATATCTGACTAAGACCTGACTAACGGCAACGGAGTAACTTAGTAACTTAGTCACTAATGGCAAATAAAAAGGGCCAAGAATAGACCCCTGAAGTACTCCAATATTAATGGTAATAGCTTGAGATAAAGTTTTATTGTGTGATACTACTTGCTTTCTGTCTAATACAAATGATTTTATTAATGTCACTATATTAAAGCTTACTTTCATTGTTTCTAGTTTTTTAATTAGAATAGTATGATCTATCATATCGAATGCTTTTCTAAAGTCTATAAACACCGCTCCACATAGAGTATTGTTGTTAATATTTTGATGCCAGTTTTCTATCATGTTTGTTAGTGCCGTATGGCAAGAATATTTTGGCCGAAATCCTGACTGACTGTCAACTATAAGTTTATGGCGAACTAAGTGATCTAGTGTTGTTTTGTGGATGTGCTTTTCTAGCGGTTTGGATAATGAGGATAATATGGAGACGATCGTCTAGAGGACCAGCTTTTAAATGAGGATACACTTTAGCGATTTTAAAGGCTGATGGGAAGTGACCTTTGGTGAGACATTGATTATATATAAAAGCATGGCGAAGGATTCGATTACTGATTCCATCTAGTCCTGATGAGTTATTGTTTTTTAGATTACTGAGATGAGTAAATACTTCAATGGTAGTCATTAGCGGTATGTTGGAGGGAATGTCTCCATAGCACTTGTTCTCACAGAATGATGATAATAAATATATGTCATGAGGCGCATCTGGTATTGCAGCCTTCAGTTGGTTTATGTCGGACTGAAAGTATCTATTGAATTGATCACATGTAACCTGATTTGATGGTAATGATTGTGATTCAGAAACAGAATGAGAGTGTCAGAATGACACTGGATTGTCATATTTAGATTACACTTTATTTTAATCAAATACTTTTGAATATTAACATTAATAAATTCTGTTGTTTTACATGTCTCTTTGTACATATAGTCCTATTTAGTAGACACTAAACCCAAACTTTCACAAATTTCATAATTTTATTTAAACTGTATTCCATATTAATATTATCATGGGAATCCCATAGGATGGGATAGGATGGGACAGGCATAAATTACCATGGGATGGGATAGGACTGAATAATGTGTCCCATGGACAAGCCTGCACTTAACAATACCCCTACATGACGTTGGGCCGCTGTAGCCGGGGTTCAGCTGGGTCGATAACACCAATATTGACACCAACAACACCACCAACATTAACATGAACAC
>OY992897.1:62142914-62265414 GCA_963921405.1 Cepaea hortensis | reverse complement strand
TCCGTATGTCGGTCAGCTTGTCTGTCGGTCCGTCTTTCTGCCGGTCTGTCTGTCTGCTGGTCCGTCTGTCTGCCGGTCCATCTGTCTGCTGGTCCGTCTGTCTGCTGGTCCGTCTGTCTGCCGGTCCATGTGTCTGCTGGTCCGTCTGTCTGCCGGTCCATCTGTCTTCTGGTCCGTCTGTCTGCTGGTCCGTCTGTCTGCCGGTCCATCTGTCTGCTGGTCCGTCTGTCTGCTGGTCCGTCTGTCTGCCGGTCCATCTGTCTGCTGGTCCATCTGTCTGCCGGTCCGTTTGTCTGCCGGTCAATCTGTCTGCTGGTCCGTCTGTCTGCCGGTCCATCTGTCTGCTGGTCCATCTGTCTGCTGGTCCGTCTGTCTGCCGGTCCATCTGTCTGCTGGTCCATCTGTCTGCTGGTCCGTCTGTCTGCCGGTCCATCTGTCTGCTGGTCCATCTGTCTGCTGGTCCGTCTGTCTGCCGGTCCATCTGTCTGCTGGTCCATCTGTCTGCTGGTCCATCTGTCTGCCCGTTCATCTGTCTGCTGGTCCACCTGTCTGCTGGTCCGTATGTCTGCCGGTCCATCTGTCTGCCGGTCCATCTGTCTGCTGGTCCATCTGTCTGCTGGTCCGTATGTCTGCCGGTCCATCTGTCTGCTGGTCCGTCTACGTAGCAACAGATACATATGTTTATTACCCACATTGGATAAGCCAAACAATCAACCTACCTATGTACGAATCAATCCGCCTAACAACCCACCTACATTCACACCTACAGACCTACCCACCTATGTAGCAATCAACCTATCTAAACAACCATCTCACTATACATGGTGCTACCTACCAACGAACCGAACTACCGGCTCGTCGATCGATCAGTCAATCATTGCATTATCTGTTTTATCTTTCGGTCGCCTCACCCACCGATAGGTCTTTCTAGCCGTCAGTCTCTAGTCACACATCATCATAGATTATTAAATTATTATTGTTATCATCAATGCCATGCCGATAAGCCTTAGCAATCATGTTTCGCATCCCCCATGATCATCGGAGTCTTGGTTCAACTGTGTTCTTGTCCCGAATTCTATATGGCCAAGCCGCCAAGATATTTATCTCCATTTCCCCTTTCTCTTTACCTATCAAGTCTGCCAGTTGTCACTAAATGGTGGACAAATTTAAAAAAAAAAAAAAAATAACAGACAACGGGCACTGTACAGTAACCCACCTCTGTGACACGACAAGTTAAGCTCAATTTCCGAAGCCGACATCATTCCCAGCAAAACCTGAATACAACGATGGTTCCCTGTATAATTCAGAGATGTCCAGATTTAGCATCTGGTCAGCATCGGTTGTTCAGAAGGCGGCAATGGCAATTATATCTAAAATAGGTGTCCTTTTGTTGACAGTAATTATCCATCTGTTTATTGCTCCAGCCCATGATAACTAATTCCCCCGACACTGTGAACAACAATGTCCATAAACTACATACAATTTGTGTTTCAAGCTTTGGCAAGACTGTTTTGTTTTGCTTTTCTCTCTCTCTTTTATTATTTCATTGTTCTTGTCGCAATATCCACACATTTAGTGAACTGTGTGTTTATTTCTGGTCATCCGTAACCAATGGGTTTATTTCTGGACATCCGTAAACAATGTGTTTATTTACGGAGATCTGTAAACCTTGTGTTTATTTCATATATTTATTTATTTATTTATTTATTTATTTATTGGTTTCTGGGGTGGGGTGGGGAAAAAAAAGGGGGGGGGGTGGAGAGATCATTAAACAATATGTTTATTATTTTGATACCTGTAAACAATGTGTTTATTTTTCGAGATCTGAAGAGAATTTTAAATCAAACATTTGTATCTTTAATTGTTCATCGTGTAGCCTGTCGTTTCCTGAACGTGGCTCCCATGGGGAGCTCTGAAAAGCCTCTGAATATCCTGCCACTTCTCCAGCCTCATACACCCTCATGCCCAAGAAGTCTTCAGTGTCCTGTGTCCATCCTCGTGCTGGTCAGCCCTGGCCACCTCTACCAGTAACCACACCTCCCATCACTGTTCACTCCCAGCCACTTCTACCAGTAACCACACCTCTCATCACTGTTCTCTCCCAGCCACCTCTACCAGTAACCACACCTCCCATCACTGTTCTCTCCCAGCCACTTCTACCAGGAACCACACCTCCCATCCCCGTCCTCTCCCCGCCACTGTGATGTCTAACATGTCCAACCTTTCAGTTTCTGAGACATAATACAGGTTACGAACCAGCTTTCTTCAATGTTCACATCTGGAAGAATTTCAGTATTTTTTCGTCTTCTTGGTCCACGATATTCTAAGAACTTTTCTGTAGCTTTTGAGCTCAAAAGTTCAAATTTTCTTCTTTCGTTACTTGCTTGCCTGCGTTTGCTGGCTGTGAACTCCAGCGCGAAGTCCTGTATGTCGGATGAAGACAGTTGTCCAACATCAGTGTGATGTTATACCGGTCCTGAGGTTTGCGTGAGTATCCGTTGTCCCATGTCTGGCTTATTGGTGCGCAGACTAGTGGTCCCTCGCCGTGCAGGCAGGTACTCTCCATCTTCAGAAGAATCAGCGATCCTACTACGTTAGCCAGGACCCCGAAGGGACCTATTGCCCAGGACGCACGACTAGGACGTGTTAGTAGGTCTTGGCCAGTATAGAACCTGGCCCTGGTGCCTTGGAAACACCTCTGTGTCCCTTCTTCTTTAGTGATTGTTGAACTGTCCGTGACTCACATCTAAATGTTGCCAACTGCCAACCCATCCAACAGTGTCTCCCACTGTCAACCCATCCAACAGTTGATCCCACTGTCATCCCATCCAAGATATCTTCCACTGTCGTCCCATCCAACATATCTTCCACTATCAACCCATCCAACATATCTTCCACTGTGAACCCATTTATCACGGTCTCCTTCCAGCATTTCCTCTATTTGTCAACACATATCTTGCTCTCTCTCTCTCTCTCTCTCTCTCTCTCTCTCTCTCTCTCTCTCTCTCTCTCTCTCTCTGTCAACCCAAGCATCACTGTCTCACACTGTCAACTCACCCATCATTTTCTCCCTCTGTCAATCCTTCTATAACTCTCTCTCTCTCTCTCTCTCTCTCTCTCTCTCTCTGTGTGGTGTGTGTGTGTGTGTGTGTGCGTGCGCGCGCGTGTGTGTGTGTGTGTGTCAACCCTTCTTAACCTGACCACTGCCTTGTTCTCACATGGGTTACAAATTGATTTTCTTACTGAGCCTCTTGCAGACTCAGCGCACACCTCCACCGAACGGTCAATGACTGTACCACTTACAACTGTAGCCACTTACGACTGTAGCCACTTACAACTGTAGCCCCACAGCAAACCCCAGAGTAAGTGCTACAAGACTTCCCTGACTTCAAACTGTGACAGAAAATCTGAGCTACAGAAGTGACCCTTTGCAGCAAACCCCAAGGTACCGGTAAAGACCTTAGAAGACCTCTTCTGTTTCTGATCAATGCCGGAATGGATGGATATCAAACGTTGATCCCAGAAAATGAGGATGGGTGTAGGTCATTTCCGGCTCTGGGATTCTCTTTCAAATTTACAAATACTCACGGCACTGGGGTCGCTGTGGCATAGTAGGCAGTACCCTGGCTTTCTAACAAGGGCATGAAATCTTAGGGCAGGAGATCAACAATTAGAGTCCATATTTCTAATCATTCGTGATTCGATGACTGATGTCTTTCATGGGTAAATACATTTTGTGTCTTCACCGTATCAAATCATGCCATGTTTGTTTCTAGTAAACGTGTATCCGATGTCTGTCGTCTTTCATGGGTAAATACATTTTGTGTCTTCACCGTATCAAATCATGCCATGTTTGTTTCTAGTAAACATGTATCCGATGTCTGTCGTCTTTCATGGGTAAATACATTTTGTGTCTTCACCGTATCAAATCTTGCCATGTTTGTTTCTAGTAAACGTGTATCCGATGTCTGTCGTCTTTCATGGGTAAATACATTTTGTGTCTTCACCGTATCAAATCATGCCATGTTTGTTTCTAGTAAACGTGTATCCGATGACTGTCGTGCTAAAGTAGTGAGGACGGTCTCGAGTGTCAAGGGCTCAAACGTTGCACGCAGACGCAACCATCACCACAACGACAGTCACCACAACAACAAGCTATCCATCCACCACAAAAACGACCACTTTAACAACAACAGCTACTACCACTACCACAACAGCCATTACCACCACAACAACAGCCATTACCACCACAACAACAGCCATTACCACCACAAAAAAGCAACAGCCATTATCACCGCAAAAGGGAACCTCAGTAACAACCTCACAATAATCACAACAAACACTACCATCACCATCACAACAACAACTACCTCAACCACCACACACACAAAAACACAGCAACAATAACAACAACCGCCGACATTATCACAACCCCCCCCCCCCCCCCTTCCTCCCCCCCCCCCCCACACACACACACACACAACAACAACAACAACTACAAATCTATTCATTCCAATATCAATACACAAAACCCACATGCGGTAGCTGAGGTAACACCAGACACATCTGCAAGTATCGATCATCGCATTTGTCTTCTATAAGTGCCAATCAATACTCACGAATTAATCTCCCATGCTATTACTAGCAAACGTATTATCATTCGGTGACATGCCAACGTCACCACAGTAATAAAGTCGATAAAAGTGAGCATGGATTTTCCTTGTATCGCTCTTGGTAACATCATGTTATGGGATGATTAATCGCCTAACGCGACTTCTCGAATCTGCCAATTGAATATATACAGTTGTTTTCCAGATGTAACTCTTTTAATCTGTTATATAATTCAACATTTCTGCTACCATATTAATAACTTTTAAGTCATAACAGTTTAGTTTAGTTTAGTTTAGTTTAGTTTAGTTTAGTTTAGATTAGTTTACTTTACTTTAGTTTAGTTTAGTTTAGTCGACGGATCAACATCACAGCACACGGGTGTAACCCTAAGTGCTCCGTTCTACTCCTAACTCAAGTCTGAGTCCGGAGAAACTCAGTTCAGTGCCTGAACTCCGCAGCACCGGTGATGATCCTGCATTACTTTGGGTAGAATTTTAACTCGAAGTTTTGCCCGGGCAGCGTCGTTAGGCTACTCTTTTTCGATTTCCAATTGCCAAGGGCCGGTCTCTCTGGCCGAGTGGTTACACCACTTTCTCCGTAATCCCGTTTATCACGCAGAGTCTCGTAGTGGGCGAGAACTGGAAGCGGTGACTTGCGGGATAACTGAGCCGGCCGCTCAGAAAGCAATGGCAAACTACTGAGCGTAATCTTGCCAAGAAATCAACAGACAGCTGAAAGATGCTGTTGTTGATAGCAATGTCCTGTAAAAGGATATGCGAATTTTAAAAAAAAAAAAAATTGCCAAGGGATTTTTTTACGTGCGCAACAAAACAATACACACGGGCGTCCGATCTCACTACCCAGAGACTAGAGGAAATTTTTTTACTACAGTCCACGTGAAAAAAATCCCGGCTCTCACCGGGGCTTGAACTCGGGACCTCCAGCACTCGAGGCGGACACCATACCTCGAGACCACTCTAACCTACGTTTTGTTTTGCACTGGATACCGCACGACAGAATCACCAATGTGAGCTCATGGAGAGAACCAACTCAATCTTCCCTGATGAGACCTCACTTCAATAGGAGGAATCATACAGCTATTTGGGAAGCAATGTGGGCAAAACTGGGGGAATAGATAAGGTATTACTATAAGAATCAAACGACGAGAGACGCTTTCATAGTACTAGGAAATTAGTGGAACCGAAAGGAAGTTATAACACCACACTTACAATGTGTAACTCCAATGTTAAATCGGTATTAATATATGAGTCAGAAACATTGGGATAGACTTTAAAAAAAACTAATAAACTACAGAAGTCAGTAATTGGTGCCTGTGCAGAATACTGGGAACGGAGCATAATGGGGACGACCCGTTGCTGTGAAGTTGGAACTGCGACTAACTAACTAACTAACTAACTGGGAATAGAATGGTATGTCAGGATCACCAATCTAGAGCTCATGGAGGGTACTAGTGGCAATATAATGGTACAACAGGATCACTAATCTAGAGCTCATGGAGGGTACTAGTGGCAATATAATGGTACAACAGGATCATCAATCTAGAGCTCATGGAGGGTACTAGTGGCAATATAATGGTACAACAGGATCACCAATCTAGAGCTCATGGAGGGTACTAGTGGCAATATAATGGTACAACAGGATCACCAATGTAGAGCTCATGGGGGGTACTAGTGGCAATATAATGGTACAACAGGATTACCAATGTAGAGCTCATGGAGGGTGTCAGGGTCTTAAACCTGGCTCGTTAACCTAACACATGTGAGACAGTACAAGTACAACGTGATTTGACTTGAGACTCAACGACACGAAGTTTCGATGGATTTATTTACAGATCACGATCTATAGATGATCATTACAATACATAAGTTATAACAATACACTTACAGGCAACCCACAGCTTACAGTCTATCTCACAAGATGTACAAGAACTCGACTTTCGGGCCACAGAACTACACGAAACCTTTCTCCCATCATACGTCCAGTCGAGTCCGAGTCCCAGAGCTGTCTGGCTATTTCTCGCAACGCGCCTGCCCACCTGAAGTGGCTTCACGAGGCCTGCGTGCGTCCTGCTTTGTCCTTGCCTGACCGCTGGCTGTCTCGTCAGCCGGCAACCTCGCAGGCAGGTAACTAATACTCGCCTGGCGGGCGTAACGATGTTACAGCATCCCCGCTAGGGACTATTCGCCTGGCGGGCGTAACGATGTCCCTGCATCTCTGCTGGCAATACTTTAGACTCTGACATGCTCCCCCGGGGCTTCTTCATGAAAGATGTTATCTTTCATGTACACTCTATATACAATACTGGGTTAATATTTTTAACCTGTCAGAGTCAACCTTTCTGTTATATACATTTACTTTGGTGTAGAAATACCTAAACACACACAACTTGGCATAGAAACACATAAGAAATGGACATTGTATCTAAAGACATGTGGTGTTCAACCTTCAACACTCGTCAAGCTTCATCCTCTCGATGGCTGATTACCTTAATTGCATTATTGACCCAGTCAGATCGGTAGTAACAGCTTCCCAAGCAACTACCTCGCAGCCTTTCAAAAAAAAGTAATAATATGCTTTTTGAAACAAAAAACATCTGGCAAGACCGTAATACGGCTTTATATAAGTCGCATTCAACGCTCAAACTCTGACCTCATTTGGCCAGGAGTTCTTGTGTCGGTCTGCAATGTCGGTAACACTCTACCATGCCCAGTAGATGGCTTCTTGGCGTGTTAACAATCTGGCAACAACATGGTTATTTATATACAATACATCATCGTATACATTTCAATTAACGCCCTTGGTGTAATAATGTAATAACAATTAAATGAAAGGGACATAACTTCAAAAATTAAGAAATATAATATCTTACAATAATTCTTCTATTTCTCAGCGTCATAGCTTGATGTTTTTCCATACTAGCGAAAAAATGTCGGTAGTATGAATAAATTAATCAAGACATGATTCTAAGATTACATTTAATGAAAAATATTAATACACAATTCGTGTATTCGAAATTATTGAATCGTAAATAGTTTAGAAGTGTTATAACTTTTTAAGCTTTTGTTTGTCGTCTGCTAATTTTGAACTAAATTTCTAAATCATCCGGAAGTACACACGAACAGCTGATGTTGAAATCTGTAGAACACACTTGTTCCGGTCTGATGTAGTAAAACGGAATGTGCAATGTTCTGATCGTTCATGTGTTGGTTGTTTCACTGGAAAAACTTCTGGATTTCGATTGACTGAAGTGGTGTAGCTGTCAATGTTCAGGTCACACTTTCACACACGGAGTTAAAATATCACTGGATATGTTCCAAATGCAGATACCACGGATAAATTTGAAAGTTCGCTAACGGTAAGTTCAGAGCGAATGTGGTACTGTTCTTGTTTCGTAATATATACAATTAATAAAGTTCTCTTTCTACCACACACTACACAATTATTCACGACAATTACTACGTTAATAATAAAATAAGAAAACTATATATATTGGGAATAAACCCTATCACATCATATAGACATACACAGCTTTAGTGAAAAAAAACTTCACTGATGCATGGCTGTGTTGGTCTGAGTGTATTTTACACACTGCACTCAGACATTGGTGCTTACTGGGTCGGTCGGACAACGGGACAAAAGATCGGCAATCGTGTTGGTTCTGTCCGCGATGTGTCGAACTTCAAAGCTGTAATCTTGAAGTTTAAGAGACCAGCGCGCTATCATTTGGTTGGAAGGTACACCTGAATTGATAAATCTCAATGGACTACTGTCAGACTCCACAATAAAATGACGTCCCAGGAGGAATCTGGACAATTTAGTTATACCCACCACTAGAGCTAGGGCTTCCAACTGTGGTGTTGACCAAGCACGTTCTCTCGGTTTTAATTTTCGGGAGACAAAGTACACAGGATGTAGGATGTTATTGTGCTCCTGTAACAAGACTGCACCAATCGCCACGGAGCTCGCGTCTGTGCGTAATCTGAAACTGATTTGTAAATTGGGCAATTTTAGAATGGGATTGTATAAGCTATTATCAGAAAAATAAGATAATACTTTCTGGAATGCAAATTTTAGGCATTCATTGCTTACAATTTTCTCCGGTTGATCTTTTGTTAGTAAGTTAGTAAATACTTCGGTCAGTTCAGCAAAATCTGGTATGAACTGCCTATAATAATTTATAAGTCCCAACAAACTTCTGACTTGCTTTTTCGTAGTCGGAAGTGAGAGTTTTAGTATCCTGGACACAATGTTATCGTCTGTCGTGACAAAGCCATTAGATATTTTGTACCCCAAGAAGGATATTTCCTGATAGGCTATGTCTACTTTTGCAGGCTTTACCGTCAGTCCATGCTGTCTAATACGTTCAAAAGTCTGTTCTAATGTCTTTATGTGGTCTGTCATCGTCTTTGTGTGAACACAAATGTCGTCTATGTAACAGATAATATTCGGTATGTCTACTAGTAGAAGTCGTGTCATACGTACGAATGTTGCTGGTGCATTGACAAGCCCAAATGGAAGTTTGCACCATTCGTACAGTCCCCAAGGTGTGGCAAAAGCTGTCAGATGTCTGCTCTGTTCGTCTACTGCTATTTGCCAGTAACCTTTCGTCATGTCTACCTTCGTAAAGAACCTAGCGTCTGTCAGTTCTGTCAATAGATCTTCCGAGTTTGCCATTGGCTCTAAATCTAAAAGAGTTATCTTATTTAATTTCCTATAGTCGACACAGAGTCTTATTGTGTTGTCCTTTTTGCGTACTATGACCATTGGAGATGAGAAATTTGATTGGGATCGTCTAATGATGTTGTTTTTCTCTAAGTTAATGATCTCTTGATGTAAGTGTTCTTTGTAATGCAATGGAATGGTGTATGGTCTGCATTTTATGGGTGTATTTGACGTGAGTGTGATGTGATGTTGTACTAATTCTGTTTGTCCTGGGTTGTTGGAGAAAATGGTGTTGTACTGTTGTATGAGCTGTTTGCAACTGTCTGTTTCTGCTTGAGTTAACTTTGGGTTGATCTTAATTTCCTTCAAGCAGTTCGTCGTGTCTAATGCAGGTGTTGGAATTTCGTCACTAGCCTCGTCATCTTCATGGTCTATTATCACTGTACAGGCTGTTGTATCGTCTTGTTCGTTGTCTCTGTTGTAATATGGTCTTAGTATATTGATGTGGAATATTTGTGTTTGTCTTTTATTTGGATCTCATAGTCTACAGGTGAAATCTGTCTCGTCACTTTAAATGGTCCTTGCCAAGAATCAGTCAATAAGTGTCTGTCACTAGGTAGGAGAAGAAGAACGTCCTGTCCAGGTGTCAACGTTATTGTCCTGTTACCTTTGTCAGCATATTGTCTATATGTAGCACCAGATAATTTTAGTGCATCCTTTGCAATTATACAAGATTTGATGATTCTTTCACGCAATGATGTAACGTATACGTATGATGATATGGGTTTCAGTAAAGGAGTGGATTCAGTTAACATTTGGTGATAGATGCTTAATGGGCCACGTGGTTTGGCACCATAGATAAGTTCAAAAGGAGAGAAACCTGTACTAGCATGTGGCACCTCGCGGTAAGCAAAGAGAATAGCAGGTAAATATACGTCCCAGTTATTGGGGTGCTCTTGCGTGACTTTAGCAAGCATATGCTTTAAATCACCGTTAAATTTTTCTATAATTCCACTCGAGTGAGGATGGTACGGGGAATTGAAACATTGCTTCACTCCTAACATTTTGGTGAAAGCTTGAGTAGATGCGGCGATAAACTGACTTCCCCTGTCTGATTGGATAGTGTCTGGAAATCCTATCCGTGAAAATATATGGAAGAAAACTTCCATTATGTCATTGGCAGTTATGTTCTTTAGCGGAATCGCTTCAGGCCAGCGGCTACATTGATCAATAATGGTTAATATATATTTATTCCCTCTGGTTGTTATCTGATTAAGAGGGCCCACTCTGTCGACAGATATTTTCTCAAAAGGTCGACTGGCTAAGTCAGTAATTTGTAACTTTGCCTGTGGGTTTTTTCCTTTCTTTACAAGTTTTTGGCAGATGTCACAACTCCTGCAATATTGCTTAATGTCATTGCAGAATTTGGGCCAATAAAACTGTAATAATAATCTTGATCTGGTCTTAGCGTATGCCATATGCCCTGCAAGAGGTATATCATGGGCAAGATGTAAGGCTTGCTTACGATACTCAATTGGCAAAACAGTTTGCTCTGTTGTGGTGTCACCTCTGGTATAATACCTGGTGAGGATACAATTTTTCAAAGCAAAATGCCATCTTGCATTTTTGGTTAACTTTGGCTTTTGGCCGATCAGATTAAAATATTTTGACAATGAAGGATCAGCCTTTTGGGCTGTTACAAAAGTCTCCTTCATGGTTTTAGGAGGTAGTAATACTGGGCTAAGCATTTCTATAGCCTCAGTTTGATTAATTTCATCTTGCATTCTAGCAGTAGATCTGGTTACTGCGTTCACACATTCAATGATATCAGATGGTGATGAAACAGTGTTATCAATGATGTCATGAGATCTTAGTGCTACATTAGCTATCATACATTCATTAGGTGGTACAACAGTATCAATGATGACATTTGATGGTGATGTTGTGATCTCATTAATGCAAAGAGATGTTATGTCATGAGGCATATCATTCACCTCTGGTAAATTTCCAATTATAATATCACAAACAGGGTTTGTTAATGCTGCGCATTTTACTTTACCAGTGAGAAAAGGTGTTTGAATATATGCCCATGCTAGTGGATACTTTTCAATATTGCCAGAGAATGTTCTGCATGTTACGTGCCTGCCTGTATAGTCTGTAGGCATTATGAACGTTCTCTTCAGTCCAATCAATGAACTTCCCGTGTCCCGAAGGACTGTAGCAGGCTTGCCATTCACATATCCTTGATGGATGTTTATTCTGCCTTTGGAATCTACTACCAAATTAGCTTCTTCATTGGCAATAGGAATGGAGTGGCCGCATGTTAAAATACCATCTTCATAAAAGGTATTACAAACAGTACATTTATTTGCGTTAAACATATCAAAAGCCTGTGCTGAGTTCACAGGGTGTTTCTCTGATTGCTCTTCATCTGATGATGAACTATTAAATAAGGCGGCATTGGCTTTCTTTGTCATTTGCCTACCTTTACAATCGTGGCGATAATGTCCATACGCCTTACAGAGGAAACATTTACGCAAATTTCTAAAGGATTTACGCTCCTTATCTTGTCTGTTTACGATGTTCTGTAAATATGTAAGATATGCGGGGTTCTTGTCGCACATCTCACCTTGATGATGTGAAATTCTACAATATTTACAATGGTTGTACTTCTCAGATGTAGGCTTATAAGGTTTTTGCCTACTATAGGGTTTGTCATAGTTAGCCGATGCTACAAAATTGGTTTCAGTAGCTTCACTGGCAAAACAATGATTGTTGGCTGTGTAATAAGCCGAACCACGCCTCTCAATCTGCTCTACACTCGTACATTCATTCTCTTGCAAAAACTTTGAAAATGCTGATGGAATAGATGAAATGACTTTATCTCTAATGATAAGATCTTCTAACTTTTGATAGTTCTTATCAATTTTAGCTGCTGAAGTCCATTTGGTAAATATGTCTCGGACTAAGCAGAGGTAGTCAGAGAACGTTTGAGTCGGTTTGGGGCTCAACTTACTGAATTTTTCTCTGTAACCTGCCTCATCTAACATAAAATGTGCCATAATCTTTGATTTTAGATAATGGTAATATTTTCTGAGGTCTTTGGGGATAGTCTCTATGACTTTCAGAGGCTCCCCTGATAAACTTCTCATATAAATTATATTCCATTCAGACAATGGGACCTGGTAATGGTCCATTAAAGTCTCAAAATTTTGGGTGAAGGCTGCAATGCAGTCACCCGAGGTATAATTTCTTACGATACCTTGATATTTCTTGTACTGGTTTTCTTTCTCCAGTCTCTCAGATTTCTTAGACTCTTTGTTCATGGCAGTCTCAGTATCAAGTTGCTTGATTTTTAGTTGCACTTCCAGCTCTTCCCGTTTACTTTGAGCTGCTATCTCAGCTTTCTTCAGTTCAATATCTAACTCAGCTTGTTTTGCTGCGGTTGCTGCCTCTGCTTGCTTTAAGGCTGTTTCTGCCTCTACTTGCTTGGCAACTCTTTCAGTCTCTGCCTGCTTTAATGCTCTTTCAGCTGCTCTTTCTTCACGCTCGTGGTATTCAGAGTATTTCTTCTCACTCCACTTCGTTAACTCATCACCTGATAACTTTAACTTTAACCCCATATCGATGAAATCATTTAATGACGACATGATGGAAAATGCAAATGAGTTATCAGACACACAATTTGTTACAAGTTGTTAGTAAAGTGAACAATTTACAATTGTGTTTTAATTACAATATGTGCCCAAATTTGCATCCGAAAGTATATAGAAAGAAAAATATACTCAAGTGTCCTGGATGCGGTGAAGAACGGTTGAAATTTGGGCTAGGAACTGTAGGGTCGCTACTTCAAAACACAAATGACCTCTACGGGCAAGGGTTTCAGATGGCACAGAAAACCTGCTTTGTTTTTGGAGGAAATAAATTAACGTCTGTTTGATGTGGTGTGTATGCTTGTCACTAAGTTTTGATTAGGTCTGTATGGCGTTGAGTATAATTGTAGGTCGTAATGTTGTCCGTCAACAATTTTTTTTCAAAACCACAAGTCACTTTCTTTCCGAAACTTTCTGCTTTCCACAATTCACTTTTCAAAGACAATCTAACTATATCTCAACACTCTACAACATTGATGACACATCACTTACATCAAGATGACATTCAGTAAGGATATAGACATCAAGTTTACAAGATGGCGACAAGGTCACAATGTCGACGAGGTCAAAACGGTGACAAGTTTCACAATCACGAATGTTTTACACGTTTACAAGATCACACAATATGTATGTACTTTACGTTCACATTTAGTCTCCATGTTCAAACAATGTAATAATATATATCAAAATGAGCCTTCACAATCACATTTAAATATACTCTAAAGTTGGACAAAAATTTCTAAGTTCACAACTCTAGGTTTAAATGTTAATTACTTAAACCATGTTCATTTTAAAGCCGGACGAATGCCACCACGCCCACACATGTCAGGGTCTTAAACCTGGCTCGTTAACCTAACATATGTGAGACAGTACAAGTACAGCGTGATTTGACTTGAGACTCAACGACACGAAGTTTCGATGGATTTATTTACAGATCACGATCTATAGATGATCATTACAATACATAAGTTATAACAATACACTTACAGGCAACCCACAGCTTACAGTCTATCTCACAAGATGTACAAGAACTCGACTTTCGGGCCACAGAACTACACGAAACCTTTCTCCCATCATACGTCCAGTCGAGTCCGAGTCCCAGAGCTGTCTGGCTATTTCTCGCAACGCGCCTGCCCACCTGAAGTGGCTTCACGAGGCCTGCGTGCGTCCTGCTTTGTCCTTGCCTGACCGCTGGCTGTCTCGTCAGCCGGCAACCTCGCAGGCAGGTAACTAATACTCGCCTGGCGGGCGTAACGATGTTACAGCATCCCCGCTAGGGACTATTCGCCTGGCGGGCGTAACGATGTCCCTGCATCTCTGCTGGCAATACTTTAGAATCTGACAGAGGGTACTAGTGGCAATATAATGGTACAACAGGATCACCAATGTAGAGCTCATGGAGGGTACTAGTGGCAATATAATGGTACAACAGGATCACCAATGTAGAGCTCATGGAGGGTACTAGTGGCAATATAATGGTACAACAGGATCACCAATCTAGAGCTCATGGAGGGTACTTGTGGCAATATAATGGTACAACAGGATCACCAATGTAGAGCTCATGGAGGGTACTAGTGGCAATATAATGGTACAACAGGATCACCAATGTAGAGCTCATGGAGGGTACTAGTGGCAATATAATGGTACAACAGGATCACCAATGTAGAGCTCATGGAGGGTACTAGTGGCAATATAATGGTACAACAGGATCACCAATGTAGAGCTCATGGAGGGTACTATTGGCAATATAATGGTACAACAGGATCACCAATCTAGAGCTCATGGAGGGTACTAGTGGCAATATAATGGTACAACAGGATCACCAATGTAGAGCTCATGGAGGGTACTATTGGCAATATAATGGTACAACAGGATCACCAATGTAGAGCTCATGGAGGGTACTAGTGGCAATATAATGGTACAACAGGATCACCAATGTAGAGCTCATGGAGAGAATTAGATTCAAGTGAAACATATCGTGTTGAAATGACGCGGGATGGGACACACTGAGACACTCTCTGATTTGAAACCCGCGAGGGAGGGAGGGACGAAGGAAGGATGGGAGGCAGGCAGGCAGGCAGGCGGACAGGAATAAAGGAAGGAAGGAAGGAAGGAAAAGAAGAAGAAGAAGAAGAAGAAGAAGAAGAAGAAGAAGAAGAAGAAGAAGAAGAAGAAGAAGAAGAAGAAGAAGAAGAAGAAGAAGAAGAAGAAGAAGAAGAAGAAGAAGAAGAAGAAGAAGAAGAAGAAGAAGAAGAAGAAGAAACAACAACAACAACAACAACAACAACAACAACAACATGGAGAACTCCGACGCTGCATATGTAGGTGGGCGACGAACGCAGGCGATAGACCGAAGGTTGGCCTACAAAAGTCGACGACCCATTCATTTCCAAGCGTCATCGCTCGACGCTCTAACGAGAACAGATCGCAATAGGATAACGCAGATGATGCCTCGCGTTAAAAGTGCCGCGTAGAGACATGCGCTATATGCAGCCGGGAAGAAGGCGGCTGAGGCAAAGAAGGCCGCTACGATTGCTGAGCCCATATCTACATACAGCAGTCCTGTCCCTACACCAGCTGAAACCGTTTCCGTTGCTGAAGAAATCACAATTGAAACTAGCAGCAGCCGGGAAGTCCTAACCAGCACCAAGACGATGCAGCTCAATCTACCAGAGACCTCCATACGGGAGGAAACAACAACTACTGAGGACTTCACCGGCAAAATTCTACTCAAGCAGACAAGCGTTGGAGAAGCCAAACTGTCTGCGATACCAACAGACAAGATACGGAGACTTTTGGAAAACGAGCTGGGAAGAAACAGCATCAACCAGCTGCGCAAGAAACCTGATGCAGTAGTGGTCTCCATCAACAAAAATCCAAAAATCACAGCACTTATGCTGAAGAGCTCACAAGACGAAAAAGCCGTCATCCAGCTTCACAACGGCATCTTATTGGAAGCCCCAATTACAACCAATTCGACATAGTCGAGGGTTGAACGGGGTCATTCGTCTCAAGCAAAACAACCAACCAACCACTTCCAAGCCCCATGGCTGACTGCTGCCCCGAGACATGTTGAGATGTTACACTAATTCCGTGAACCCATGGCTGGCTGCTGCCCCGAGACATGTTGAGATGTTACACTAATTCCGTGAACCCATGGCTGGCTGCTGCCTCATGACATGCAGTGATGTTACACTAACTCCGTGACCCTTTGACTGGCTGCTGCTCCAGGACATGTTGTGATGTTACACTAATTCCATGACCCTATAATTTGCTGCTGAGTGACATGCTGTGAGTGGCACCTTACAGTCTTGACAGACCAAAGTATGTGAGTTGGAATTTGGCCAAAGTTCCATCACAATGCCTGGGCAGAGCTTCAGAGAACATGTGGTGCCCAAACGACATGTTCCCTCTCTCGGCCTTGCCTTGTTTGATCCAGAGGAATGGGTAACCAATACGTCTGGAAAAACGTAGGCTGCAGACGCTGGCGGCTCAGCGTCAAACCTCCGAGACCTCGCCTCCACAAGCAGGAGACGAGCGTTGGCCAGACCCACTGGGCGCGTACACCTGTCAAACGTAAGTGTCTGGACCTTGTAAACGTGTACTACCGTCAGACTCCCTGCCTGACTCGTGCGGCTCCCGCGACTAACGAGAATATGCCCGCCGGAGATATTGCTCGTCTACTACGAGCAAATCTCCCTGCCTGCCACTGTGCGGATCTCGCGACCAACGAGAATAGGCCCGCCGGAGATATTGCTCCTCTGTTGCGAACAAATCTCCACGACTGAATAAGTAAAGAAACGATAAATGTTACACTAACTCCGTGACCCCATGGCTGGCTGCTGCCTCGGGACATATTGTGATGTTACACTAACTCCGTGACCCCATGAAATACATGTATGTGTATGTATGTGTATTTTTGTTTTTAGTATATTAAAATGCAACATACCCAACAACTTATTTTTCCATTCCAATTACTGATGAATATTTAATGGCAACATGGTGCTCACGGGTTCTCTTACTCTTTCGTACGTATCAGAAAAGGCTAGGCGTTCTAACTACTATCCAGGGATCAAAGAAGAACAACTTCGAATTTGTTAGGAGAACATAGAGAGCAAATGTAGGTAATGCCCAAGCAAGAACCTAACCTCAATCAATCAATATCAATAACTGGAATGGAACATGTTGGATTGGAAAGTCGAGTAGTCTGTAAAAAGCAACTATTCTCCATAAATTTGGTGATATTAGCTAGATCAGGTAAACTAAAATGCTAACTTATCGTCCTTGACTTACAAGTACCTCAGAAATCGGAGTGGGCTCACCTGAACTTACAACTACGTAATGTGAATATATATCTCACCCTGTCCTCACCATGAGCGCCAATCGAGACATGCTAATTTATTTCTCACGCTTACACGCCCTCAATCGGGTTGGCTAATAAAGTCACCAAAACCCATGCCAGAGAATTATTTTTTAAACAAGAGCTGAGACAATATGACAAGAGCTACTGGTAACGTGTAGAATGAGTGAGTACTCTCTCGTGTAATAAAGCTGTTTACATTTGGTTATATACCCGCGTTCGAAACACACTTGTAGTCGATTTGGCAGCAGACCGCCTTGCATTGGTTTTTAACGAAATGGTATGGGTGCCGTTCGTTCAGGAATCAATGGCAAACTACTGAACGTAAACATGCCTACAAATCACAACATCAAAAATGTTTGGGTTGACTGCGACGTCCTGCAAAGGATATGCAACTAGCTCATAGAGATTACCGACGCCCTGGCGAAGGATGTACGAAAGCAGTTCTTAATCCCGCATACCGAGTTCCAACAGCTGCGACCATTTGGATGCAAAGTCCTAAGCGCTGGTTTTCATACAATGGTATAGGTGTCGTTCAGAATTCAATAGTAAACTACTGAACGTAAACTTCCCAAGAAATTACAAACAGCAAAATAAATGATGTGGTTGACTGCGTCATTGCAACTAACTGTTACAGAGATGGCATTCTTCAATGTTCTGCTTTGTATCCTGCCTCTGGTGCTTCGATCCTCCGGAAACGCAAGTCAAGATCTCCTATCTTTTGTCATCTCCTGCAGCTCGGTGAATGTCCGCTCCGTAATCTTCTCCTCTATTTCTAATTCATTCCTCTGTGTGTTTTAGGCATCCCTGTGTTTCTTTAAAACAAATGAAACTCGTAAATTTATTAGAGAAAATAGACGTAAACAGTCACAGTTTTTTTTTGGCATGTTATGAGAAGAAATAAATTGGAGAACTTGGTGACAACTGGCAAGATCGAAGGGAACAGACCAAGGGGAAGACAGGGGTAAATATCTGTGTGGCTTGATCACGTGGTATGGTAGAGACAAGAATACTGAGCTAACCCACGACTCTGGTGATCGAGTGAGATGACGAATCATGACCGCCCACGCTTATCGGCGGGGCACATGATGGATGGATGGTGCTTCTTTAATCATGTGTGTTCCAGCAGAAGGATAAATGACCCCTTTGGTGCAACATCAGTCTGTTTCGTATGTATAGAATATCCGTAGACTATTAATTAAGTCTGTGTCATCGGTTTAGTGAACGCAGCTTTACAATCCGCGGGTCGAGGTAATCCGCGTGTCAAGGTCATCAGCGGGCGATTTGGGAAGCATATAATTTGCGTCGATTTTCTTAATCATACTACGATGAGGCTTCTAATGAAAACTTTAAAGTGTGATAGAAATTACAATAACATGACCGCCCACGCTTATCGGCACGGCACTTGATGGATGGTATGCCATTGACTTGTAACTTGTCGATATTGTTGTTAAGGGTGACAATAGCGTTAAGCACGTGACATCATGGTGCAGAGGAACACTGTGACGTCTTAAGGGCAGTTTAAAGATGGCTGCCTTACTTTTCACATGCACTAACGAGGGGCAGTGTTCTGTTATTCGTTTTTTTTTTTTTTTTTTTTTTTAATTATTATTATTATTAGTGAAGGGGTGAAACCTGTAGAAATTCATCGGCGAATGAAGGTCCAGTATGGTGATGCATGCCTGTCAGTCCAGCAAGTGTATGAGTGGAGTAGGAAGTTTCAAAACGGAGTGACTTCTGTGACAAGACTGTTCACGACCGGGTCAGACAACACCGAGTAGTGTCCCCAAAGTCACTTTTTCTTTACAGGAATTCAAGCACTTTATCGGCCCTGGAGGACTTGCAATGAACGCAGTGGTGACTACATCGAAAAATGATACAATTGTTCTGTACTTTTTCAGAATATTTTCACGAAAACAAAACCCCAACGAACTGAAGGTTATCATTTGAAGCATCCTGGTAGCATTGGCTGTTCATAAAGCAACGGTAAAGTACCCAGCGTACACTTGCCTACAGATTCTCAAACAGCCACTAATTGCTAGGGTTGACTGCAACGTCCTGTTAGGGAAAGTTCTAATTCTCTTTTTCATGTGTTTTTACGTCATATTCTATTTATTTTGCACTGTTGGTTCCAGGTGAAGGACGGATGACCAACTTCGCGATAATAGATCGGCGGATTAAGGAAACACCCCGCTATGTAGACATCAGTGACACAGCGTGAGTATAAACTTTAATCTCGTCCCATTACGTAACAAATATTTGCAGAAGTCAGTTTTGGTAGACAATTTTAGCGGGTAGACTGTTAACTGTAGTTTCTCAGACTGTTCCTTTTTGGTCAGTATAATCTTTTTCTTATGATTTATGTTGCAATGTCATGTAATTCATTTAACTGGTCACCTACCATGGGATGATTAATCGTCTAAAGCCGTGGGCTTATATATCGAGAGAAATATACTGAATGCTCTGCGAGAAGTAAGTCGTTTGCGAGAACCAAGCGATGACTGTGAATCTACAATCATGGTCAGACTGCGAGAACAGCAAGTTAAAAGAGGTGTGGCCAAACAAGAACATTATGCAGAAGCCAAAGAAGATAATAATAATAAACCAATACAGAACTGGTGTCGTAAGCCGCTATACGCTGGGGGATTTGCTGAAGAGGGGATCTGAGCACTTATGGACTGAATAGTTCGATGTGCAATGAGGATGGTCTATCGACTAACTAACTAACTATATCGCCAAATGTCATTGCGAAATGTCTCAATTAAAATATAAATACGGTAGATTTCCCTAAGCAACTTGCTTTAATTTGGTGTAATAATAAATTCACTATGTCTGCTACCATATTAACAACTGTTAGGTCATAACTGTGAATTTGTTAATTTCTCTAGTGCGCTTAATGTTTTGTTTTATTTCTTGTTCTTCCTTCTTCCATCATCCCTTGTCTTTCCGACGTCTATGGGCTTCCATCTCCGTTATGTTCCATCGGTTTCAATTGCCTTCCTTCTTCTGTTATTGGTAGTCGTCTTCATATTGTTTTTGCATCTTCCTTTTACCATTATCTTTGCTCTTCCATTATTATTCCTCTTCTCCTATCTTTCCTCTTCTCCTATTCTTCCTCTTCCACTATCTTTCCTCTTCCACTATTTTTCCTCTTCCACTATCTTCCATCTTCCTCTATCTTTGCCCTTCCACTATAATCCATCTTTCATCGTCTTCAGTTTGCTTCCATATCCCACTATCTTTTCTCTTCCACTACCTTTCCTCTTCCTTTATCTTGCCCCTTCCACTATCTTTCCTCTTCCATTATCTTGCCCCTTCCACTATCTTTCCTCTTCCATTATCATGCCCCTTCCACTATCTTTCCTCTTCCATTATCTTGCCCCTTCCACTATCTTTCCTCTTCCATTATCTTGCCCCTTCCACTATCTTTCCTCTTCCATTATCTTTCCCTTTCCACTATCTTTCCTCTTCCATTATCTTGCCCCTTCCACTATCTTTCCTCTTCCATTATCTTGCCCCTTCCACTATCTTTCCTCTTCCATTATCTTTCCCCTTCCACTATCTTTCCTCTTCCATTATCTTGCCCCTTCCATTATCTTTCCTCTTCCACTATTTTTACTCTTCCACTATCTTCCACTATCTTTGCCCTTCCACTATAATCCATCTTTCATCGTCTTCAGTTTGCTTCCATATCCCACTATCTTTTCTCTTCCACTACCTTTCCTCTTCCATTATCTTGCCCCTTCCACTATCTTTCCTCTTCCATTATCTTTCCTGCTCCATTATCTTCCATTTTCCATTTTCTTCGGTTATCTTCCATATACCTCCATCTTTCCTCTTCCAATATTTTTCCTCTCCCATTATCTTTTCTCTACCATTATCTTTCCTCTTCCATTGTCTTTCCTCTTCGACTATCTTTTCTCTTCCATTATTTTTCCTCTCCCATTATCTTTCCTTTACCATTATTTTTCCTCTTCCACTATCTTTTCTTTACCATTATTTTTTTCTCTTCCATTATCTTTTCTCTTCCATTATTTTTCCTCTTCCATTATTTCTCCTCTTCCATTATCTTTCTTCTTCCATTATCTTTCCTTTTCCATTATCTTTCCTCTTCCATTAGTTTTCCTCTCCCATTATCTTTTCTTTAACATTATGTTTCCTCCTCTACCATTATGATTCCTCCTCTACCATTATCTTTCCTCTTCCATTATCTTTCCTCTTCCATTATCTTTCCTCTTCCATTGTCTTCAGATATCTTCCATATTCCACTATCTTTCCTCTTCCATTATCTTCCGTCTGCCATTGTCTTTAAACTTCCATAATCTTTCATCGGCATTCATGCTCACCCATCGGAGTCTTTCAGGAAGATAAAGGGCTGAAACATTGCCGGGAAGGGGAACTGCTTCTGACGTTCAGACACCTCCTGTTGTGCTTGCTACACTGCGGAGTTCTTATCATTACTTCGGCATAACACTACAGAACAATCATAGGGTCTCATTGTCGGTTCGTATTACGTAAAGTTTAAAATGGACAAATGTGATAGACGTGAACACCAAACATAAACAGCCTCTCTCATTCCTCTCTCTCTCTCTCTCTCTCTCTCTCTCTCTCTCTCTCTCTCTCTGTCTCTCTCTCTCTCTCTCTCTCTCTCTCTCTCTCCACACACACACATACAGCAAGCGTTGTGGCGACGGGGTTTCGATCACAATTCGCAATCCCGCAAGCCGCGTTCGACACACAGCTGCGGGCGATTTGGAAGCAGGCAGCCTTGCGCTGGTTTTCAAACAATAATATGAGTGCCTGTCGTTCAAAAAGCAATTGCAAACTACTGAATGTCAACTAGCCAACAGATCATCAATAAGCCGAGGTTTACTGCAACGTCCTGTAAATGACATGCAACTAACAACACGACAAAAAGGCCACGACATCGCATCTACACCTCGCGTCATTTGCTACGGAAAACAGCGCACCCATGGGTTTGTCCAGAATGTCATGGTGTCGATTCTCAAACAAAATAATCATTCACGTCATTATTGTGCCACCTCTCAAATAATTCTCAGGATCTGTTGTTAAGCTGTGTCGAATATTACCTGCTCAATGGGAATATCACGGACTTATATTGCGACAGAACTGTACCCGCTCAACGGGACAATAACGGACATATGTTGCGACAGAACTGTACCCCCTCAACGGGACAATCACGGACATATGTCGCGACGGAACTGTACCCTCTCAACGGGACAATTATGGGCTAGTTGCGACAGAACTGTACCCGCTCAGCGGGACAATCACGGAAGTATGTTGCTACTGAACTGTACCTGCTCAACGGGACAATAACGGACATATGTTGCGACAGAACTGTACCCCCTCAACGGGACAATAACGGACATATGTTGCGACAGAACTGTACCCCCTCAACGGGACAATAACGGACATATGTTGCGACAGAACTGTACCCCCTCAACGGGACAATCACGGACATATGTTGCGACGGAACTGTACCCACTCAACGGGTCAATCATGGACGTATGTTTCGACACAACTGTACCTGTTCAACAGGACAATCACGGACTTATGTTGCGACAGAACTGTACCCGTTCAACAGGACAATCACGGTCTTATGTTGCGACAGAACTGTACCCGTTCAACGGGACAATTACGGGCTAGTTGCGACAGAACTGTACCCGCTCATTGAGACAATCACGGAAGTATGTTGCGACAAAACTGTACCCCCTCAACGGGACAATCACGGAAGTATGTTGTGACAGAACTTTACCCCCTCAACGGGACAATCACAGAAGTATGTTGCGACAGAACTGTACCCACTCAACGGAACAATCACGAACGTATGTTGCGACACAACTGTACCTGTTCAACAGGACAATCACGGACGTATGTTGCGACAGAACGGGCTGGAAATGAAGCGTATAATTCGATTCCGTTCATTCAAACCAACACACGACTAGTAATGACGTGTTTGGCGACCCGACACAAATCTGAAACGTGAACAGACGTAATTACACACCATCACACACAAATCTGTAGGATTTCACGTGTCTGAAGACAGCAGAAAGCCTACTCACAGACGACAGGCTGCTCCTAATCGATACATACTTCTAGCAAGCAAAGACGTTCTTAAAGATACAATAATAAGTAGTATCAAGTTAAGACGCTGTATCAAACAATATAGCCGCCTACCGGCCTTATCGGCACGTGCATTGATTCCGTGCGGCTCAAACACTTAATAATGAGTCCAATTTAACAATAGTAAGAAATGTTGCCGAGAAAAACATGCAATAAATACCAGGAGATTGAGAAATGAATAGACAGGTATTGATTGGCGTTCACAGATGGCAAGCGAAAGAAGAGTGAATCAGAGGACATACTAAAGAATACTAACTCGTTATCTATCTTCCTAAAGCCCATCAGATTATTGATTATTACTAAGATAACATAGAATGAGCTCCGTTCGTTCAGAAAGCAATGGCAAACTACTGAATGTAAACTTGCCCACGAATCACAAACAGCTAAAAAATAATGAAGTTGACTGCAACGTCCTGTAAAGGATATGCAAATAACTAACCATGTTTGACTTAACTCTTTCTTTCCTACATGAGCATTGTTTATTGTTTTTATTAACACGTTTTACTTTATTAATTCCATATCGAATTATTGATTACTGATTGAATACTATGTTTTATTTAACTCATGCTTTCCCATCCGAGTACTGTTCATTGTTTATATCATATTTTGCATAACTCCTCTTTTCATATCCAATTATTGATTATTGGTTAGATACCATGTTTTATTTAACTCCTTTCCCATCCCATTGTCGATTATTGCTCAAATTTTAAATAATACAGTGTGTTTGTATAGGACTTCCGGTAAAATGGCGACGACGAGATGCGTTTATTCTTCGGGAGACACTGTTTAGTGTTTTCCTGTGGATTATGTGGTGTTATTTCGTATTCGTTTAATGGAAGTGTTCAAAAGAAGCCACGGAAGTCAGGTGGTGGATGAAATTTTGAGGGCAGCAGACAGATTTTTGTTGGCTATTGTGTCAAGTTTCCCGGGAAGGTTAACCCGGTCAACAAATGCCCGCAGAAGTCGGATGTGTCGGCTTAACGGCGCAAGAACGCAGCTCTGCTGTAAACAGGCACAACGCAATCACGTCCGAAAAAGAAAAAAAAAACTCCGGATGAACGCAGAAGAAGAAGAAGTCTCAAGTTTCGCGACGGCAGGCAGAAGATATCTTTAGTGGGGCAATGGCTGTGGTCACCCGGCCAGCATGGTCACTGCCAGGAAGGAAATCAACGGCAAACTCATCATCATCATCAAGTGCCCTGCCGGAAGGCGTAGGCGTTCATGGCTCTCCACAGATCTCGGTCTTTGGTGTTCTGGATCAACTCCGCTGATGATATTCCTCAATGCCACCGTCTCAGTCCGTCCAGCATCATTTCTCTTGGTCTGCCCTGCTTCTATTCCCCTCAATCTTTCCAGTTGTCATGATGTTCTCCAATGCCTCTCTTCTCATCACATGACCAAAGAAAGCTGTTTGTCTCTTTCTTATTGTTGTACATAGTGTTCTAGTTTCATTACGTCAAACTTCCTTCTTTAAAAGTGCCTAGTTCATTATGATTCGCCTAAAAGACAGATCATCGCAAGACAAGGACAGAGACATTCAAATTAGTAACATGGAATGTTAGGACGTTAAACGACAATGAAAAATTAGACATCAAACAAGAAATGGAAAGAGAGAAAATTAATAT
Source organism: Cepaea hortensis (assembly GCA_963921405.1). Taxonomy (NCBI): domain Eukaryota; kingdom Metazoa; phylum Mollusca; class Gastropoda; order Stylommatophora; family Helicidae; genus Cepaea; species Cepaea hortensis. The sequence continues at coordinate 62,240,338 of OY992897.1, read as the reverse complement.
TTTAGGGATATGCGAAACTAGATGGACAGGAGCAGGCATCAAGATAGATGAAGATTTTAAGATTATTAATTCTAGAGGATAAGATTGACAAAGGGGGGTAGCAATTATCTTGCACCGGCAAACATCAAAATCTGTTCAAGGATACTGGGCCGTGTCAGACAGAGTTCTACTAGTTAAATTAAGCGGCAGACCTTTTAGCATAAATATTATTCAAGTATATGTCCCAACAGGAGACCCTAGTGAAGATAGTGTAGAGGAATTTTATAATGACATAGAGTCTGCTTTAAATAAATGTAAAAATTCAGAAATAAACATCATAATATGGGACTTCAATGCAAAAGTAGGAAATCAAGGTCATAGATACACAGTAGGAAACTATGGTTTAGGAGAGAGAAATTAAAGAGGATACAGACTTGTCGAGTGGCCAAAAGAGCATGAAATGATTGTAGGAAACACCTGGTTTAAGCAACTCCCTAGAAGATTATGGACATGGAGGAGTCCTGATAGCAGGACTATAAACCAGATTGATTACATTCTGATTAGCAGAAGATTTAGAAATGCGTTAACAATAGCAAAATACAGTTCCCAGTGCTGATTGTTATAGTGACCTCAGATTACTTACAGGAACATTGAAGATAAAGTCAAGTATATAATAAGAAACACTAAATATGATTTGTGTACATTGAGTAATGACAAGGAAATACAAAACAAATTCAACATAGAAGTACAGAACAGATCTGATGCATTGTATGATCTAGAGATCCTATTCCATGATGTGGATGATCAATGGGAAATGTTGAAAAATTCAATCAGTTTGGCTGTAGAAACAACTATTCCAAAATTAAAGAAAGTGGGTCGTAAGAAATGGATGACTGAAGAAATTTTACAACTAATGGAAACACACAAGTAAGAATATTATGTAAGGAGACAAAAGAAGCATGGCTTGAGAAATATTGCTTAGAAACTGAAAAACAACACAACAGTCAAAATACCAAATTAGTGCACACAAGAATTCAGGAACTTACTAATTAAAAATAAAAAAACAATTACATCAGCAGACTGTCTGTAACGGAGTGTTTCGGGTTCACCTTGGGTAGTGAGAGTGAACCACACCCGAGGTGTCTCTAGCACTCCCGTGTATTCTAGCCCCAGGGGTTGGACGAGCAGATACACTTTTTTTCTCTGTGGTTGATCTCAGGTTATTTAGTTACGTCTACACACCCCTCCAGATTCTAGACCCCCACTAACTACCTACACCTGTGGAACAATGAACACTTAGGCATCGTCCGAGACCACACTCAATCATTATACAAAGAGCAAGTCAACTTACATAAAGTTTATTCTACCCTTGAGAATATAGAACTGAAATGAACATCCTGATAGAAGAATCTATTTACACAAATAGAAGATAGAGTAGAGAAAGACTTAGAGATGTAGGTGTCTTCATCGAGTTGAGAAGTAGGGTGGATGCAGATGTCCCGTCCAGTCGGTCCGCCACTCACCCGGCTTCCTTCCAGTGAGATGACTAGAACCTTGGAGACCACTCCGTCTCCCGAACGTGGAACCACAACAATAGAGTCACTGCTGGACCACACTTCACTGGACCAACTGCATCTATAACACTCCCACGGAGTCACTGGTAATACAGTTCTCGAACACTACCGAGTTGGAGACAATCTTCCTGGACTTGGCTCCAAGTATTGGTTACTTCGATGAACTAAATAGTCACTGACCAACCGAATGGTCTGTCACTCATAGCACAGTCCCACTGCAGAACCGATATGGCATTGACCAAGTCAATGGTCTCTTCCAGTCACACTTTGTAGGATCAGATATGGCTACTGAAAAGTTACTGAGTCCTTCTAGAACACAGTTGATAATCTGGATACGGTAACAGTACATTAATAGAATCAGACATCTATTTTACGGAAACAATTCAGGTTGGACTATAATCCATAGTCCCTTCCACCGGGTTACACTTGACACACGTCAATACTGGTGTAGTTCTTCTCAAGACCTGCCACTAGAGCTGTCCAAAGAACCATTCAAGTGTCTGAAGATTAGTTACTTCTGCGTTTAGGCAGAACCCCCGTCAAACCAGACGGACCGGGGTTCCCTGTCGAGCATGATTACTCAACATGCTGAAATGTTCCTGGCAAAAACAGAGTATCTTCTATTTTAAACGATCTCAAACCATCATTTCCCACACGTGCACCTTCAGGGCAGTTGTATGTCTTGAAGCAAACTTCACGCATGGTGAATCACCTTGGGTACCTGGTGTGATGGAGTCTGGCGTGATAAGTAAAGAACTGAACCCTTCGCTCTGTCACACGAAGTGGTTTTCTGCCAACAACAATTATAGTTGACTGGTTCCTCAACAGGCAAACTCCTGAAAAGGAAGAGCGACCGGTGAGAGTATACTGGCCCAAACATTAGTTCACATGCATCCTACCAAAACTACTCAATTCTCAGTCATGCTAGTTAGTTATTCATATAACCAAAGCATTATCTCTATATGGAGAGTAGTCAAGCAGGGGTTCACAAATGTCAGCTGGCCTCACAGAACAGCCCGTCAAACAGAGCTAGACATCAGAATGACGAGTCTGATCATTGGTCTCACCTATCCCTAATCATCTACCAGTCGACGCTAACGTCAGTAATGATACAAGGCTGTTATTGTTCTAATTTAATCGAACTAAACAAATAGGTAAAGAGTCCCTAGACTCGTTCCTAACATCATCAATGTACATTAAGAAACATAAACTTGATCAATATACCATCCCTCGGGATATAGGAATAGTACATGATCACATCCAATATGTACACAAGCCTGTTTGCTGGTGGGACCACCTGCCCACGCCACAGCAAACTCTTCTTATCAGACTCTGCCTTAGAGTCAAGAAGCCTTCTTGAGAATACATGTTCCCCCCCCCCCCCCCCATGTTCCAAGGGTACTGTTCCAGTTCTGTCCTCCCAAGTGGTTTAGCCTTGGCCTAGACTGAACTTCATCGTTGGCTTGGTCTACCAACACATACTTTCATAACTTGCTTTCACATCCCCCATATTCGATATTTTCCCCAGTCTCATACAGCCTCCTTCATCCTTCCATACTTCCAGCACCTTAGCTTTCACTCGCACTAGCGCCAGTATGAAAGAAACAGGATAGCTTAGACAAGCTTTCAGAACGCATATTTACATCGCGACGGCACGCAGTGTTATCACGCGTCGATCTATTCGGCGTTCGGAATTACCCCAGGAAGTATCACATGCCATGACCTACTATATATACACAATGTCACATCATTTATATATAGAGATAGCACCAAAGCCACTTACCTTTCCACAGAAATCCGCTGTTCCACACCATGAATTCACTATTAAGTTTTTACACAATAGTTACAGCATTCCTGGTGGCACAGAACTAAGTTCTTCCTTTACTTAGTAACTAAGCACATTTTTGTCTGAATCTCCACCTACCAACTTACCTGGTTTTCTAACCGTTCTTCTGGCTTCAGCAACTGACTGACATAATCTAAGTTTCCATCCGGCACAAGTAACTAGGTTTTATTCTAACACAGCAACCTAATAGATGCAACGATTGGCAATATATGATACATATATTTGGAACCCAAATCGCCCACATCACATTACGGCGTTCCTAACAGCTGATTCGCGAGCACACAGTAAACAAACCCACGATTAATTGTCACCTGCGTTATCGATCGGTTTGCTAATTAGTATGCAAGGACATCCGCATAGGTAATGAGGTTAGAACAATGGCGTGTGGGACACACGTACAAAGTTAAATGATTTAACCAAATATCTACCTGCATGGTGAAACCAGCTCTCCAGTCAGCTTCCGAACTGTTCAAGGGCTTCTCAGCTGCCTTTTCATAACAGTCAGCCGAATCATGGTTGAGGTGAGACGCATCACAAAAATGGCTCACATTCAGGCCAGCGTCTGTTCTCTTCGAACAAAAGTAAGTGAATGACTGCTGTAGCCAATTTCCCGCTTCGTGCCAACTCAATGCGCACTAGAAGCGAGTGCTTCTTGAGAAAAGATACTTTCTCGGGAAAACGTCATTCCCCGCCTAGAGTTTCTAGATCTCTCTGCACGGGAAGTTAGAGCGATACCCAGCATCACGGGTTACTCGAATTCCGGTGTTTCGAGACGATTCTAGATAATAAGTCCTCCATCGGCTTCCCTCAGTCTATTTTTAGCTGGGAAAGTCCCCGATGACGCGCCAAAATAGTGCGGGAACTTGACGACCCAAGACAGATAAACGCGTTTCGTCACATAGGCCCCCACTTTAAGAGGATCGACCCCGTCGTTCCACTTCTACGCAGAAGCTGTCTATGTCGTTCGTTCTTCTTTCTAAGAGACCGGATGGCGGGTGAGGAAGTCTAACCCGTCAATATTGTATAGAATACTTTTACCACATTCGGTGGGGTGACAAGCTATTCAGTATCACGGGTGATCAACGCCTACTCCGCTACTGCGATCGGGCATCTCGCAGTATCTTGCGGACCAGAGCTCCCGTCTCGACCTGATTTAACGATCGTTCCTGCCAGAGTTTACTGGACTTCTGCAACTCCAGCTTCCCCTTTCGAGGACCCAGCTGGACTGCAGTCGGTCGGATTGAGGGACCAAGGGTATGTGTCCGTTCCGACACAACCCACCTCTTCCTACCTCGGTTCTCAGTGTAGCTAGCACTGCGGGTGTTCCTTTGGCCGGTCATGTTCCCCCGAGCACCGGGCTGAACCGAAGAAGGTACCTGCACATACATATAGGACTTCCTATGGTGTGACAGGCTTTCCGCTACCTGACCTGAACCCCGAACCGTTATTTCAGCGAATCTCTGCGCCCTTGGGCTGGTGGACTTATCATCGGGCTTCCCCTCATAGCGCATGAGGAGACTGGAATGGAAAGTAGTAGACTTTCCCAGGATCACCACTCCATAGTGCTTGTGGAGCCCCACTTTATCCACTAGGAATGGGCCCTGCCACCCGATTTCGAATTCGTTCCTCCTCGATTGGGAGGAGTACTAGAACTCGGTCTCCAACCTCTAAGGATATCTTCGTCTTCGTCCGTTTCTCCGGTGTGCATTTACGGCACTCCGGACAAGACCTAATATACCTGCGCACGTCGCCTGTCATTCCCGGCCACCAATAGTACCGGGATAGACATTTACTGGTTGTCCCTACAGTCAGATGTCCGGTTGGGGACCTGACATGTACCGTTCGCAGCAGATTAGCTCTGAAGCTCTCAGGAACCAACTTACGTTCCCTCTGCCTTTTCTCTATCCCAGTCTGAATTAACGGTGACTGGTTATCAGAGTTGAACTTACCCTGAGTTAACGGGTTTTCATTGTTGGGCAACCATTCCGAACAAGGACACTCCGTCGCATCCTTGCTCCGAGCATTACTCATTCTATCCGGGTGAGTATTTCGGAGACTTACCTTTTCAAGCCCCTCTTCCTCTGTATCTCTGACCTGCCTAGACTTAGGGATGCTAGGGTGTTCTGGTTCGCCCAGAAACACGTACTTCCGGCCTAGAATTAGGGGATAGAGAGGATCCGGTACGACTGCCGCCTGAATGCGTCCAGTAACGTACTTGCTCCGAATCTCCACATTGGCAATCGGGCAACGTAGCGCTACAGCACTCCTACTGGCTGGCCGTATCTCCGTCATCTCCCCGGTGAGTTGCTCTGGGCCTGTCAGGTGGGATGCAATTACAGCTGAAAATTGCAATCCCGTGTCGTAGAGGCACGACACCTGTCGCCCATTCACTTCTACTCTCTCAACCACTGGAGGTCGCCTAGTTTCTCCATTCCCATCAACCGACTTCACTTTCCTGCACGATCTATCCCTAACCTCTGCAAGACAAGCAAAGTGACAGTCCTTGGGCTTACTCTTACACTCACTCGTATTGTGAGTGCTGGACTTGCAGAATTTGCACCATCGTTCACTCCACTTCCTCTTCGGAGAACTAGGTGGGCTATTCTTACCTTGGTTGACGTTAGAGATCTTCTCTAAAGAGCCTACCTGTTTCTTTGGTTCATCAGAACCTTGGGTCTTCTTTGACTTCTTCTTTGACTTACCTTGATCCGGATCTTTCGATCTCGGATCTGTTGGACTGGTGTCCCCAGTCTCGCCATAGACTTCAACGTATCTTTCGGCTAACTTGGTGACTATATCCAATCTCTCAGCCCCATTCTCACCTAAGAAGTTTCGCAAGGGTTTAGACATTTGCATTCGCATCTGATCTACAACCATCAACTCACGCAAACTTTCATACTCCTCCTTAAATCCGGCCAAGGCCATCCATTTAAGAAGGTATGAGTTCACTCTCAGACTGTATGCTGAAAACAGTTCACCAGGTTCTCGCTTCGCCGTTCGAAACTTCCTTCGGTATGAGTGCGCTGTGATCTCGAATCTCTTCAAGAGAGCCGCTTTCAATGCCGGGTAATCATTCTGTAAACCCGGTGGTAAGCGTGCATACACCTCATAACCTTCGGCACGGAGTCCCTGGGAGAGTTTCAAACACCATTTCTGTTTGTCTAGACCCATTGCAATAGACATGGCTTCATACTTCTCTAAGTATTGGTCTATCCGTTCCTTCTCGGGTTCGAACGGCTGTAAAGGCCATTTCATAGCCTGGTAGTCACGTCTACTGGTTGACTCTGAGCCAGGAGGTACACCTCCTCCCATAGCTCCATCAGTTACACCTGTAGCAGGCACCTGTGCCTCAAGTAGCTTCATTCGATACTCATGGTCACGTTTTTCTTTCTCGGCTTCCAACTCAAGCCGTTTCATTTCAGTATCAGCCGCTATCCTCTTTTCCTCAAGAGCCACTTTACTGGCTTCCAGTTCTCTTTCTGCTCTCCTCCTCTCTCTTTCCTCTTGGCGAAAATTTCTTTCCACCTCTTGGACATAGGATTTCAAAGCATCTCCTTCAAGACCAGACTTACGTCCAGTTTCCTGAACTTTGTCCAAGTCTATCTCTTGGGTAGACATGTTGACTATGATAGGTGGGTACTCAAGTATGTGTGGGTGAAGCAATACAATGAATCAATAATCAATAGTACTAACTAATCACCACAACACAAATGTCCGTCAGACAGTTAGGAGATAGGTAGAAGTAGTAGAATCTTATGTAGACTGTAGTAGAGGATAAAGACAAAGTCCCTATCCCTATGTGAGAGGTCTACAACACACAAAGATCTTGGAATAATCCCGGACGAGCCCCCACTCTGTAACGGAGTGTTTCGGGTTCACCTTGGGTAGTGAGAGTGAACCACACCCGAGGTGTCTCTAGCACTCCCGTGTATTCTAGCCCCAGGGGTTGGACGAGCAGATACACTTTTTTTCTCTGTGGTTGATCTCAGGTTATTTAGTTACGTCTACACACCCCTCCAGATTCTAGACCCCCACTAACTACCTACACCTGTGGAACAATGAACACTTAGGCATCGTCCGAGACCACACTCAATCATTATACAAAGAGCAAGTCAACTTACATAAAGTTTATTCTACCCTTGAGAATATAGAACTGAAATGAACATCCTGATAGAAGAATCTATTTACACAAATAGAAGATAGAGTAGAGAAAGACTTAGAGATGTAGGTGTCTTCATCGAGTTGAGAAGTAGGGTGGATGCAGATGTCCCGTCCAGTCGGTCCGCCACTCACCCGGCTTCCTTCCAGTGAGATGACTAGAACCTTGGAGACCACTCCGTCTCCCGAACGTGGAACCACAACAATAGAGTCACTGCTGGACCACACTTCACTGGACCAACTGCATCTATAACACTCCCACGGAGTCACTGGTAATACAGTTCTCGAACACTACCGAGTTGGAGACAATCTTCCTGGACTTGGCTCCAAGTATTGGTTACTTCGATGAACTAAATAGTCACTGACCAACCGAATGGTCTGTCACTCATAGCACAGTCCCACTGCAGAACCGATATGGCATTGACCAAGTCAATGGTCTCTTCCAGTCACACTTTGTAGGATCAGATATGGCTACTGAAAAGTTACTGAGTCCTTCTAGAACACAGTTGATAATCTGGATACGGTAACAGTACATTAATAGAATCAGACATCTATTTTACGGAAACAATTCAGGTTGGACTATAATCCATAGTCCCTTCCACCGGGTTACACTTGACACACGTCAATACTGGTGTAGTTCTTCTCAAGACCTGCCACTAGAGCTGTCCAAAGAACCATTCAAGTGTCTGAAGATTAGTTACTTCTGCGTTTAGGCAGAACCCCCGTCAAACCAGACGGACCGGGGTTCCCTGTCGAGCATGATTACTCAACATGCTGAAATGTTCCTGGCAAAAACAGAGTATCTTCTATTTTAAACGATCTCAAACCATCATTTCCCACACGTGCACCTTCAGGGCAGTTGTATGTCTTGAAGCAAACTTCACGCATGGTGAATCACCTTGGGTACCTGGTGTGATGGAGTCTGGCGTGATAAGTAAAGAACTGAACCCTTCGCTCTGTCACACGAAGTGGTTTTCTGCCAACAACAATTATAGTTGACTGGTTCCTCAACAGGCAAACTCCTGAAAAGGAAGAGCGACCGGTGAGAGTATACTGGCCCAAACATTAGTTCACATGCATCCTACCAAAACTACTCAATTCTCAGTCATGCTAGTTAGTTATTCATATAACCAAAGCATTATCTCTATATGGAGAGTAGTCAAGCAGGGGTTCACAAATGTCAGCTGGCCTCACAGAACAGCCCGTCAAACAGAGCTAGACATCAGAATGACGAGTCTGATCATTGGTCTCACCTATCCCTAATCATCTACCAGTCGTCGCTAACGTCAGTAATGATACAAGGCTGTTATTGTTCTAATTTAATCGAACTAAACAAATAGGTAAAGAGTCCCTAGACTCGTTCCTAACATCATCAATGTACATTAAGAAACATAAACTTGATCAATATACCATCCCTCGGGATATAGGAATAGTACATGATCACATCCAATATGTACACAAGCCTGTTTGCTGGTGGGACCACCTGCCCACGCCACAGCAAACTCTTCTTATCAGACTCTGCCTTAGAGTCAAGAAGCCTTCTTGAGAATACATGTTCCCCCCCCCCCCCCCATGTTCCAAGGGTACTGTTCCAGTTCTGTCATCCCAAGTGGTTTAGCCTTGGCCTGGACTGAACTTCATCGTTGGCTTGGTCTACCAACACATACTTTCATAACTTGCTTTCACATCCCCCATATTCGATATTTTCCCCAGTCTCATACAGCCTCCTTCATCCTTCCATACTTCCAGCACCTTAGCTTTCACTCGCACTAGCGCCAGTATGAAAGAAACAGGATAGCTTAGACAAGCTTTCAGAACGCATATTTACATCGCGACGGCACGCAGTGTTATCACGCGTCGATCTATTCGGCGTTCGGAATTACCCCAGGAAGTATCACATGCCATGACCTACTATATATACACAATGTCACATCATTTATATATAGAGATAGCACCAAAGCCACTTACCTTTCCACAGAAATCCGCTGTTCCACACCATGAATTCACTATTAAGTTTTTACACAATAGTTACAGCATTCCTGGTGGCACAGAACTAAGTTCTTCCTTTACTTAGTAACTAAGCACATTTTTGTCTGAATCTCCACCTACCAACTTACCTGGTTTTCTAACCGTTCTTCTGGCTTCAGCAACTGACTGACATAATCTAAGTTTCCATCCGGCACAAGTAACTAGGTTTTATTCTAACACAGCAACCTAATAGATGCAACGATTGGCAATATATGATACATATATTTGGAACCCAAATCGCCCACATCACATTACGGCGTTCCTAACAGCTGATTCGCGAGCACACAGTAAACAAACCCACGATTAATTGTCACCTGCGTTATCGATCGGTTTGCTAATTAGTATGCAAGGACATCCGCATAGGTAATGAGGTTAGAACAATGGCGTGTGGGACACACGTACAAAGTTAAATGATTTAACCAAATATCTACCTGCATGGTGAAACCAGCTCTCCAGTCAGCTTCCGAACTGTTCAAGGGCTTCTCAGCTGCCTTTTCATAACAGTCAGCCGAATCATGGTTGAGGTGAGACGCAACACAAAAATGGCTCACATTCAGGCCAGCGTCTGTTCTCTTCGAACAAAAGTAAGTGAATGACTGCTGTAGCCAATTTCCCGCTTCGTGCCAACTCAATGCGCACTAGAAGCGAGTGCTTCTTGAGAAAAGATACTTTCTCGGGAAAACGTCATTCCCCGCCTAGAGTTTCTAGATCTCTCTGCACGGGAAGTTAGAGCGATACCCAGCATCACGGGTTACTCGAATTCCGGTGTTTCGAGACGATTCTAGATAATAAGTCCTCCATCGGCTTCCCTCAGTCTATTTTTAGCTGGGAAAGTCCCCGATGACGCGCCAAAATAGTGCGGGAACTTGACGACCCAAGACAGATAAACGCGTTTCGTCACATAGGCCCCCACTTTAAGAGGATCGACCCCGTCGTTCCACTTCTACGCAGAAGCTGTCTATGTCGTTCGTTCTTCTTTCTAAGAGACCGGATGGCGGGTGAGGAAGTCTAACCCGTCAATATTGTATAGAATACTTTTACCACATTCGGTGGGGTGACAAGCTATTCAGTATCACGGGTGATCAACGCCTACTCCGCTACTGCGATCGGGCATCTCGCAGTATCTTGCGGACCAGAGCTCCCGTCTCGACCTGATTTAACGATCGTTCCTGCCAGAGTTTACTGGACTTCTGCAACTCCAGCTTCCCCTTTCGAGGACCCAGCTGGACTGCAGTCGGTCGGATTGAGGGACCAAGGGTATGTGTCCGTTCCGACACAACCCACCTCTTCCTACCTCGGTTCTCAGTGTAGCTAGCACTGCGGGTGTTCCTTTGGCCGGTCATGTTCCCCCGAGCACCGGGCTGAACCGAAGAAGGTACCTGCACATACATATAGGACTTCCTATGGTGTGACAGGCTTTCCGCTACCTGACCTGAACCCCGAACCGTTATTTCAGCGAATCTCTGCGCCCTTGGGCTGGTGGACTTATCATCGGGCTTCCCCTCATAGCGCATGAGGAGACTGGAATGGAAAGTAGTAGACTTTCCCAGGATCACCACTCCATAGTGCTTGTGGAGCCCCACTTTATCCACTAGGAATGGGCCCTGCCACCCGATTTCGAATTCGTTCCCCTCGATTGGGAGGAGTACTAGAACTCGGTCTCCAACCTCTAAGGATATCTTCGTCTTCGTCCGTTTCTCCGGTGTGCATTTACGGCACTCCGGACAAGACCTAATATACCTGCGCACGTCGCCTGTCATTCCCGGCCACCAATAGTACCGGGATAGACATTTACTGGTTGTCCCTACAGTCAGATGTCCGGTTGGGGACCTGACATGTACCGTTCGCAGCAGATTAGCTCTGAAGCTCTCAGGAACCAACTTACGTTCCCTCTGCCTTTTCTCTATCCCAGTCTGAATTAACGGTGACTGGTTATCAGAGTTGAACTTACCCTGAGTTAACGGGTTTTCATTGTTGGGCAACCATTCCGAACAAGGACACTCCGTCGCATCCTTGCTCCGAGCATTACTCATTCTATCCGGGTGAGTATTTCGGAGACTTACCTTTTCAAGCCCCTCTTCCTCTGTATCTCTGACCTGCCTAGACTTAGGGATGCTAGGGTGTTCTGGTTCGCCCAGAAACACGTACTTCCGGCCTAGAATTAGGGGATAGAGAGGATCCGGTACGACTGCCGCCTGAATGCGTCCAGTAACGTACTTGCTCCGAATCTCCACATTGGCAATCGGGCAACGTAGCGCTACAGCACTCCTACTGGCTGGCCGTATCTCCGTCATCTCCCCGGTGAGTTGCTCTGGGCCTGTCAGGTGGGATGCAATTACAGCTGAAAATTGCAATCCCGTGTCGTAGAGGCACGACACCTGTCGCCCATTCACTTCTACTCTCTCAACCACTGGAGGTCGTCTAGTTTCTCCATTCCCATCAACCGACTTCACTTTCCTGCACGATCTATCCCTAACCTCTGCAAGACAAGCAAAGTGACAGTCCTTGGGCTTACTCTTACACTCACTCGTATTGTGAGTGCTGGACTTGCAGAATTTGCACCATCGTTCACTCCACTTCCTCTTCGGAGAACTAGGTGGGCTATTCTTACCTTGGTTGACGTTAGAGATCTTCTCTAAAGAGCCTACCTGTTTCTTTGGTTCATCAGAACCTTGGGTCTTCTTTGACTTCTTCTTTGACTTACCTTGATCCGGATCTTTCGATCTCGGATCTGTTGGACTGGTGTCCCCAGTCTCGCCATAGACTTCAACGTATCTTTCGGCTAACTTGGTGACTATATCCAATCTCTCAGCCCCATTCTCACCTAAGAAGTTTCGCAAGGGTTTAGACATTTGCATTCGCATCTGATCTACAACCATCAACTCACGCAAACTTTCATACTCCTCCTTAAATCCGGCCAAGGCCATCCATTTAAGAAGGTATGAGTTCACTCTCACACTGTATGCTGAAAACAGTTCACCAGGTTCTCGCTTCGCCGTTCGAAACTTCCTTCGGTATGAGTGCGCTGTGATCTCGAATCTCTTCAAGAGAGCCGCTTTCAATGCCGGGTAATCATTCTGTAAACCCGGTGGTAAGCGTGCATACACCTCATAACCTTCGGCACGGAGTCCCTGGGAGAGTTTCAAACACCATTTCTGTTTGTCTAGACCCATTGCAATAGACATGGCTTCATACTTCTCTAAGTATTGGTCTATCCGTTCCTTCTCGGGTTCGAACGGCTGTAAAGGCCATTTCATAGCCTGGTAGTCACGTCTACTGGTTGACTCTGAGCCAGGAGGTACACCTCCTCCCATAGCTCCATCAGTTACACCTGTAGCAGGCACCTGTGCCTCAAGTAGCTTCATTCGATACTCATGGTCACGTTTTTCTTTCTCGGCTTCCAACTCAAGCCGTTTCATTTCAGTATCAGCCGCTATCCTCTTTTCCTCAAGAGCCACTTTACTGGCTTCCAGTTCTCTTTCTGCTCTCCTCCTCTCTCTTTCCTCTTGGCGAAAATTTCTTTCCACCTCTTGGACATAGGATTTCAAAGCATCTCCTTCAAGACCAGACTTACGTCCAGTTTCCTGAACTTTGTCCAAGTCTATCTCTTGGGTAGACATGTTGACTATGATAGGTGGGTACTCAAGTATGTGTGGGTGAAGCAATACAATGAATCAATAATCAATAGTACTAACTAATCACCACAACACAAATGTCCGTCAGACAGTTAGGAGATAGGTAGAAGTAGTAGAATCTTATGTAGACTGTAGTAGAGGATAAAGACAAAGTCCCTATCCCTATGTGAGAGGTCTACAACACACAAAGATCTTGGAATAATCCCGGACGAGCCCCCACTCTGTAACGGAGTGTTTCGGGTTCACCTTGGGTAGTGAGAGTGAACCACACCCGAGGTGTCTCTAGCACTCCCGTGTATTCTAGCCCCAGGGGTTGGACGAGCAGATACACTTTTTTTCTCTGTGGTTGATCTCAGGTTATTTAGTTACGTCTACACACCCCTCCAGATTCTAGACCCCCACTAACTACCTACACCTGTGGAACAATGAACACTTAGGCATCGTCCGAGACCACACTCAATCATTATACAAAGAGCAAGTCAACTTACATAAAGTTTATTCTACCCTTGAGAATATAGAACTGAAATGAACATCCTGATAGAAGAATCTATTTACACAAATAGAAGATAGAGTAGAGAAAGACTTAGAGATGTAGGTGTCTTCATCGAGTTGAGAAGTAGGGTGGATGCAGATGTCCCGTCCAGTCGGTCCGCCACTCACCCGGCTTCCTTCCAGTGAGATGACTAGAACCTTGGAGACCACTCCGTCTCCCGAACGTGGAACCACAACAATAGAGTCACTGCTGGACCACACTTCACTGGACCAACTGCATCTATAACACTCCCACGGAGTCACTGGTAATACAGTTCTCGAACACTACCGAGTTGGAGACAATCTTCCTGGACTTGGCTCCAAGTATTGGTTACTTCGATGAACTAAATAGTCACTGACCAACCGAATGGTCTGTCACTCATAGCACAGTCCCACTGCAGAACCGATATGGCATTGACCAAGTCAATGGTCTCTTCCAGTCACACTTTGTAGGATCAGATATGGCTACTGAAAAGTTACTGAGTCCTTCTAGAACACAGTTGATAATCTGGATACGGTAACAGTACATTAATAGAATCAGACATCTATTTTACGGAAACAATTCAGGTTGGACTATAATCCATAGTCCCTTCCACCGGGTTACACTTGACACACGTCAATACTGGTGTAGTTCTTCTCAAGACCTGCCACTAGAGCTGTCCAAAGAACCATTCAAGTGTCTGAAGATTAGTTACTTCTGCGTTTAGGCAGAACCCCCGTCAAACCAGACGGACCGGGGTTCCCTGTCGAGCATGATTACTCAACATGCTGAAATGTTCCTGGCAAAAACAGAGTATCTTCTATTTTAAACGATCTCAAACCATCATTTCCCACACGTGCACCTTCAGGGCAGTTGTATGTCTTGAAGCAAACTTCACGCATGGTGAATCACCTTGGGTACCTGGTGTGATGGAGTCTGGCGTGATAAGTAAAGAACTGAACCCTTCGCTCTGTCACACGAAGTGGTTTTCTGCCAACAACAATTATAGTTGACTGGTTCCTCAACAGGCAAACTCCTGAAAAGGAAGAGCGACCGGTGAGAGTATACTGGCCCAAACATTAGTTCACATGCATCCTACCAAAACTACTCAATTCTCAGTCATGCTAGTTAGTTATTCATATAACCAAAGCATTATCTCTATATGGAGAGTAGTCAAGCAGGGGTTCACAAATGTCAGCTGGCCTCACAGAACAGCCCGTCAAACAGAGCTAGACATCAGAATGACGAGTCTGATCATTGGTCTCACCTATCCCTAATCATCTACCAGTCGTCGCTAACGTCAGTAATGATACAAGGCTGTTATTGTTCTAATTTAATCGAACTAAACAAATAGGTAAAGAGTCCCTAGACTCGTTCCTAACATCATCAATGTACATTAAGAAACATAAACTTGATCAATATACCATCCCTCGGGATATAGGAATAGTACATGATCACATCCAATATGTACACAAGCCTGTTTGCTGGTGGGACCACCTGCCCACGCCACAGCAAACTCTTCTTATCAGACTCTGCCTTAGAGTCAAGAAGCCTTCTTGAGAATACATGTTCCCCCCCCCCCATGTTCCAAGGGTACTGTTCCAGTTCTGTCCTCCCAAGTGGTTTAGCCTTGGCCTGGACTGAACTTCATCGTTGGCTTGGTCTACCAACACATACTTTCATAACTTGCTTTCACATCCCCCATATTCGATATTTTCCCCAGTCTCATACAGCCTCCTTCATCCTTCCATACTTCCAGCACCTTAGCTTTCACTCGCACTAGCGCCAGTATGAAAGAAACAGGATAGCTTAGACAAGCTTTCAGAACGCATATTTACATCGCGACGGCACGCAGTGTTATCACGCGTCGATCTATTCGGCGTTCGGAATTACCCCAGGAAGTATCACATGCCATGACCTACTATATATACACAATGTCACATCATTTATATATAGAGATAGCACCAAAGCCACTTACCTTTCCACAGAAATCCGCTGTTCCACACCATGAATTCACTATTAAGTTTTTACACAATAGTTACAGCATTCCTGGTGGCACAGAACTAAGTTCTTCCTTTACTTAGTAACTAAGCACATTTTTGTCTGAATCTCCACCTACCAACTTACCTGGTTTTCTAACCGTTCTTCTGGCTTCAGCAACTGACTGACATAATCTAAGTTTCCATCCGGCACAAGTAACTAGGTTTTATTCTAACACAGCAACCTAATAGATGCAACGATTGGCAATATATGATACATATATTTGGAACCCAAATCGCCCACATCACATTACGGCGTTCCTAACAGCTGATTCGCGAGCACACAGTAAACAAACCCACGATTAATTGTCACCTGCGTTATCGATCGGTTTGCTAATTAGTATGCAAGGACATCCGCATAGGTAATGAGGTTAGAACAATGGCGTGTGGGACACACGTACAAAGTTAAATGATTTAACCAAATATCTACCTGCATGGTGAAACCAGCTCTCCAGTCAGCTTCCGAACTGTTCAAGGGCTTCTCAGCTGCCTTTTCATAACAGTCAGCCGAATCATGGTTGAGGTGAGACGCAACACAAAAATGGCTCACATTCAGGCCAGCGTCTGTTCTCTTCGAACAAAAGTAAGTGAATGACTGCTGTAGCCAATTTCCCGCTTCGTGCCAACTCAATGCGCACTAGAAGCGAGTGCTTCTTGAGAAAAGATACTTTCTCGGGAAAACGTCATTCCCCGCCTAGAGTTTCTAGATCTCTCTGCACGGGAAGTTAGAGCGATACCCAGCATCACGGGTTACTCGAATTCCGGTGTTTCGAGACGATTCTAGATAATAAGTCCTCCATCGGCTTCCCTCAGTCTATTTTTAGCTGGGAAAGTCCCCGATGACGCGCCAAAATAGTGCGGGAACTTGACGACCCAAGACAGATAAACGCGTTTCGTCACACTGTCTAAAAACTAAAGATGGCAAAATCTTAATAGAAAAAGATCAGATTCTTCATTTATGGTCAGATTATGTGAAAACCCTTTATGATGATAACAGAGAGGAACAGTATGATATTAGATTTAATAATGAAGGACCGCCAGTTTTGAAGATGGAGGTTCGAAATGTTCTTAAACATATGAAAGCTGGCAAGGCCCCCGGTACAGATAATATCACAACAGAAATGATTAAAGCTTTAGAAGAATATGGAATAGATCAAGTCACCAGACTGCTGAACACATTATATGATACTGGTGATATACCTTCTGAATTATATAACTCTGTATTTATTGCAATCCCAAAGAAATCAAAAGCCTATGAATGTGATCAACATAGAACAATTAGTATAATGAGTCACATGACAAATATTTTGCTACGAATTATCATGCAAAGAGTGAGGAAGAAAATACAACCTGAAATAGGGGAAGAACAATGTAGGTTTGTAGAAGGAAAAAGTATAGTAAATGCTGTGTATATGCTTCGATCTCTTATTGTGAAATCATCAAACATCTCGTATTGTGAAATCAGCACACATCTCGTGTTGTGAAATCATCACACATCTCGTGTTGTGAAATCATCGCACATCTCGTGTTGTCAAATCATCAAACATCTAATATTGTGAGATCATCACACATCTCGTGTTGTCAAATCATCACACATCTCATGTTGTGAAATTATCACATATCTCGTGTTGTGAAATCATCAAACATCTCACGTTGTGAAATTATCACACATCTCATTTTGTGAAATTATCACACATGTCATGTTGTGAAAACATCACACATCTCATGTTGTGAAATTATCACACATTCCCGTGTTGCCATTCCAGCTCACACTGCACGCCTGGCTAAGCCACAACCGGGCCTGGAATTGCCAGACAGCTGTGGAAGCCTCGCAGTGAGGCTGCGGGATCGATTCAACACACCAACTGGCAATATAGGTCACTGACAGCTGAATCAGACAATACATTACAAGTTAAATACAGTCAACTGGCAGATGCTCCCGTTGGGGGATTTAAGTGTCACATATTCTAGATCATAACATACAGGGGGAGACCGGGATAAATGTTAGTATTCTTTTCTCGATATTTCTTCTTCTTCTTCTTCGTTCATCCTGAGATTTTTTTCGGATGTGATTGCGTTGTGCCTGTTTACAGCAGAGCTGCGTTCTTGCGCCGTTAGGCCGACACATCCGACTTCTGCGGGCATTTGTTGACCGGGTTAACCTTCCCGGGGGTTTTTTAGGACGTTTGACTCTCACTGTTGTGGTGTTATCCCCCATCCCAGCTGGTCCATATAGAACAGCCAAAAGATCCTGGTCAGCCCTCAAGGGAAGGCAGGGGCAGACCATGGGCATTCCCCGCCATCCAAGGAGGCTTCCATACTTGCAGAGCCGATACATAGCGCTCTGGTACTGGGCTCACCCAAGGAATCGTCACGTCCTGCACATGGCTGCTTAGCCTCACTTCCGTATATTGGGCCTTCCGTTCACCATAGGCTGTTCTTCCGGAAACCAGAAGTATGCAGTCTGCAGATGACATCCACACAGTGAGCTTTCGATTCGGACTTTCCATGTAATGGATTTGCTATCCAAGCAATATTCCATTTCGTGCCACTAGGACACTTTTCCACCTTTTATGAAGCCCACACAATGGGCTTTTGATTCGGACTTTCCACGTAATGGATTTGCTATCCAAGCAATATTCCATTTCGTGCCACCAGGACACTTTTCCACCTTTTATGAAGCCCACACAGCGAGCTTTCGATTTGGACTTTCCACATAATGGATTTGCTATCCAAGCAATATTCAATTTCATGCCTCTGGGTCTTCATGCACCTTTAAATGTCAACCTGTATGTAGTTAAAGTAAGCTGCGGTCAACTTGAGCTTGTTGATATCTCCATAGAGCTTGTCCTCAAATGAAGCAGGTGTGAGCCAAAATATCTTTCTCTGTTCTGCATACGTTGGGCAATCCTGCAGCAAATGTTTTGCTGTCATTTTTCCAGTTCGACAATTACATTCATCGGTATCTCCTATCTTTAGTTTATTGAACAAGTGGTATTTCAGCCTGTTATGTCCTGTGCGGAGTCTGAAGATTGCTACTTGTTCTCTTCGGTCGAGTTTGTAATATGCATCATCCTTCTGATGGCCTGGATGCTCTGATTCCCATTTGGTTCTATAAGTGCTTTTTATCAACCTCTTTGCCTCATTATAGGTTATGTCTATGTCAGGCTGTGGTAGTCGTCCGCCCTCTTTTGCCAGTCTGTCAGCCTCTTCGTTTCCAGGTATACTGCAATGTGATGGGATCCACTGTATTACAACTTTTTTGGATTTCTGGCATAGACCATGGAGTGCTGCTCTTAGGTCAGTTAGTTCTGTGCTGTTATTGCTCTTCAGTATTGAGACAGCTGACTTTGCATCTGTGAAGATAGCTATTTGCTTCTCTTTATTTTCCTCCATCAGGAGCATTTCTGCTGCAGTTTTCAAAGCCTCTACCTCCGCTTTGAAGTTACTTGAAAATTTTCCAGTTGCCATTGAATGTGTTATTTTCACTCCATTTTTTAAATTTATGAGAATTCCTCCTCCTCCATTCTCTATTGAATTTTTGGCTGATCCATCTGTATATGCATGGGTCCAATTCCTGCTTGGGTAATGTTCTTTTATGTAGTTTAGGGTTATTTCTCTTCTTTCGGTTTCATGCTGAGTGTTCTTTTTCTCAATACCAGGAATGTTTTCTATCATCTCAGGCAGTTGCTGCTGTCTCCAAGCTGGGAACTTGTGTGCATTGTGTATGGGCTTGACTGTTGATATGTTAAGTATAGGATCTGCCCTAATCCTTCGTTTTGCAGTTTCTACAAAGTTGCTACGCTTCAGTCTTCCCTTTCCAAAACCATTAAATCTGTTGTACATAGGGTGGTCTGTCAATCTTCTAAATTTTTCTGCTTGTTGCTGGGCTCTGCTATCTCTTCTATCCTGCATTGGTTGTAAACAAGTGATCTTTTCTAGTTCATTAATAGGCGTTGTCTTCAGGCTTCCAGTTATGATTCGCATTCCTTGGTTTTGGACTCTACTTATTTTGTTAAAGTTTGACTTAGCTGCTGTTGCCCAAGCTGCAATGCCATATTCCAGTACTGGCCTCACCCGTCCAGTATATAACTTCTTGAGAACTTTCTCATCTGCTCCCCACGTTGTACCAGCAAGCTTTTTCATGATTGCCATTCTCTGCCTTGCTCTTGTTCGATTTTTCTCAACCTGTGTCTTCCATGTCAGGCGACGATCAAAGGTGACTCCTAGATAGTTTGGATTTTCTTCATGGCGCAATATTTTTCCATTCAATACCAGCTTAGGTTGCTGAGTTTTATTTGAGAGGGAGAACACTGTGCATGTTGTTTTCTCCTCACTTATCTTCACTAGCCATGATTTTGACCAGTCCTCTAGTGCTAATAAGGCTTGCTGTATTCTGCTGTTAGCTGTACTAATATATTCTTCAGATGTCCATATGGCTAGGTCATCTGCAAAGGAGGATGTGTGTACTCTGGCTGGAAAATTTTCTGTGATGTCATTTATATATGCTAGGAATAATGTTGGTGAAAGAACTCCTCCTTGGGGGACACCTTGCTCCAGCAGCATCATTTTGCTTGTTTGTCCTTGTACTTTTGTCCTGGCAGTTCTGTTCTCAAGGTAGTGGCTGATCCATTTATACATTTTCCCACAAACATGCATGTTTTGCAGTTTTACTTTCAATCCTTCCTTCCATACTTTATCAAATGCTTTTTCTAAATCTATCCAGACTGCTAGTGTGTGCTTTTTCTCTTGGAAGGCATCCTCTATTTCCTGAGCTATATAGGTTATTTGATCTTCAGTGGATCTGTACTTTCTGAATCCTGCTTGGTGTGGTGTTAAGAGTTTGTTTTCTTCCAGATGCCATGTTAGCCTGCCATTGATAATGCGTTCCATTAATTTTCCTACACAGCTAAGTAGACTGATAGGTCGATAGCCATTTGGTTCTTCCAGGTCTTTTCCTTTCTTTGGGACTGGTATTAGTATAGCTTCCTTCCATGCCTGTGGGACTATTCCTCTCTTCCAGCTGTTATTTAGGACTGCTAGTAGTTTCTTCTTTGCCGTGGTGCCTAGTCCTATTAGCATTTCATTTGTGATTCCATCCTTTCTTGGTGATTTCTTCTTTTTTAGGGTATTCATTGCCTGTTCCATTTCTTCCATTGTTAGATTTGCCATCATATATTCTGCTGCTGTCTCTGTATTTCTATGATGTATCTGTTTGTCTTTGATTGCTTTCTTCTGTTTGGTTGTAATATCAATGTGGTTTGCATTTGCATAGTGTTCCATTAGTGCATTTGCAGCCTTTTTGCCTGTAAGCAAGGCATTTCCTTGTTTAATTGTTATTTGTTTGTTTCTAGGTCCTTCATTGTTCATGGCTTTCACTAGTTTCCATAGTTTGTTTCCATCCCTGTCAAAATTCAGGTTTTCTGTTTTTTCCCTCCAACAATCTCTTGTTGTTTAATTTACTGTTCTTTTATATTTTGCTGAGATGGCTTTGAGAGAGATGTTTGCTTCAATTGTTTGTTCTCTCTCTGCTGTCTTCCTGGCATCTTCAACTTTGTCCTCCAAACTTTGTAGTTCTTCAGTCCAGTGTGGTTTGTAATTGTTCCTCGCTCCTCTTGGAATGGACTCAGTGGCTGCCTGTATTATCGCTCTGTTTAGACTTTCCACCATTTGCTTTATGTTGCCATATCGTGTATTTATGTTTTCACAATATTTGTCTGTTAGTATGGCAAATCTGTCCCAATCTGCTCGTTTGTAATTCGAGCGGGGCAAGGGCTTTTGCTCCTGTGGAACATACTCCATATTCATTTCAAGCTTGATTGGTCTGTGGTCACTACCTGCTAATTGGTCCAGCACATGGCGATCGATTTTGTGGAGGATGTCTCCTGTGCAGAAAGCTAAGTCTGGAGTAGAAGTGGTAAGCCATCTTCTGGAGTAGAAGCTCGGTGTGTCATCCGCTTTGTTGAGTAGATGGAGATTTGAGTCTATTTCCCAGTCCTCCAATTCATCTCCTCTTTTGTCAGTATCTGGGTATCCCCATCTTTCTGAACGGCTATTAAAGTCTCCGACAATAATGCAGTTTGTGTCAGTTATTTTCATGTTTGAGAGTGTAAGGTCCTTATCTGCTGGGCTATACAGATTGTAGATTCTTATTTTCACGTCCTTTATCATTATATCAACACCTATAATTTCCGTTTGGTTGTCAGAGATCACAGATACTTCGCTGCAAGGTATTGTATTTCGTGCAAGTATTAGAACTCCTCCTTTGTGTCCTTCGCGGTCGAAACGTGTGGCCTGATATCCTCTGACTGAGAATTTGTGATTGGCGTTGAGGTGTGTCTCTTGAATGCATGCCACATCTATTCTATCTTTATGAAGACGCTGTGTCAGGGATTCTTTCTTCTTGTAAACTCCTTCGGCATTCCACTGTAGTATGTTGAGTGTCCGGGGTATTTGGTCAATAGCTCTTAACCTACTCCTCTGTGCCTTGACTCCACAGCACAGGGGAAGGTGACCACCAGTAGTCATGGGTGGACCCCCTCGAGGCAGGGGGCCCGGCACTATCACCGCCTGATGGGACTTCACGGGATTAGCACCATAACGATTAATTTTGATTTGTGACATCATGAATTAAGTTACGTTGCACTGCTTTGTCAAGCCTGTGGCTCAGTACATCCGATTTCGACAAGCATTTATTTGGGATGCTTTCCCTAGCCTTTGACTGTCCCCAGTCTATCTACAAGGCAGCAGGTTTTACGTTGCACTGCTTTGTCAAGCCTGTGGCTCAGTACATCCGATTTTGACAAGCATGTATTCGGGGTGCTTTCCCTAGCCTTTGACTGTCCCCAGTCTACCTACAAGGCAGCAGGTTTGTGTGTCTCTTCGTCTGGTCCCTCTCCCTTGACCTGTCCGACATGGGTGGCCCTACCAGTAGCTGTGCTACCGTCGGCATAGCTCTTGGGGTCATTGGGACGCACAAGCCCCTCTACCTCGTCACGGTGGACACACAGCAGAGGGGTTCTCGATATTTAAAACAATGTTTTCTCGTAGTGAATTTGAATAACGAAGACACAAACAATAGATTGCACGATTTATTGCCTGGCATATTTCGCTGCATCTCGTCAGGTACATACTGCAGAAATCACACAACTTACGTGAAATTAACTAGATAAATCCTTCAAGTTGAAATATACACAAATTCGCACAGTAATGTCACTTATCTACCACGGTAATTTTAAGCTGACTAACATGTCTTTCTGTTTGCACAATTCTGGCTTGCGTTGATTGATCATAATTGCTTCTGCAAATTTTAACAAGCGAGTATTTTGTGTGTTAAACAACACGCGAAAGGCAGTGTTTCTGTCCACCACATGGCCACTGTCGACGATGTGCCTACCAATTGAAGACGCCGGGAGCTTCCGGTGTGTCGGCCCCACGAGGCTAGCATCTCCTGTGTGTTGTATCTTGTTGACCCATTGAGGTATGTGTTCTAACACCCGTTTGTTAAGCTGTCTCTCTGTTCTACCAATGTAAACGGCCTGGCATCTACATGTGAATTGGTAAATACAATTGTTTGTGGCGTACAGAGGAACAGGCTCTTTGACTGCTGGTGTAGGAATCGGTACGGTTTTAAATCTAATGACTGGAGTTGCCTCACAGAATATTCGGCCTACAGCTGTAGTAAGCCGGTCTTGTAGACGTTGCATTACGTCATCCCCTCGAAAGGTTAGCTGGATGAATACCTTGAGTTTAGGGACTGTAGTTACGTCTGCTTTGGGTTTGGGCTGTTGGCAGTGGCGCTTTATAAATCCTGTGGAGTACCCATTCAGGTTTAAGACATTCTTCAGAGTTTCAAATTCCTCTGTCAGTGTGTCCTGGGTGCATATCTTTCTAGCACGGTCAAACAAGGTCCGTACTAAGCCCCGTTTGTACTGGACAGGTGTGAAGCTCTGAAAATTTAGGTATTGGCCAGTCCATGTTCCTTTGCGATACACCGATCTTTGAATTGTGCCGTCTGCTCTACGTCTCATTAGAATACCTAGGAACGGCAAGGCTTCGTTGTGTTCGTGTTCCATAGATAGAGAGATGTTATTATGCGTCTTGTTCATTGTGGCCTGAAACGATGTTGCTTGTAGTTTGTCTGTGGTGATAATTAGTATATCGTCCACATAACGACGGTAAAAGGCCAAGTTGTTGATGTCTGAGGATCTATTTTCTTCTAAATGTGCCATGAAGATGTTGGCCGCTAGTATAAGACCAAGAGGACTCCCCATGGCCACTCCGTCAATTTGGCGGTATGACTTAGAAAATTGAATTGTATGTTGGCGGTACAAAGTAGTAGTAGCCTCTCTAGAATAGGTGTTGGTATGCCTAATTTTAGTTGTTTATCTTCAATGCGTTCCCTTATTATTTGCACTGTCTCTTCTAAAGGAACGTTAGTGAATAGGGAGGCTATATCCATGGATGCCATGTGTTTGTTATTTATGTCCATAGTATCCAATAATTCCACAAGTTGGAATGTATCTCTGAGTAGTTTTGGATCGAAGGACTGTCGTACTGGCTTTAACATTTCGGCCAGCCATCTCGCCATTCGGTGTTGTGCAGAGTATATTTATTTGACTGCAAGCGGCGTCTCTGTGTGTATTTCAGAACGACTACTTCTGCTTCATTGTACGTACATCAGCACAAATTAACCCAGTGTGTATGATTTAATTGTCTCTGTACGTATTTCAGCATGTCTATATTTATGTCGATATTTAATTAATTTTTTTTTTCTGCTGCCGTAATATTATTTCTATTTCGTTTATTGTATACGCCCGTGTTGATATTGCTTTTAATATTCGTCCTATTCGTTTACGTAAACAAAGTTTTAAACTTTCAATTTTTCCATCGCTTGAATATATACACTTATATAAATACAGAGACAGGGTGTCTCAGAGACAGATTTACTTACAGATTAATACATCTTTGCACAGAGAAATAGACGTGCTGAAATAAGTACAGAGACAATTAAATCATACACACGAGATTATGCGTGCTGACATACGTACAATGAAGCAGAAGTAGACGTTGTGAAATACATGCAATTAAAGAGAAATAGACGATCTGAAATACATACAATCAAGCAGAAGTAGACGATATGAGACAGGGTATTGCATTTACTTACGCATTAATACATCTATGCATAGAGAAATAGACATGCTGAAATACGTACAGAGACAATTAAATCATACACACTGGGTTAATTTGTGCTGATGTACGTACAATGAAGCAGAAGTAGTCGTTCTGAAATACACACAGAGACGCCGCTTGCAGTCAAATAAATATACTTTCTGAAATACGTATACACAACATATAAAATCATAGAGAATTATACCTTCTGAGGTACTTACAGAGACTATACACGATCACACAGAAGTATACGTTCTGAAATAGACGATAGATTCATGCAATTATATGCTTGAGGACACATACCAAGCAGCAGCAGATGGAAATACATAAACACAAATGATACTATGAGAGAGAAAGAGAGGTGGATACGGAGAGAGAGATGGAGAAAGTGAGAGGTGGATACGGAGAGAGAGAGATGGACAGAGAGAGAGATGGACGGAGAGAGAGATGGATACGGAGAGAGAGATGGATACGTAGAGAGAGAGATAGATGGATATGGAAAGAGATATGGATACGGAGAGAGAGAGAGAGAGAGAGAGAGAGAGAGATGGATACGGACAGAGAGAGAGAGAGAGAGAGAGATGGACAATGTGAGAGGTGGATACGGACAGAGAGAGAGAGATGGTCAATGTGAGAGGTGGATACGGACAGAGAGAGAGAGAGAGAGAGAGAGAGAGATGGACAATGTGAGAGGTGGATACGGACAGAGAGAGAGAGAGAGGTGGATACGGACACAGAGAGAGAGAGAGAGATATGGACAATGTGAGAGGTGGATACGGAGAGAGATGGACAAAGAGAGAGATGGACGGAGAGAGAGATGGATACGAAGAGAGAGATGGATACGTAGAGAGAGAGAGAGAGAGAAAGAGAGAGAGAGAGGGAGACATGGATATGGAAAGAGATATGGATACGGAGGGAGAAAGAAATGGATACACAGAGAGAGATGGATACGTAGAAAGATGGTTACAAAGAGAGATGGATACAAAGAGAGATGGAAACGGAGAGAGATATGGATATGGAGAGATATGGATACAGAGAGAGATGGATACTGCGAGAAAGAGAGATGGATACTGAGAGAGAGATGGATATTGAGAGAGAAATTAATATGGAGAGAAAGGTGGGTACAGAGAGAGGTGGGTACGGAGAGAGATGGATACGAGGAGAGAGATGTATATGGAGAGAGAGAGATACGGAGAGAGAGATGAATACGAAAAGAGAGAGAGAGAGATGAATACGGAGAGAGAGATGGGTACGGAGAGAGAGATGAATACGAAGAGAGAGAGAGATGGATACTGTGAGTTGAAAAGAGATGGATACGGAGATAGATGTGGATATGGAGAGAGATGGATACGTAGAGAGATGGATACGTAGAGAGATGGATACGGAGAGAAAGATGGATATATAGAGATTGATATGAAGAGAGAGAGAGAGAGAGAGAGAGAGAGAGAGAGAGAGAGAGTGGATAAGGAGATAGATGAATAAGGAGAGATGAATACGGAGGGAGAGATGGATACGGAGTGAAAGACGGATAGACAGAGAGACATTATATGGAGAGAGAGAAACAGATCGATACTGAGAGAGAGAGAGAGAGAGAGAGAGAGAGAGAGGTCGATACTGAGAGAGAGATATGGATACTGAGACAGAAATTGATATGGAGAGAGGGGTGAATACGGAGAGAGATGGATACGGGGAGAGAGATGGATACAGAGAAATATGCATACGGAGAGAGAGATGAATACGAAGAGAGAGAGAGAGAGAGAGAGAGAGAGAGAGAGAGAGAGTTGGATACGGAGAGAGAGATGGATACTGAGAGAGATGGATACTGAGAGAGATGGATACTGAGAGAGATGGATACTGAGAGCGATAGATATGAAGAGTGAGAGAGAGACCGATGGATACGAAGATAGAGAGATGGATACTGAAAGACAGATGGATACGGGGAGAGAGAGATATGGAAAGAGATAGATACGGAGAGAGGTGTTGATATGGAGAGAGATGGATACGGAGAATGAGAGATGGATAGAGAGAGATGGATACGGATTGAGATGGATACGGAGACATATGGATAGAGAGAGATGGATAGAGTGAGATCGATAGAGAGAAATGGATATGGAGATAGACATGGATACGGAAAGAGATGGATACGGAGAAAGAGTGATGGATACGGAGACAGAGAGAGAGAGAGATGAGAGCACATAAAAACTTGTCAATAAACCACACATGCATACACAGCACATAGCAACCCGTATACAAATTAGAATGAAACAACACTATATGTTAATACTGGTTCATTACATGCTTATTATGTGTGTATTCGTAGTTTTAAGGTCGGAGTGAGCACGAGAATCGCTATACCACACATACAAAACAAGCAGCACACACATACGCACAACCACACACACACACGCACACACACACACACAAACACACACACACAAACACACGCACACACCACTTTCGCATATAAAATGACACAATACCACCCCTCCCCACACACACACACACCACACACCATACGCACGCACGCACGCACGCACACACACACATACACACACACACACGGACGACGGACGGACTCACTTTACGATATGATCAATATCATCATATTATCCTAATCCTTGATTTCACAATCATACGAAACATAACAGTGGACGGGAAGTTGGCGTGGCCGAAGCCTTTAACGCGCTCCCGCCTAAACTTTCTTTGGTAACCCAGTAGGGGGTTCGTTCCGCGCACCGGTCAGCTGAACTGGAATGTTGACTTCTCGTCCTTGACATCTACTTTTGTCCGACAGATTTTTCCGTGAATCGTCGCAGAAAGGCGACAGATGTAAATTTTATGTGTTTCATTTGTCTTGTTGCTTGTACAAACATATTGATATTTCAGTGTCTCTTTGGGGAGCGGCTGGCCGAGTGGCTAGAAAGCCGGATTCTCCTTCGGGAGATCCGGGTTCGAATCCTCGGTAAGGTGTGGGATTTTTTTATATCGGGGGCAGAAAGAAAATCCTAACCTGCACAGTTCGTGGCGACTGCACTAGCCAGGCGGCCTTAATCCCTCAGACTCTTAATCCCTCAGACTGCCATATTGGCAGTAAATGACAGTTGTTGTTTTTTCCTTACAGTGTCGTTTTTACTCCATTTTAGCCAGCTCTTCCTGTGTCATCCTCTCGCCTTGTATCTCGATGTTCTCAAGTAGAACTTTGTAGTAGCTATTTGATCTTGTTCCATGCTAGCTAAATGTCCTAACCGTTATCTCTTTGGTGTTCTATAAAGTCAGTAATACGTTGTTGTTGTTTTTTCCTCCCTAAACTTGTTCTTAGTTTCTCATAAGCGTCTATATTTTCTGATGTTTTCAGCTGTGTTAATTATGCATCTCATCCCACATGATGTGATTTTACGCCTGTGTTTCTAGGATTGTCCATGTTTGGCGATAGTAACGCAGCGTTGGGACGAATAAAGTGGCTCTCAGCTACTTTTTTTTTAATTTGGATGTTTTAGAATAGGTGCTATTTGATGCTTGCTTCCTGTATTCTCATTTCCATTTTGCTATCTAATCTTTCAATACAAGCCGGTGGAGGTTAGTCGGATGTCGAGGGAGACTGGTATTAGTGAAAGGCAATTAAGCAAAATCAGTCGAGTGTACTCATAAACGGCAGTAGTAGTAGTAGTAGTAGCGGTGGTGGTAGTAGCAGTAATAGTAGTAGTAGTGGTGGTAGTAATAATAGTAGTAGTAGTAGTAGTAGTAGTAGTAGTAGTAGTAGTAGTAGTAGTAGTAGTAGTAGTAGTAGTAGTAGTAGTAGTAGTAGTAGTAGCAGCAGCAGCAGCAGTAGTGGTAGTAGTAGTATCAGTAGTAGTAGTAGCAGTTGTAGTATTAGGAGTAGTAGTAGTATTAGCAGCAGTAGTAGTAATAGTAGTATCAGCAATAGTACTAGTAGTATTAGCAGTAATAGTACTAGTAGTATTAGCAGTAGTACTAGTAGTATTAGCAGTAGTACTAGTAGTATTAGCAATAGTACTAGTAGTAGCAGCAGCAGCAGTAGTAGTAGTAGTAGTAGTAGTAGTAGTAGTAGTAGTAGTAGTAGTAGTAGTAGTAGTAGTAGTAGTAGTAGTAGTAGTAGTAGTAGTAGTAGCAACAGCAGCAGCAGCAGTATCAGTAGTAGTAGTAGCAGTTGTAGTATTAGGAGTAGTAGTAGTAGCAGCAGTAGCAGTAATAGTAGTATTAGCAGTAGTACTTGTAGTATTAGCAGTAGTACTTGTAGTATTAGCAGTAGTAGTAGTATTAGCAGTAGTACTTGTAGTATTAGCAGTAGTAGTAGTATTAGCAGTAGTAGTAGTATTAGCAGTAGTACTAGTAGTATTAGCAGTAGTACTTGTAGTATTAGCAGTAGTAGTAGTATTAGCAGTAGTAGTAGTATTAGCAGTAGTAGTATTACCAGTAGTAGTATTAGCAGTAGTACTAGTAGTATTAGCAGTAGTAGTAGTAGTATTAGCAGTAGTAATAGTAATATTAGCAGTAGTACTAGTAGTATTAGCAGTACTAGTAGTATTAGCAGTAGTACTAGTAGTATTAGTAGTAGTAGTATTAGTAGTAGTAGTAGTATTAGCAGTAGTAGTAGTAGTATTAGCAGTACTAGTAGTATTAGCAGTAGTAGTAGTATTAGCAGTAGTAGTAGTATTAGCAGTAGAAGTAGTATTAGCAGTAGTAGTAGTATTAGTAGTAGTAGTAGTATTAGCAGTAGTAGTAGTAGTATTAGCAGTACTAGTAGTATTAGCAGTAGTAGTAGTATTAGCAGTAGTAGTAGTATTAGCAGTAGAAGTAGTATTAGCAGTAGTAGTAGTATTAGCAGTAGTAGTAGTATTAGCAGTAGTAGTAGTATTAGCAGTAGTAGTAGTATTAGCAGCAGTAGTAGTATTAGCAGTAGTAGTAATAGTATTAGCAGTAGTAGTAGTATTAGCAGTAGTAGTAGTATTAGCAGTACTAGTAGTATTAGCAGTACTAGTAGTATTAGCAGTACTAGTAGCATTAGCAGTAGTAGTAGTATTAGCAGTACTAGTAGTATTAGCAGTACTAGTAGTATTAGCAGTAGTAGTAGTATTAGCAGTACTAGTAGTATTAGCAGCAGTAGTAGTATTAGCAGCAGTAGTAGTAGTATTAGCAGTAGTAGTAGTATTAGCAGTAGTAGTAGTATTAGCAGTAGTAGTAGTATTAGCAGTAGTATTAGTAGTAGTAGTAGTAGTAGTATTATTAGTAGTAGTAGTAGTAGTATTAGCAGTAGTAGTAGTAGTAGCAGTAGTAGCAGTAGTAGTAGTAGTAGTAGTAGTAGTAGTAGTAGTAGTAGTAGTAGTAGTAGTAGTAGTAGTAGTAGTAGTAGTAGTAGTAGTAGTAGTAGTAGTAGTAGTAGTAGTAGTAGTAGTAGTAGTAGTAGTAGTAGTAGTAGTAGTAGTAGTAGTAGTAGTAGTAGTAGTAGTAGTAGTAGTAGTAGTAGTAGTAGTAGTAGTAGTAGTAGTAGTAGTAGTAGTAGTAGTAGTAGTAGTAGTAGTAGTAGTAGTAGTAGTAGTAGTAGTAGTAGTAGTAGTAGTAGTAGTAGTAGTAGTAGTAGTAGTAGTAGTAGTAGTAGTAGTAGTAGTAGTAGTAGTAGTAGTAGTAGTAGTAGTAGTAGTAGTAGTAGTAGTAGTAGTAGTAGTAGTAGTAGTAGTAGTAGTAGTAGTAGTAGTAGTAGTAGTAGTAGTAGTAGTAGTAGTAGTAGTAGTAGTAGTAGTAGTAGTAGTAGTAGTAGTAGTAGTAGTAGTAGTAGTAGTAGTAGTAGTAGTAGTAGTAGTAGTAGTAGTAGTAGTAGTAGTAGTAGTAGTAGTAGTAGTAGTAGTAGTAGTAGTAGTAGTAGTAGTAGCAACAGCTACAGCAGTAGCAGTTGTAGTAGAGTAGCAGTATGCCTGAGGACTGTGAGTTCAAAGCGAGCGCAGGAAAACCAAACAAATGAAGAAAAGAAGACGTGGCCAAATGGTCAAGCCATCTGCTGGTTGCTCGCAAGGTAGTGGGTTTGTTTGCAGACTACGTCAATCAGACTACGTCAATCAGACTACGTCAATCAGACAACGAATGCAATTTTCAGGAGAAACCTAGGGGTCATCTCTGGAGCTACGGAGTTCGTGTTTGGGCCATGCTCTCGGCAGGCAATTTACCACCACGCGGGAAACGAACGAGCCAAATGATGTAAAACATGTTGCAATGAAAACGATCATATCGCCTTTAGCCCCGTTGTTACATAGAGATTTGCGGGGAAGTAAAACACATACACACACCTGTGAATGGCACCTTGCCGTCTTCATAGACGATAGTTTTATAAAATGGGGCTATACATCATAGCACAAAGCCTGGGCTGAATTTAGAGACCATGTGTTGCCCATGCAGAATGATTCCTCTCTTGGCCTGCCTAGTT
Organism: Cepaea hortensis; assembly: GCA_963921405.1. Taxonomy (NCBI): domain Eukaryota; kingdom Metazoa; phylum Mollusca; class Gastropoda; order Stylommatophora; family Helicidae; genus Cepaea; species Cepaea hortensis. The sequence goes on along the minus strand of OY992897.1, from coordinate 62,208,961 downwards.
TACTCCAGAGAAAAGGTATCATCAATACATCTGGAGCAAGACAAGCTGCAGAAGCTGCCAGATCAGCAAAGCAATCCTCTAACTGTACGCCTGATCGAACTTCGATTATAGACCAGATGACGACCAAGGTACACGTACTTACACACTAATTTGATTTGGCAGTAATTCACATAACTGAAATATCACAGAATTTCACATGTTCCTTTTTCAGAAAACAAAAAGTCACAAAAGACTACCCAGGATGAGATGGCTAGATGGGGTAAAAGAGACATTGAAGAAATCAAATATTTTATGTATTGTTAGTACAAGCAATAAGACAAGCAAAACACAGAACATTGCATCTGCCTCCTCTCTGTGACGTTTCACAGCAAAAGCAGCATGGCAAAAGAAGAAGAAGAGGTCAAAGATTGGGAAAGTGTGATGTATATCGTATTGTGTAACACGTCGCAGGCCGATCACTAATTTGTTGTTCATCATTGTGCATGTTACTTTCACATAGGGAAAAACATTGTCAAATGAATGGCACAAACATAAGCTATGCATATTACCATGTAATGAGACGGGCAAACAGGCAGGCAGACACAAACACACATTCATAAACACATACACATAAATCTGCATACATACTTACATCATTTACCCAAACTCTCACAGTTATGCACCCACTCAATAACACACAAGTACACACTCCCTCGCATACACATATACTTCCATCCGAGTGTGTGTGTATGTGTGTGTGTGTGTGAGAGAGAGAGAGAGAGAGAGAGAGAGAGAGAGAGAGAGAGAGAGAGAGGAGAAAGAGAGAGAAATTGTATAGCTATGTGTGTACAGCGTGTGTTGTGTGTGTGGCGTAGATATTCTCGTGCTCACACCGACCTTAAAACTACGATTACACACATAATAAGCAGGCAATGAACCAGTATTAATATATACAATTGTTTCAGTGTAACTGTTTGCGGGTTGGTATGTGTTGTGTTGTGTGAGTGAGTGTGTGTGTGTGTATGTGTGTGTGTGTGTGTGTGTGTGTGTTTCTATTTGTATGATTATTGCCTGTCTGTGTGATGAGCGCATGTGTTTCTGTTCGTGAGAATACTACATGTCTGTGTGTGTGTGTGTGTGTGTGTGTGTGAGAGAGAGAGAGAGAGAGAGAGAGAGAGAGAGAGAGAGAGAGAGAGAGAGTTTGTGTGTGCGTGTGTGTGTGTGTTGTGTGCGTGTTTGTGTTTGCTTGATTGTGCGTATGTTGAGTGAGCGAACGTGTTTCTGTTCGTGTGATTATTGCCAAGGTGTGAGTAATTGTGGTTTCTGTTTTGTTGTATGTGGATATACCACCCACACACAAAATGTAACAACGCATGAGCGCGCGCACACACACACACACAGACACACATAGACACACACAATGTAAACAACGCACGGGCACACACACACTCGTCAGCATTATTAATATGGGTGTGTGCGTGTGCGTGTGCGCGTGCGTGCGCGCGTGCGTGTGTATGTGACTGTTACTGATAGTGTGTGCGTATCTTGGCACGTGCGGTGTCCATAGCTCTATAACAACATAGCGCTACCACAGTGTACCCAATACACACGCTAATGTGTGGCTGCTGGTTTTCTAGTGACTGCCGCTTCCATCCACGATTAACTGTATTTTTCGTGGCGGACTTTCGTGGTGGCATTCTGGCAGCGGCCTTATGCATAATTATACTTGTGAGTGCTGTTGCTTCGTCGAGACTCCTGTCTGTTACACTTTTCACATGGGGCAGTGAGGAACATTGTGTGTGATATTCACTGGCACAGGAACGGAGCATAATGGGGTGAACCTATGCCGTGACGCTGAAACCGCGACTAACTAACTAACCCAATACATGACGTTATGGGAGGGTTCGTTACCTTCCTTACACGGTGGCAACGAAGTGCAGTAGTATATAGTGCTCTTGCCTGTCAAGACAATGGTCAGGTTCACTCAACGGGTAGGGGGAGGTTGTTTTCCCGACCAGTAACCTTCCTGTGAGTTGACGGCGAGGTAGAGGGACAATTCCACACGCCGGTGTGATAGACAAACGTTGACTTCTCGTTCGTACAGCAATGGCAAACTACTGACAATCAAATGGCCTAAAACAAATCTACCTGGGAGGATAGCGCCGTCTTGCCAACGACATGCAACATTTCAAGTACGTATCTGGGATTGTTGCAGCTTCAATGTCTGTCTGAGAAGGAAAATGCTTTGGAGAAGGGAACCAGCACATTCACCTCATAAGTCGCGATCTAGAATATTTAAGCCATTTAGTTTTGATTTTTTTTTCCCCCTCGCTCGCTTTGAATTTAAGCGTAGTCCATACACACAATTTATAGTAGTGATGGATTGAATTTTGCATGTGGATTAGTTTTCCCTATTAACAGTGTCCCTCGCCATCAGGCGAACCCACTCCGACTTCAGAGGTATTTGTAATTTACGTCCCCAAGTCACGGAGATAGTTTAGGTTTGATTTTAATATAAGTACTTAGATGTTCTCCCAACGGCGCTTGACGGCAAACGTGGAAGACGATGATGATGATGATGATGATGATGATGATGATGATGATGATGATGATGATGATGATGATGATGATGATGATGATGATGATGATGATGATGATGATGATGATGATGATGATGATGATGATGATGATGATGAAAAACTCACAAACTAAAGGCAACATCGGCTATGGGACTATCGTTACTTTTCAGTTACAATGTGGAGACATGTGGATATAATCTCCTCTATGGGTTTTGCAGTGACGCATGGGCGTGCCGGTCAATGCTATCTTCAGTGGCGAGAGAGAAGACCCTACAACCAACTCCTCAAGGCAACAGTGAGTAGAGATACTCTTAGACGGCTGCAGCATCGGAAGACTCAGCGCTTATGGGAATACCCAATATGTGGGAACGCCCAATGTGTGGGAATACCCAGTATGTGGGAATACCCAATGTGTGGGAATACCCAATGTGTGGGAATACCCAATATGCGGGGATATTTATCATGATAACATAACTCATCTATCGAAGCAGGGTGTATAATTGGCAGTTCCGTACCATAAACTTAAATCATCCATCTGAACTGGAACAATGGACACTTTTTATGAAACAACAACAACAGATTATGTCAACATATCACTTCACGGCAGTGGGTGACCGGGCGGAAGTCCAGGCGCAACCGGATCGATAACACCAGCAACAGTAGCAACATTAACCGACATGTTATCCGTTGGCACTACAAATCACGTTGTGTCTCCAAGCTAGGTTACAGGCACTCGCCAGACTGCAGCGTCCGTGCGTGTATCAATGCAATGTGTGTATCAAGAGAAACCAGAAGTAGAATCGATAAGCTTTACTGTGACAATAGGACCAATTCCTATTCTAGCGTACATGTCCATGGCACATTTAGAAGAAAGGAGATCCCCAGACATTAGAGACTTGGTCTTCTATAATCGTTATGTGGACGATATAATAATCACTCCTACAGATAAACTACAAGCAACATCATTCCAGGCCATAATGAACCAGACGCATAAGAAAATCTTTCTGTTCATGGAACACGAGACATCGAAGTGTTCCCGTTCCTAGATACTCTAATGAGACGTAGAGCGGACAGCACAATTCAAAGATGTGTACCGCAAAGAAACGTGGACAGGTCAATACTTAAATGTCCACAGCTTCGCAGCCGCTCAGTACAAACGTGGCTTAATGCGGCCCTGTTTGACCGAGCCAAGAAGATAGCACCCAGGACACAGTGACAGGGGCATGTAAAACTCTGAAGAATGTCTTACACCTGAATGGGTACTCCACTGGATTTATAAAGCGCCACTGCCAACAGCCGACACCTAAACCAGACGAAATATCAGTCCCTAAACTCAAGTAGGCCTTTCGAGAGGATGACGTAATGCAACGTCCACAGGACTGGCTCATTAAGGCTGTCGGTCGAACATGCTATGCTGCAACTCCAGTTATTAGATACAGAACTACACCTATTTCCACCCCAGCAGTTAAAGAACCTGTCTCTACGTACGCCAAATTCAATTGTATTTATCAATCTACATGCAGGTGCCAGTCTAACTACATCGGCAGAACAGAGAGGCAGCTAAACAACATGATGGTCGAACACATATACAATTGGCTTGACAGAATACACAAAAATGCTGGGAATCTGGCCAAGCCGACACTCGACACATCTCCTGCGTCATGATTGGACGGCTCATTTTGGAAACCGTTCATGTTATTAATAGGAACGATGCGTCTCGCGTGTTGTTTACCAAACAAACTAATTGAATGCTAAAGATGGCAGAAGCGATCACCATTAATCTGCAGAAGCCAGATTTGTGCAAAGAGAAAAATATGATAGTCATTTTACAATTACCTTGGTTTGAAATTATTATCTGAATATGTGTATATTTCAGCTTGAATTATTTATCTAATTACTTTCCATCCATCCATCATGTGCCATGCCGATAAGCGTGAGTGGTCATGTTTTGCCATCTCACTCGATCACCAGAGTCGTGGATCAGCTCTATGTTTCTGTGTCGACGTGGCCAAGTCATCCAGGTATTTACTTCTCGGCCTTCCCCTTGGTCTCTTCCCTTCGATCTTGCCAGTTGTCACTAAGTTCTCTATGTCATTTTTTCTCATAACATTCCCAAAAAACTTTTGACTGTCTATGTCTAATGACTCTAATCAGTTTACGATCTTCATTTGTTTCTTGAAGGATTTGTTCATTGGTTTTTCTGTCTGCCCACGGTATTCTTTACATTTTCCTCAGAAACCACATTTCCACAGCCATCAGATGTTTTTTTCAGCTTGTCTGCTCATTGTCCACGCTTCACATACATACAAAAGTACAGGTTTAATTTATGTTGTGTGTTTCCTGAAGTATGTACCTGACGAGATGCAGCTAAATATGCCAGGCAATAAATCGTGCAATCTATTGTTTATGTCTTCATTTTTCAAGTTAGATAGGTGTAACCTCAATACGTATTGGAGGAGTTCGTTGTAAGTTACGGACAATGTCATCTGTCATTTACTGCCAGTATAGTACCTTGCGGTGTATGCCAGAGGGGTCTTTGAGCCTGTAGAATTAAGGCCGCCTGGCTAGTGCAGTCACCGCGAACTGTACAGGTTGTGTCTGTGCTTATTATAGATCACTAGTTCGCAAGAGCACGTGCTTAACTGCTTTTATTTTCTATTGAAAAGATGGGTTTTTAAGATAAATAAAGTTGCGGGAAATGAAATATTTTAGGCATGTGAAAAAATGTGGTGCATGTCGGAACGGATGCATATGGAGGGAGGTGTAACGGGAAGGGAATAGAAGATCTCAACGTAGGTGCATTCAAGATGTTACGATAATTGGCACATGACAGCAGCATAAGCTGGGTACCTATCTATCCAGCGATAGAAATAGTGAAGGATTGTGATTTGGGAAACGGTACGCACTAGAAAATGAGCAGACATGCCGAAAAAATTATAATGTCAATGGAAATGTTGTTTCGGTGGAAAATGTAAAGAATACCATGGACAGATAGAAAAAAACAAAAGAAACAATGAGCAAGTCCTGCAAGAAATAAATGAAAACCGTAAACTGATTAGAGAAATTAAACGCAGACAGTCAAAATGTTTTGGGCATGTTATGAGAAGAAATAATATGGAAAACTTGGTAACAACTGGCAAGATTGCGTGAAGAGGAGAATAAGCGGAAGGTAGAGAAGTAAATATACGGATGGTTTGACCATGTGGTATGGTCGAGACAGAAACACGGAGCTGATCCACGACTCTGGTGATCTTGTGAGACGGCGAAACAAGACCGCCCACGCTTATCGGCATGGCACATGATGGTGATTATGATGATGCACATAACACAAGCAACTGAGTCATGAATGAATGAACGAATTTTAATTTCAAAGTGCTAAGAATTGGGCACGTACACCCGTATGAATTCTGGCCTTCTTATCTCTTTGCTCTCATACTTATTTCATACATACATCACACATGAAGCTAATCTTAAACAACGACAGCATATTATTATAAACGCACGGAAAATGTGCAATAATCAATAATACATGACACACTGAAATTATGAGGATAAAGATGATGCTTTACAGTAATGATGTACATAACAACGACCAAGTCAACACGGCTAAAACTTACCTAGATGTGCATTGTCCGACTGTAAAACTCCACACAGTTGTCGCTCAAATATTGTCCGCTTGAAGGCTATCCTTCAGACCAGTGTGTTTAGGATATCTGCAGAAACAATACACAGGTCGTTATACGAGGGAGATTTACAAGAAAACCTTTAATGTGTTGTTTGTTGTTGTTGTTGTTGTTGTTGTTGTTGTTGTTGTTGTTGTTGTTGTTGTTGTTGTTGTTGTTGTTGTTGTTGTTTGTGTGACTATATCCTGAAAAGGTAAAAAACAAATGTATCATTTTTCGATGTAGTCACCACTGCGTTCAATGCAAGTCCTCCAGCGCCGATACAGTCCTTGGATTCCAGAAGAAGAAAACAAATTCACCGCCTGCTGTACCTTGTCACAGAAGTCACGCCGTTTTGAAACTTCCTACTCCGCTTATACACTTGCTAGACTCACAGGCATACATACCATACTGTACCTTTATTCGTCGATAAATTACTGTAGGTTTCACCCCTGTATTGATGAAACAACGGATAACAGATCGCGGCGGCTCCTCTTTGGTACATGCGAAAAATGGGGCGGCCATATTTAAACTATCTTTATGACGGCACCGTGTTCGTCTGCATCGCGATGTCATCGGCTTAACACTCTCGATATCGTTAACAACAATATTGACAGGTTACAAGACAATGGCATGGTTATTGTAATTTCTATCACACTTTTAAAAATTTTAATTTGAATCCCCCACGAACAACCCAAGAGGAGGTGGTAAAGCAGTTAGGGTGTTTATCTCGCGTAACAACAGTCCCGGGTTCGTAACCTCAGTAAAATATGTGTTTGTCTAATGGAACAAAAGAGCATCGTGTAACAGGTCATTTAAACAATTCGCTCTCATTATGACCCGCCGAGAAGACTCTAGATCCACTACCAGTTCCCCTTCTTCTTCTTCTTCAGCGTTCCGAGCCATTGAGGTTCTTTGCTGCAAATACAATCCGTCTCCATTCGTCTCTCTGGTGGACCTTCTCTTGCCAGTCGTTGATTCCAAGTGCTTGTAGGTCTGTACATGTATTATCTCTCCACCGCCTTCTTGGTCTACCTCGGGGTCTACGGTCATTTATTTCCTGAGTGTAAGCGAGTTTTGTTTCCCTATTATCTTCCATTCTTTCTATATGCCCCAGCCATTGTAGTCTATTAGCCTTCATGATACCAGTGATTAGCGGGGACTTAAACAGATCATAAATGTCTTTGTTACTTCTTCTTTTCCACTCTCCACTTTGTGTATCCCTAATGGGTCCAAAGATGCGTCTTAAAATTTTGTTCTCAAAGGTTTGTAACAAGGCTTCGTCTCCTTTCGTTGTACTCCAGGTTTCAGAGCCATACAGCACAACTGGTCTGATCAGTGTTTTGTATATTGTGATTTTGGTGTTACGAGATAGCGCCTTTGATTTTAGTAGATGTTGTAGTGCATAGTATATCTTATTTCCAGAGTTGATTCTAGTTTGTATTTCTTCCCTTATGATGTTGGAGCAGTTGAAGATCGTACCCAGGTATTTGTATGTTTCCGTTCTTTTAATGGTCATATTATCTATTTGTATGTGGCCAGAGTTTCTAGCCATTCCGTCTCTTGAAATTACCATATATTCTGTCTTATCTTGGTTGATAACCAGCCCCATCTGTTGGGCTTTTTCCTTTAAGTGAGTCAATATTTCCAATGTCTTTTGTTCACTTTGCCCTATAATATCTATATCATCTGCATAACCAAGCAGCTTGGATGTTCCTCCAATATCACATTCCTCCTTTACCTTCCTTACAACTTTCTCTAGAGCCAGATTGAAGAGTAGCGGCGATAGTGCATCACCCTGTTTCAAGCCAGATGTTATTTGGAAGGGGTCTGATTTCCTGCCTTTATAAGTTACTATATTATAAGTATCTTCCATGCATAGTCTGGTCATGTTGATTAACTTCCTTGGTATTCCAAATTCCTGCATAGCATTCCATAGACTATTCCTATGGACACTATCATAAGCCTTTTTAAAATCCACAAAAATGTTATGGAGATCTCTTTTATATTCCCAATGTTTCTCTGCTATTTGTCGTAAGATAAATATCTGATCTATTGTTGATCTGTTTTGTCTAAAACCCGCCTGGTAGTCACCTAATATGTCTTCTGAATATGGTTTTAGTCTATTTAGTAATACTGCGGATAGTATCTTATAGCTTGTGGACAGTAGTGATATTCCTCTATAATTTCCACATTGGAACTTGTCTCCTTTCTTAAAGATAGGTATCAATAATGACTCTTTCCAGTCATGGGGTAATTCTTCTGTCCTCCAGATTTTTATTATTAGTTCGTATAGCTTTAGATGTAATGCATGGCCACCTGCCTTTATAAATTCAGCAGCAATTCCATCAGTCCCAGTTGCCTTATTGTTTTTAAGTCCTGAGATTACATATAGGATTTCTTCAAATGTAGGTTCTTCAATTTGTGGTTCGCATGTTAGAACCTCTTCCTGTGAGAAAATGTTACTTGGAGCTTCACAATTTAGTAATTCAATAAAATATTCTTTCCATGTGTTGCACATTTCCTCATTGGTATTTATCATATTCCCATTTTTGTCTTTTAAACCATATGTGTTTTGTTGGTGCCCTCGTTTCATTGACTTCAGTTCTTTAAAAAATTTTCTGGATTCATTTTTCTGGTGATTAGTTTCCATATCTTTGATTATATTACTCATATATTCTCGCTTCTGCTGTCTGACTATTTTTGTAGCCTCTTTACATTCATTTCTATAATGCTCTTCCTTTTGGATGTTATTGATGTCATTTAACCATACATGTCTGGCATTCTTCTTCCTAATGACTGCTTCTTCACATTTTTGATTGAACCATCTGTTCTTTCTATGCGTGGTTAACACACCGAGACATTCTTCTGCGGTAGACTGAATTGTATTCTTGATGTTCAACCAAGTTTGGTCAATGCTTTCCTCCAAAGGGTTTTGCAGAGTTTCAAGTTTACATTTTATTTCATCTGTAAATTTCTCTTTGACTGTAATGTCTTGCAGTTTTTCTCTGTTATATGTTGGGTGTAATCTTTGTAATTTAGTATAGAAAGCTCTCTTAAGTTTTATTTTAAATTTTGCTCCAACGAGGAAGTGGTCACTGTGGCACTCAGCTCCTCTATAACTTCTGACTTGCTGTATGTTTGATGCATTTCTGTTGTTAATTAAAATGTGATCTATTTGATTATAGGTTCTCTTGTCACATGATTTCCAAGTTTGTTTGTGTATATCCTTTCTTTGTAGTCTGGTACTGCTAACCTGCAGTCCTTTGGCTTCTGCCAGGTTGATGACTCTCCATCCATTATCATTTGAAGTTGTATGTAGGCTTTCCATATCGGCCACTTTTTTATTAGTTTGCTCTCTACCTATTTTTGCATTGAAGTCTCCCAGCACAATCAGGATGTCCTGTTTGGGGGTTTCTTCTATGACATCTTCCAGATCATTATAAAAGTCTTCTTTAATATCATCTTCTTTCTCTTCAGTAGGTGCATGTACATTAATCATCGTTATATTTTTCCATTTACCTTTTATTCGTAATTTACTAATCCTGTCATTAAAAGCTTTAAAGTTTAAAACGTTCCCCCATAACTCTTTTTTGATGACAAATCCTGTTCCTAATTCATGTTTATTTTGGGTGTTTCCTCCATATATTATAATCATTCCATTTTGCTCTAAAGTACCCTCTCCTGGCCACCTTATTTCTTGAATTGCTGTTATATCCATTTGATATTCAATCAGCTCCCGGGTTAGTTCTTCGGCCGCTCCAGCTCGATATAGTGTCCGTACATTCCATGTTCCAAATCTCAAAAGTCCTTTAACGTTCCAAGGTCGTTGTCCAGATAAGTCAGTCCGATATCGAGGCTCATGTATTTGTTTCGTAACAAAGAAAGGTTTTTACAAAGGTGGGGATGTTAACCCCACGCTTCAACCCCCAATCTGGAGGACCAGGGTGTTTCTCTTTGTCTGTTCTCTACCCTTTGACCTGTCCGGCTTGGGAGGTGCCAGTTCCCCTGCCTTATGTATATTGATGTCCAGCGTGTCTTCAATGTCCCATGCCCATCGTTGTGCTGGTCGACCCCCCCCCCCCCCCCCCGTATCTTCTTCCCGGAACCATAACTTCCATCGCGTTTCTTTTCAAACCATTCTCACATTTTCATATGTCCAAGGTAACGGACGTTTGTAAAAATACACTACATTTTGTATGTAGGTCAAATTTTAAAAATGAAGTACATGACGTCATAAAAAATATGCTAAAATTCATTAAATTAGTTACAATAGTCACTGCTATGGTCGAACGCTGCTTTTGGGGAAGCAGGAAAGTGCCAATGAAGTATTCATTATAACAAGTATTGAAAATGTTCACTACGGCCTTCAAGACAAGACTGTACACGTCTCTTCACATTTTCAAATATCTTCTGCAACGTGTCTGTTGTTATTTCTTGAATGGTAATTATGATCGCTTCTTTCAGGTCCTGAAATGTATGTACATTATTATTGTAAACATTTCCCTTCATGAAGCCCCATAGATAATAATAATGGAGTTAGATCTGGAGAACGAGCAGGCCAAACTCTGCGTGATATTGTGAGATTTGCGAAAATATCTTCCAAACAAGGCAGTGATGCTCTAGCTGTGAGTTCATCTTGCTGGAACCTCGCTTATTCAATTTCACGTTCATTCAGCTGTTCTAAGAAGGGTTCCAGAATGTCAGTACGGTATCGATCGGCATTTATAGTATTGTTGAAGAAAATTGGTCCAATAAAATTTGTTCTACTGACGGCACACAATAGCCCAATTTTCTCATCGTGTAGAGGCGCTTCAAGAAATGCATTGGATTAAAAGTGCTCCAAATACGATTATTTTGGCTATTAACGTATCCAGATACATGAAACCATGCCTCATCAGAGAAGAATGTTACTTCGAGAATTGACTCGTCTTCTTTAGCTACAAATGCTTGAAACCACGTGGAGTAGTTGACTCTTGATTTTAGTTCTGACACAAAAGAAATCCTGTATGGATTAAATGTAATCGTTATTTTTTTATTTGTAAAAAATTGTGTGCAGTGTTGTAACTGATACGGTAACTTGCTGCGACATTGTTCTTAAGGAATGGCTTGGACTTTTCAGGATTCTGCCTTGGATATCTAGACATGTTTCTTCAGACACAACAGGCCTACCAGATCGCATAGCATCTTCCACATTTCCCGTCGCAAGACACTTATACAATAAGTTTCTAATGCGATGATGAGGTTGTTTATCAGGAAATCATGCTATAAATCTTTGAACAACCATCCGTGTGTATCGACCGCCATTTTGAAACACATCTTCAACCAAAACCAATGCCTTCTTCCGTTGATAACGCCATTCTGTTTGGAGTGCAAAGAATTACTCTTGCAGACTACAGTCATTCGCTGCATATTGCTCCACGATGGGCAGTGGAGCACATTTTTGACGACAATATGTACTTCACTTTTCAAATTTGTTCTACATACAAAGTGTAGTGAGACTTTACAAACACCGGGTATTTCAGTTTCCGAGACATGTACTGTGTATGACTCAATTTTCGCTCGACGTTCAGATTTGCATAATGTCACGATATATTCCTAGAACTTAAGTTCAACAGCTCGGTTGTCTTCAGTGAGCAAGGCAACTGTGTACCTCATACCGTTAAATAGAAGAGGTCAGACTAAACATGACTGGGAGGTATCTCTACACACCTTTGGCAGAAGAAGATAGTTGAGGAAAATGCTTAAGAAATCTGCAACAACAAATATAAACATTACAGAGGCCTTAACAACTCAACCGCCTAACCTCCATATTGGATCGAAAGCCATGTCTGTGAGAAGAAGATGGGCTGTCAGTCAACGGTACAGGTAGCCCTATAGCAAATACTGCCTTTGGGATGATATGAAGTTTTCGACCTTCACATATCCTACACGACACACTTGGGAGACTGCTGTCAAAGACTGAAATTCGTGGCGTACATCATTACGCAATGGTGTAGTCATTTATGAAGAAAACAGGACTGCAAGAGCTATGAAGAAAAGGCTGGACAGAAAAACCACTGCAGGAGATCCACCTCCTCCTGGAACGTCAAGCATTCTTTGCCCATGTTGTCAAAGAATATTTCAAGCCAAAATTGGCCTTACCAGCCATTTTTAGAAGTCAAGGATCCATACTTTCAACCCCACTGGATGATGTGAATGGCCATTATCAATCTTGATAGACTAACAACATCCTACACCACGGTATCAGTACATGTGGTGACCGGTAGGGGAATTAAAATTATTTCTACATCGCGTTAATAAAAGAACCGATCACTTGATATTGTTTTTGCCTCCATACTTTACGGTTCTGTACTTCTCGCCCTTCTGAAATTCGTTTTATAGACATGCAAATCGCGTTTTATGTTGACACCTAGACGTGTTCTAGTATGTGTTATTAAATTTAGCTTCTATTTTTACGTATTCTCTGTAGGGGCGGGGGGATTCATAGTGAGGAAATACGAAAGGGGGGAATAACATTCTGAACATATAGTGAAGGGGTGCATGGGCCAAAAAAGGTTGAGAACAACTGCTCTAGGGGACTGAAACCAAATCACTGTCATGGCTAACATTCGCTCTAACCATTACACCACACAATGAGAACAATGTACACATACCATGTTGGTATACCACCCTGGTTGGTCTTAAAGGCCCAGCCCTCCTCGGTGTCCGCAAACACTCTTCCTATAATTATACCAATCTTGTTTACACAACTTAATGCGAACGCTTTAGGGCATTTCAGTCCAGGCTTATAAACCAGAATCGAATATGTCCCAGCAACAAACCCCGTTCTGTTTCTGGTTCGATAACGATCCTGATTGTTCGATCCAGAATTCGGATCCTTCAGGCTTTGTATCGATACTAGAAGCGGGTACGGATTTGATTGGCTGGAATACTAGTTCAAGGTTAATTACGTGGCCTTTGACATCAAACGATGTAATTCCTTCCGGTGCAGTTTGATTGTTTACTTAAGGAGAAGGCGTTTTTGTTTACTTAGTAACCGTCAAGTATGAGGCAATCGGGTTTTGCTGTCTAAGATGCAGTCGTCGGAGTGGGTGATAAGCAGCAGGAAGATAGACAGGCAGACTGACAGACGGATGTACGGGCAGACAGATATAGGCAGCAATGGAGTCAAGTAGGGAGACTGACATACTGAGGCAGACAGACGGACATACACAAAGAAAAAAAGTGACAAAGAAATCAAACGAGAGAGAGAGAGAGAGAGAGAGAGAGAGAGAGAGAGAGAGAGAGAGAGAGAGAGAACAAACGTGAGAGAGAGAGATCAAACGTGAGATAGAGAGACCAAACGTGAGAGAGAGAACAAACGTGAGAGAGAGAGAGAGAGAGAGAGAGAGAGAGAGAGAGAGAGAGAGAGAGAGAGAGAACAAACGTGAGAGAGAGAACAAACGTGAGAGAGAGAGAGAGAGAGAGAGAGAAAGAGAGAGAGAGAGAGATAACAAACACGAAAAAGAGAGAACGAACGAACGAACGAACGAACGAACTTTATTTTCAAAGGGTAACAAATTGGGCACGCAGGCCCGTCTTACATTTGGCCTTCCCAATCAATCATCTTTCGTTCAATCAATAGTGCATGATACATTCACATTGGAGGGGGGATGTCAAATGAATGTTGTAAACATAAACAATGCATATTACCATAATATGAGACAAACAGACACACGTGCACACACACACACACACACACACACACACACACACACACACACACACACATTCGTAAAAACACACATACCTGCATACATACTTATATCATTTGTACAAACTTACAGTTTTGCACTCACTCGATAACACAAAAACACACTCCCTCGCATGAGAGAGGAGAGAAAGAAGTACTTCAATGTCTAGACAGACAGACAGACAGACAGACAGACAGACAGACAGACAGACAGACAGACAGACAGACAGACAGACAGACAGACAGACAGACAGACAGACAGACAGACAGACAGACAGACAGACAGACAGACAGACAGACAGACAGACAGACAGACAGACAGACAGACAGACAGACAGACAGACAGACAGACAGACAGACAGACAGACAGACAGACAGACAGACAGACAGACAGACAGACAGACAGACAGACAGACAGACAGACAGACAGACAGACAGACAGACAGACAGACAGACAGACAGACAGACAGACAGACAGACAGACAGACAGACAGACAGACAGACAGACAGACAGACAGACAGACAGACAGACAGACAGACAGACAGACAGACAGGCAGGCAGGCAGGCAGGCAGGCAGGCAGGCAGGCAGGCAGGCAGGCAGGCAGGCAGGCAGGCAGGCTTGTCAACCTACTACTAGGGCATTTCTACTTGTCAACATCTAAGATCTACTTGTCAACAATTAAATAATATCTGATTATGTTGTTATGTCGTCATGTGGAATACATAGGACAAAATAAAAAGCGGAAACAAACCAAAAAAAAAAACAGAACGAACCAACGAACGAACGAACTTTATTTTCAAATGGTTACAAACTGGGCACACAGGCCTATCATACAATCGGCCCTTCTAATCACTCATCTTTCATTCATCAATTGTGCATGTTATATTCACATAGGAAAACACACATTCTCAAAAGAATTTTGTAAACATAAACAATGTATATTACAATACTTGGAGACGGGCAGACACACGTACAAACGCACATTCATAAACACACACGCACACATACATACCTGCATACACACTTGCATCATTTGCACAGACTCTAACAGTTGTGCAAACACTCAATAACATACAAATACACACTCCCTCGCATGCACTGCATGCATGTACACATAAACACACATAAACATATACACATACACACACGAACATACACACACATATATACACACACACACTTACACGCACGTACATACACACATATACACCCACATACACACAGATACACATCGCACACATTCACACACACAAACAAACAAACACACACCCATATACAAACGGATGTACACACACATACACACATATACGTACACATACATACACACGTACACACAAATTCAAACACATACACGCACATACAAACACGAAAAGACAAGTAGAGACATACATTAATAATATGGGGAGGGGTGGACAGAGCTGAATGGGATAGCTCAAAATAAGGGGCTTGCATTGAGTGGGTTGAGGGCGTAAGCCTCGGTAGGAAATAATTCGCGAAGAGGAAAAATATGTTTTACGAGCAAGAATCATATTGTGCCATACAGTTCAGGAAGATCTGGGTTAGAATAGTGATTAGTGCTCTTCCTTACTAAGATAATGGTGCGGATTTAATCACTAGCAGAATCAGGAATTATGTTTCCAATGAGTACACACTCACGACCACACACACGACTACAGATGACTACACACACGACCACACCCACCACCATACAGTCTGGTAACTCGGGCGCTTAGAGTGTTCCAGAATGTTCTAGGCATTATTCTGGATGGAGTGGCTAAGAGGAATTAATAAAACGACGAAGGGAACTGAAATAGAAAGGAGGAGACACCGATAACAGCAGGATTAAGTATAAATCTTTAACACGAGAAATAAGAAAGAACACACGAAATTTCTAACGCGAATTGCTAACGCGATGATGAGATTGTTTATCAGGAAATCATGCTTTAACAACCTTTACGACGCCGTTTCAAGTGGTTCTTGAATTCGGTTTTGCATTGTCTTAAAAAGCCAGTATATAGAAGATTGCTGCATCAGAATATTGCAATTTCATAAGAATGGAAGAGATTATAAAAAGACATTAAGTTATTGAAAAGAAATGCTCATCCTCAATTAAATGTTATCTCTGCAAGTTGGGAAATATCCTAACAGAATCTAGACAAATTCTAGAAAGATAGAAGGAATATTGCAGTAAAATGTGTGATATGAATGACTGTGAGGATATGAATGAAGTACACGAACCAATATCAGCTAAGACAGAACATGAACCCTCATTAGATGAAATTGCATGGGCAATAAAGAACCTGAAGAATGGTAAATCACCTGGATGTGATGAGATACTAGCTGAGCTAATTGATGAGAAAAAAAACGCCCATATCTATCACGCATTATTAAAACTATTTGGAAATATGGTATTTGGCCAAAAAATTTGAAGAGAACTATCTCCATTCCAATACCCAAAAAAAAAAAACCTGATATTATGCACCAACCATCGAACTATTGTATTGCCTTGATTAGTCATGGAAGTAAAAGCTACTAAAACTCATCATGGGAAGACTTCGAATGAAAATGGAAGAAGAGATTAACGTGGTGCGAGCCGGATTTAGACAATGAAGAGGAAAAAGAGATCACATACTCGACATGCTTTTAATAATGGAGAATTGGAGAAAATTTAATGTAAACCTATTCTCATGTTTTGTGGATTATTCAAAGGCATTTGACTGTGTACAACTTTATAAACTTTGGGAACATGAAGAAAATTGGCTTTGCATCACATGTAACACAACTCATTAAAATACTCTATCTAGACCAGGGGTGGCCAATACGAGGCCCGCGGGCTGCATGCGGCCCGCCGGTAGTCATTTTGTGGCCCGCGGAGTGGGAAACGACGATGTGGTCGAAGCATAGCTTTACTTTAATTTAACAAAAAACAAATAGCTGCGTGGCCCGGCAGGAAATATTATTTCTGAAATTTGGCCCGCCTGCTGAAAAGGTTGGCCACCCCTGATCTAGACCAACAAGAAGCGGTTTGAATAGATGTCGAGACATCAGAATGGTTTGACAACAAGCAAGGAGTCCGTCAGGGCAGTGTGCTGTCCCCCTATTTGTTTAACATGTACGCCGAAAATATGAGAAATGTCAGAGATGATATAACCAGGGAGCAATATGAAGCCCTTAATATTGGTGGTCGTGAAATACCAGAGATTCCATATGCTGATGATTACTATCCACATTACAGAATGGTATAGAAAAACTAATAACCTCAATTCAAAAGAATAGTGAAAATAACAACTTGTATCGTAACATAGCCCAAACAATGATATTGCATACAGATACAACTAGTATGGAGAAAGAAATATATGTTAATGCGGAAATATTGGAGGTAGTCGACAATTTCGAATATCTTGGGTCATTAATTACCATCAATGGTGACATACTGAAAGAAATTAAAAGACGCGTATCTATTGCTCTTCAAAAACTAAAACACCTGAAAAATTGTGGCGTGGTGCAAATTCAAAAATTAAGAGCATGCACCTTTCCCATTGCAACATACACCTGTGAGACCTGGACACTTACTAAACAAGCTGAACAGTGCATAAATACTTTTGAATATAAATTGTATAGACGGGTTCTAATAATAGCTTGGATAAAGAAAAGAACATATGAATCCATGCGACTAGAGCTAAATATAAAGATGGTTGGCTACTAAAAAATTGAAATATTTTTGTCTCTTGAAACGCCGTGAAAGTTTGGAGAGAACAATCATGGAGGGTTATATGCCCGGGAAGAGAGGAAGAGGAAGGCCAAAGAGAAATGTGTGCAGGATGTGGCGGATTATCTCCAGATGGTTGTATCTGACGCGGGACATCTTGCTTATTTTAGAGTTTTCCGGAAGGTTTTTTTTATTGAAGCGAGGTTCTGCAAAGGACATGCTACTGGATGAATAAGTTTGCCAGTGCTTTCTGAACGACCGGCACCCATACCATTTCGAAAAAACCAAAGCAAGACAGTCTGTTGTCCAATCTCCCGCGGCTGTGTTTTGAACGAAGGATGCGGGATAACAAACAACGTCCGTAACATCCTTCGCCACGGAGGCGGCAGATACCTATTAAGTGACGAAATATTCACGAAACGGCAGAATACGTATCCCCTCTGGGATAAATCTTCTAATTTACCGGAAAGAAACACGAACGACCCATTATCCCAACAAATATATATTCTATGGACAGAAATATGCAGCTCTTCTGTCTCACAGAGCCACTGGAGAGGTTCCATTATGTAGATAGGTCCATTTTCCACGTCACGCCGTTTCAAGTGGTTCTTGAACCGCCATTGCATCATCTTTCCGGGCGCACATGTTGATCATGCGCACTTGGGGGGAAACTATATCGTGCAGTTATATCGTTCGTAATTGCTTTCCCATTTTTATGTGGTACTTATCTCCTTCTCTCGCGTTTTCTTTTCTGTATTAATATCTTTCTTGTGTGTCCTTTTTGTGTTAATTTTCCTTTGTATCTCTCTTCTTCTTTCTGTATTGAAAATTCTCTAACGAAGTTTCTTTTGTGTTCAGTGTCTTTGTATGAAATCCTTTCTTTCTGCCTCACTTTCTCCTATTATTTCGTCGGCTGTCTTTTTTCCTGTGATCTCTTTCGCTCCTCTGTATCCTGCTGTCTGTCTATCTCTGTCTATCTCTCCCTCTCTGTATGAATGAAATACTGCCTCTCACTATGTCTGTGTGTCTGTGTGTCTGTGTGTCTCGCAAATGAAATAATTTATGAAATGAGAGAGGTAAGAAAAGTGGATCAGATTCTCTGCCTCTATAGTTCATCCATTCTCTTGCATATTTACCAGTTTGCCCTCTTCCTCTTCTTCGGATCCCTGGCTTTGCCTGTCTCTCGCCTTTTTATTATTTCTTTCTCTTTCTCTGTCTGCCAGTTAATGTATCCTGTCTCATATGTGTTATATGTGTGACAACAGCTACGTCACAGTCATCTCATTCTTTCAATCCCGAAATATTGTGTTTTAATGTTGTTAATATGTTCTAATTTCATGTTTTCCTTTAGATCTCTTTGTGTTGTCCTGAGGAAGATTTATTTAATCGAAACGTCTTTCGTTGTGTCTTATTATTTTTTTTTTTTTTTAATTTGTTTATTTTTCCACGGTGATTTAAGTTTGCCGCAGTGGAGTTCGTTATAAGGTATGTACATTGTTATTAGTTATTAGTTATCTCTCACTTTTTCGCAGAGTTACATATAACTGTTATGTCCTGCTTCAGTTGTTATTCCTCTTATGGGGGATGAGTGGTCTCGAGGTATGGTGTCCGCCTCGAGCGCTGGGATTTTTTCACGTGGAGTTCTCGTAACAAAATTTCCCCTGGTCTCTGGGTAGTGAGATCGGACGCCCGTGTGTATTGGTGCGCACGTAAAATATCCCTTAGCAGTTGGAAATCGAAAAGAATAACCTTACGGCGCTGCCCGGGACAAATTTAGAGTTAATAATCTACGCAAACTATTTCAGGATCCTCGCCGGTGCTACGGAGTTCGTGCACTGAGCTGAGTTTCTCCGGACTCCGGCTTGAGTTAAGAGTAGAAGGAGCACTTATGGGTTACACCCGTGTGCAGTGATGCTGTTCCGTCGATTAAACTAAACTAACTAAACTTTTTTTATGGTATATGGACAGACTTCGTATCTAACCATTGAAATAGCATCATACGTCTCTGTATCGTTTCTGAGTAAATATGTTTACTACTTTAATGTCTCTGTCCTTGTCTTGCGACGATCGATAATAAGGCGAATAATAATGAAATAGGCACTTTTAAAGAAGGTAGTTTGTCGTTGCTTTCCTTCCTTGGCAGTGACCATACTGGTCGGTGACGCCAGCCATTGTCTCCTGAAAGAGAACCTCTGCCTACCGTCGCGAAAGCTGAGACCATAACCAACAACTATCTGTCACCTGCCCTCAAAGTTTCATCCACCATCTGCCTTCCGTGGCTTCTTGTGAACACTTCCAATAAACGAATACGAAATAACACCACATAATCCAAAGGAAAACACTAAAAACAAGCGTCTCCTGAAGAATGAGCGTTAGGTCGTCGCCATTTTTACCGGAAGACAGACAGAAAAACCATTGAACAAGTATCCAGGAAACAAATGAAAATCGTAAATTGATTAGAGAAATTAGACGTAGACAGTCAACATTTTTTGGACATGTTATGAGAAGAAATGAATTGAGGATCTTGGTGACTTCTGGAAAGATCGAAGGGAACAGACCAAGGGGAAGGCCGAGAAGTAAATACCTGGATGGCTTGGCCTCGTGGCATGGTCGAGACAAGAACACTGAGCTTATCCACGACTCTGGCGATCGAGTGAAATGGCGAGTCATGACCGCCCACGCTTTCCGGCATGGCACATGATGGATAGATGTTTACTACAGTACAGCAATCGATCCCGCTGTAGATAGAATCAATCAAAGCTATCAACGCAGTGATCGATCCAAGTGTACCACCTGTTTTGTTTCTTCCTCTTCTGTGGCGATTAACGTTTGATGTGCGTGGTGCATCTATTGTAGTATTTGTCAATCAAGAATGACGATGACCATTCATTAGGTCCAGTGGGATTGAAGAATGACTTGCGCAATGAATTGGATTAAAGTAAGGAAGAGTTGCGCAATTCATCGACCTCACTCTCTAGCTGAGTCCATCTAAATCCAGCGACAAGACAAGTCAGGACGACTGGAGACGAATAAAGGTGCAGTGGATTACCAGGGCGTTCTACTTATCTTGCCGTGATCATTAGGTGCATCCATTGTAATGCGTAAATATCAGTTTTCTAGCACAGAGCCACTTGGGCCAACATCCGCCGACTTCCACGGCTAAGGTTTCTTTTTCTGGATTCCTCCTCCCAAGGACAGATTGCCTTTCCGGTCTTGTGGGTTCTCTCTGTCCATTTCCTGTCGGGCTTCATTGGCTTAGCCTTTGTTCTTATAAGAACTTACATAGGGCAGTGGTGGTTTCGCATTTACGTAGATGTTCTTCACGTAGATGGATTTCCCTCCGGGGTTTATAAACTCCATCAGCCTATTTTGTTTGCTTCCTTATTTTGTCGTATCATGCATTGACTTGCCAGGGGGCACAGATGTACATGTCTCACTTGTCAGTCAAGCTGGCCAAGGGCTGCGTGTCACACGGCAGTCGGTGTCAGGAAGAGCGCGCGATGCGTGGCAATGTCACTTTTATATCTTAGCACTCACAGACAGTTGACCGTCGGTGTCAATCGATAACATGCACTAAGTGCTGTGTTGTGCCCTAATATACATTTTGTTATATGTAATATGTGTCCTGCACTCGATATATGATATTCTGTGTAATATGTGGTGTGTGTCATGCACCATAGTGTGTGATTGTCTATGTATTATATGGTTGTCATATACCATAGCATTCGATATTCTCTGCTATACGTAGTGTGTCACGCATTTAACATATACTATTCTTATAATATATGTTGTGCACTAAGATATGATATTCCATGTAATAACTGGTTGTTGTGCACTATAATAAATTATGTTCTTTATAATAGGAGTATGTAGTGTGTCATGCACTTAACATATATTTTATGAAATGTGTAGTGTGTCGGGCACATATATAATATACAATAAAACAAGTGCTGTACACTATAACACATGATATTCTATGTAATATGTGGTGTGTTGTGCACTATAACACATGGTATTATATATAATATGTGATGTGTTGTGCACTATAACATATGATACTCTATGTTATATGTGCTGTATTGTGAACTATAACATATGTTCCATGCATTATGTGATGTATTGTGCATTATAATATGGTATTCTTCGTAATATGCGGTGTCCTACGTATTATAACATATGACATTTTGTCTAATATGTGATGTGTCCTGCCCTATAACACATGGCATTCTATGTAATGTGTTGTGAACTATAACACATGATATTATATGTAATATGTGATGTATTGTGCACTATAACACGCGATCTTCTATGTAATAAGGAGGTGTTGTGCACTATAACATTTGATCTTCTATGTAAAATGTGATGTGCTGTGCACTATAACATTTGAACGTCTATGTAATATGTGATGTATTGTGCACTATAACATTTGAACTTCTATGTAATATGTGATGTGCTGTGCACTATAACATTTGAACTTCTATGTAATATGTGATGTATTGTGCACTATAACATTTGAACTTCTATGTAATATGTGATGTGCTGTGCACTATAACATTTGAACTTCTATGTAATATGTGATGTGCTGTGCACTATAACATACGCTATTCTATGTGCTATGTGATGTGCTGTGCACTATAACATTTGATCTTCTATGTAATATGTGATGTGCTGTGCACTATAACATACGCTATTATATGTGCTATGTGATGTGCTGTGCACTATAACATTTGATCTTCTATGTAATATGTGATGTGCTGTGCACTATAACATACGCTATTCTATGTGCTATGTGGTTCACACATTCAGAGCCTGTACTGCTGCGTGCGTACTGGATTATAAATAGACAAATCGAGAACACTTAAAGAAAGGAGGCGTGCCTTTTCTGTGCTTTATCACAGCACTCGGGGCATTCCTAAACGTGCTCCGTCCTCATCTTCAACAGTCAGCGACGAGTCCCACTACTAAAGGTACCAGTTGCAGTTTGATTACATGTCCTTCTGGCCTCGGAGCCCTGAGTGACGGCCAGATACTCTGATATCTATTTGCAGCACCATTCACTCTACATCATGAAGATGTATCGGTTCTTCTACATTATTCCAAAGTTCCCTGACCACATATGCCTTATGGGTGCATCAATGCATAACCCATCGTTGCAGACCCAGACAATCTAAATTTATTTTCTGAGAAAAATTAAAAGAATGCTATAAACGGTCACAAACGCAAATGACCCGGTTCTTTAAGAAGCAAATTCATTCACTGGCTCAGTTAATCAGATAGAGGGTGTTGATAGCGTCAGATCACGTCGCTCCACTATTTCCTGTCATTATCATCATCATTATGTCAGTCTGTCCTTAGACTAGTTTTCAAGTCATTTGATCACGTCAAAGCATTGTCTCCTGTTATTATTATTGTCTTTATCCTCATCTTTATCCTCATAATCTTTTCCCTCGTTATTACCACCACAGCCATCATCATCATTGTCCTTAATATCATCACCATCACCACTACCATCATCATCATTTTTTTACCATTTTCATCCTCCTGTTTATCCTAACCATCAGCATGCCCACCATTATCATCGGCTTCATCATCATCATCATCATCATCATCATCATTATCTTCATCATCATCATCATCATCATAATCATCATCACGATCACTAGGACATTGAGTTCAAATAATGGTGGTGTCGTCAAATTAAATCCTACCACCATGTCCTATCATCATCATCATCATCATCATCATCATCTCATTATCTCACAGACTAGCTCATTGAGTCCAAAGAATGGTGTTGACAGTTTACGTCCTACCACCATGTCCTATCATCATCATATCAACTCACAGACTAGCTCATTGAGTCCAAAGAATATTGATGGTGTCAGTTTACGTCCTACCACCATGTCCTATCATCATCATATCAACTCACAGACTAGCTCACTGAGTCCAAAAAATATTGATGGTGTCAGATTACGTCCTAACACCATGTCCTATCATCATCATATCAACTCACAGACTGGCTCATTGAGTGCAAACAATTGTGTTGACAGTTTACGTCCTACCACCATGTCCTATCATCATCATATCAACTCACAGACTAGCTCATTGAGTCCAAAGAATATTGATGGTGTCAGTTTACGTCCTACCACCATGTCCTATCATCATCATATCAACTCACAGACTGGCTCATTGAGTCCAAAGAATAGTGTTGACAGTTTACGTCCTACCACCATGTCCTATCATCATCATCATCATATCAACTCACAGACTGGCTCATTGAGTCCAAAGAATATTGGTGGTGTCACATTACGTCCTGCCACCATGTCTTATCATCATCATCAAGTCAGCTCACAGACTGGCGTTCAAGTTATTTGATCAACCCTTCTACTCCCTCCAACTCTCGGAGATTTCGTCTATTTCCAACCATTCAGCATATACATAGAGCCTACCTGAAAGGTGGTGTAATGACATGTGGACCTACCTGCCGGTCCTATGATTTTGGGTTTGATGCTTCTTCGAAACGGAATTCTAGCATTACCAAGAAACACGTGGATCCATCCAGCCTTGTGAAATAAGAATCCGTTTATTTTGTTGAGCAGTGATGGTGACGGGGAAAGAAACTGACTACCTCACCGTATTCTATGACTTAGTATATGTTAGACCTTTGCGTCTCTACGGTAAAACGTGTCAAACAGTTATATCTAAGAGAGTACAACCCATTTCTGAATGATGATGAGAATCCTAGTGCTGATGAAACATTATTTTATTCACTTTTACTTGTTTGGGGACACAGGGTCACAGGGGATATAAATTCGGCTAGCACGGATCACAAGAGACATAAATTCAGCTAGCATATATCACAACTGAAATAAATCCAACTATCGTAGATCACACATAAATTATACGCGTTAATGCGGATCACAAGAATAATTATGCGTATTTCAAAAAGAAGTGCGAATAGTTTGCCATAAATCATTATTGGCGACGCCTGCTGGAGATAATTGACCATTTCATATATCTTGGATCGTAGGGAAACATCAATATTTATTAGCGACTCAAGCTGGGGATAATTGAACATTTCACATTTATATCGGGGGTAAACAATAAATTATCCCTATATAAGGAAATCAACATCAGGATTTGTAAGGCGGCAAAAACAACAGGTTAATAAAGAGAGTCTGAGAGACCATTAAGCTTACTGCCAAAACAAAAGTCCTGATCTATGGAGCCGGTGTCCTTAGTCCTCTTCTTTATTGCAGTGAAACCTGGTCAACTTACACCAAGAGAAACGTTTAAACAGCTTGCATATGCAGTGTCTGTGAAGAATATTAGGTATTAAGGGGCATGATAAGATCTCAAATGCCGAAATATTGGACAGATCGGGTTGTCTGACGGTTTGTTTCATGTTCAGTCTTCGTAGACTCTAATGGGTAGCACACATTAGGAGGATGGATTGTGGTAGATTACCAAAGAACATCTTTTTTGGTGAATTACAGATGGGTAAAAGATCGCAAGGTCGGCCTATACTACGGTACAAAGATGTGTGTTAGCAGGACATGACTGATACAGGTATTGATATTGTACCCTGGTAGCAAGTCTTGACTAACTGTGTTGCATGGAGGGCAAATATCAGAAATGGAATAAAGACGAAGGAGAAACAGATTGCAGATAGGTCACATACTGAGCGCGTGAGACGTCAGATGCGTGATGGTGGAAATGACCATGTGTTCACATGCATCCATTGGACGAATATTTGCAGAGTGAATTGGTCTGATCAGTCCCATTCGCTATTGTTTGTAGGTATGTCTTTTTAAAAGCATAATGTAACAAGTTCTCATCTGTCAAGATGGCAAAGTGTCATATAGTTTTCTGTCAAATAAAAAACGCTTTACGCTATAAACCCTTGTCATTGAAAGAATTCGTGCATGTCACATAGAACCATTTTCAACATACGGCTGCAAATTCTGAAGTGTTTTATAGAAAAGTGCTGAAAGTTCATTGGACAGCAATCTGGACATTTAGAAGGAGGCTAAGTCGCAAAGAAAATTTATCACAAAACATCAGAAAGAGACAATCTTATTTTTTTTTTTATTTGGTCACATTATGAGAAGACAAAAACTGGAACATATTGTGACAGTCGGAAAGATTTGTGGAAGGGATAGAGGAAGACAGCGATAGAAAATGATTCAGTCATGTTTTATGGCACCGGATAAAGTCAAACACGTGAATTGATCGGTGCCGTCGGAGACCGCAATTTGTGAAGAAACATGATCACTCACGCCAGCCGACAAGGCAATTGATAGTGTTTTAGCTCGATAAGGAAGTTTTAAATCTTCGGTTTGCACCACATGGTAAACCAACTACGAGGGTAAGTTAATAAGTAAGTCACAAATGGCTGTAGAAAAATAAATATGGTAACACTTGAAACCTGTTTATTTTTATACATACATTGCCCTTTATTTCTCAACATAATTTCCACCATCATTGATGCACTTATCCTATCGTTTTATCAGTCCTCCCAAACCAACTGCATAGAAATGCGGGCTCTGTTTTCTAAACCACGTTTTCACTTCACATTCAACTTCGGCGTCATTCTCGAAATGTCTCCCGCCAAGATGAGTTGTCACTGTTTATGCTGACAAATGTTTGTCCCGTAAAGCGGTGCATAGCTGGGTAGAAAAAGTTACGCGGCGAGTCAATAAGTAAGTCACACAGTTCTGTGGGATGGCCGGTAAATAAAAATAATGTTCTATGCAATTGTTCTACGCAGTTCTTTGTTTGGGAGGACTGATAAAACGATGGGATAAGTGCATCAATGTTGGTGGAAATTATGTTGAGAAATAAAGGGGCAATGTATGTATAAACATAAACTGGTTTCAAGATATCATGTGTAGTTATTTTTCTACAGTCATTTGTGACTTACTTATCAACTTACTCTTGTATGTATGATTGGATAGTTGTTGACATAGATTAGTTGCATGCACTGAACATGACGTCGCAATCATTCCAAGCATATATTCCAGAGGTGCAAGAATATGAGGGCACAAAGCAAAGGATGCATGAGTCTCTCCTCCCCGAGTGAGAGGCGGCTTCGATCAGGCACAATACGCAGTTGTGAGGCTAGTGGATAACGTCTCAACGTCTCCAAACATGGTCCGAACCTACGGCTGGAGAAGGACACCCCAGATTCATGACCCGGATGGGTCAAACCCACCCATAGAGTGCCAGGAAGGTAAAGGGCTGAAGCATTTCGGTAAGGGGGACTTCTGACCATCAGAAGCCTCCTGTCGTGCTTTCTCTAAGTTTTATTCGTGATTTCCAACTCAGTCTACAGTTCAGTAGTTTGCCAGTACAAATCGACGTGGCTGAAAGGATGAGAGATTACGGGGTGGGAGGTTCATTTCTTACACACGTATGCATTTAGCTGGACTTAAAACGTTCAGAAAGCCATGCGGCATTCATTCATTCAGTAGCATGTCCTTTGCAGAACGTCGTTCCCAAAACAAACTACCGGAAAACTTGTCCCGCTTCCGATACACGCAACTGGAGATCATCTGCCGCATCCTGCACCCATCTTCTTTTTGGCATTCCTCTTTCTCTCTTCCCGGGCATATTTTGTTTTAATGTTACATATCCCTTGCAGGACGTTGCAGTCAACACCAGCACTTTTCAGCTGCCGTTGATGTACTAGGCAAGATTTTACGTTCAGTAGTTAGCCATTGCTTTCTGAACGACCGGCTCCCATACCAGCACGTTATAACATAATACCCCTCCATGATTGTTCTCTCCAAACTTTCATGTTTCAAGTGAATAACATAGTTCAATATCGTTTGTTTTATGGTCTTTAAGCGTAAAATTGCCTAGAATATCACACTAGGGTTGATTGCAACGTCCTGCCAAGGCCTTGCAACATATAAAATGTAGTTTCCCCATTGTTTCTGAAAGGCCGACGCTCAAACTACTCTGAAAATCAACGCAAAGTAATTTGCTCTCAAACCACCTACGGCTGACATCGAAACTGGTATACCGGAATTGTGAAGCCCAATACCCCTAAGCCACAGACGTTGACAACTGCCGAAAACAGAAGTTATTTATTTAATGTCCAATTCAAGAAGGGGTCTGAAAACCAATGTATTTATTTATTATCCACTTCAAACCGGGGTCTGAAAACTGCAGTTATTTATTTAATGCCCAGTACAAGTCGGAGTCAGGAATGAAAGTAACAATGATGAAGTGTAAACAAAATTACTTCGTCGGAGGGGTCGCCATTTTCGTTCTATGCGCCATGCTACAGTTTTAAAAATTTTTAAAAAAAAAACATTTCTTGACCGATAATTATCCAAACACGGACTATACGCGTATCGTTTCGTTCAAACCAAACATATTTAATTTAAGTCTCCAGTTACCAAAACTATACACTTTCTAAACGCCGATATTTATTTAAGTTAAAAACACGCCGGTATAGCATTGTTATACAGTGTTGCGCATTAGTGAGAAAATTATATTGCTAGAGACTCGCAAATAATTGGTTAGTAAACAATGAAACAAAATCACGGTTAGCTCACAAAAAAACACACAGTTAAGTGATATTAGCATCAGAAGCCGTCAAACCACACGAATATAGTAAATATAAGAAAGTGTACAACATACTGAAATCCGAATCGAATATGCAAGCAGTTTGATTATCACACTTGGGGGAGATCTATACACACATAGTGTGTCGATATGAGGGCAGGGGGAGCTCTCGTGACAGTTTGTTGATGTCTGGTTGGCAATCGCGGGCAGTAAGATCCAGGGTTTGTCTGGCGGATTGTCAAACCTGGGAAGCATATAGCGGAGCCCGATGCGGTACTCTGCCTGGTCTGTTTGTTGCGCGGTTGAGGGTCGGGTTGTGTGTTGAATTCGATCGCCACAGATTCCAATGATTGTAGTGAGTGAGTTGTTGACAGAGGGGTTGGGTATAATGTACATTAACAGCTGTCACGTTGTTTTAACTGTTAGCTCAGCCATGTCTGGAGGTGTCAATCATCGGCGTAATGTGGCATGTCGACCGGCGCAGGCGATCGTGTTAGTTCAGAAATACGAGGGTGTTTGTACAGTCTCACTATACTTTGTATGCAGAACAGCTGTTTGTTGGAGAATATGTTTTCCATCTTGCAAACGGAAAAACATACTCTCTAAGAAGCAGCTGGTCTACATACACATTGTAGTGAGACTTTACAAACACCCTGCATATATTCTCTGAGTTCTCGTTCGGAACGCAATGGCAAACTACTGCACGTAAAATTACAAAGAAAATCAACCTGGCAGACAATAGAGTTACCTATTACAGGTTAGAAGGGGAACAATAGATAATCATTATTTACCCCATTACACGCCAAGGTGATTGAATACAGACTAGGCTTGACTGTAAGGCCAGCAAAGGAAAGAATTGACGTAATCGTTACTTTCCACGCTAGACAATAGGGTAACTGCATACAGACTGATCAAGATTATCGTTACTTTCCCCGTTAGGTAACAGGGTAACTGCTTACAGACTTATCAAGATATAATCGTTAATTTCAGCGTTAGATACATGGTGGGACCAGGGGTGTAGTTTGCTAACTCTGGTCTTCAGAGGAAGGCACAGGTTCCATTCCCCAGCATTCCCGACAAATGTGAGACATGCCCCTTTCCAGAAACTCAAGATTATTTTGGCATATTGTGGAGAGGTATTAACTAAAACCATTAGTGGCAATTGGCAAGGTTTAACGGAAATAGCTAAAGGATGAGAATAATATATATGGATAGCTTGGCCGCTTAGCATGGCCGAGACAAAAACACAGAGTTGATCCACGTCTCTTGTGTGAGAAGGCGAAATTTGACCGCCCTTGCTTACGGGCATTGCACATGATGAAAAAGATATAAACATTCATTTACAGCCATTTCTTGTCATTTTAGGATTCGTCTCTCTAACCCTGTAAAGTCCTACGTGTTCTGTTTCTCGTAATGAAGGTGTGGTGATAAGGCAACATTTCTATTATATGCTACAGTTTAGTTTAGTTTAGTTTAGTCGACGGAACAACATCACGGCACACGGGTGTAACCCATAAGTTTGTTCTCATCATCATCAAGTGCCATGCCAGCTGGCGTAGGCATGCATGACTTTGCTGTTTGGTTTTCTGGATCAACTGTGCTGATGATATTCCTCCTTGCCACCGCCTCAATCCATCCAACATCATTTCAGTAGCTGGATGACGGTCTGGTGTCACTTGTGGCTCATGACTGCCCCTACCAGACGAGGATGTCCCAAGACAGCCATTAATGTCGTTCACTGAATCTGAATTGTGTTTCGTCGCGAAGTCTTGGGAAGAAAATTTGATGGTTTCCCCTTGACTTTCACATCCACCGGGAGTTTGTTACCTCAGCCTTCGACAGTCATTTCCGACTGTAAGGACAAGTGAGTGCCCTGTTCTGCTCAGCTGCAGAGTTGTCCACTTATCCCGGTGGACACTCGTCCCCAGGGCTGCGTTTGCCACACCGTGGTGTGTTTACTCTCCTCTACCGCTAGAAGGTGCAGTTAGGATTGTCTCTTCCTCAAGTTCTGGTGTATTAAGGTCAAAACTCTCGAGCACTTTTAGAGCAAAAAAGTTGTTCTATCTTTATTTGATGATTGCATCTTACCGTGGTCAGTTTGACCTCATTATTCTCTCCCCCGCATCTTCCCTGGACATCCTGACGGCCCAGACGTCCTGATGCCTTATCTGACGCTCCGGGTGGGTAGACAGGATTCGGAAGTCGCGCCTCACATCACTCACCTGGATGTACACACCCGGACATCACCCACCTGGATGTACACACCCGGACATCACTCACATGGATGTACACACCCGGACATCACTCACATGGATGTACACACCCGGACATCACTCACATGGATGTACACACCCGGACATCACTCACATGGATGTACACACCCGGACATCACTCACATGGGTGTACAAACCCGGAGTCAGGGGTAACGAACTCACAGACCAGCTGGCAAATCATGCACCAACTCAAGCAGGAAGAAGCATGGACACGGCAAATATAATCAATGCAATATGGACTCATTTGGTGGATATTGTTTTTCGCCCTGGGCTTGCGGGAGTGCGGGGAGGGGGGATAGACAGGCTTGATAGGCTGGCAGGGAATGCATCTCTCGGTGGTAGATTACCTAAAAGACCAGGTGGAGAAGGTGGGGGAGCAGACTGAGAACCCGTATGTAGAAAGAATTGCTGGGGATTGGCAAGGGTTCTGGAAGAATCTCAAAACTGAGAGAGAAGGCTAGGAGAACCTTCTATCAGATAGCGATAGGAACGATTAGTAATGCGACTCTTCGCTGGCTGTTGAACGAGGGAACTGAGGGCGTATGAGAATATCCTTACTGCAGTGATGTCGGTTCTTAGCTCAACTCAACTGAACTCACCTTAGTGGATACTGACGAGACACCAACTTTAGCCCGACTACACGAACTGGGTGTAAAGCCGGTCCATCACGCCAATGCCGCCTTAGTAGGGAAGGAAGGAGATACCATAAGCAACTCCTGATGGGAACATTGAGTAGAGATACTTTGGGAGGAGGACTTAGCACGCATGGGAATGCCCGATGTGCAGTGACGTCGTTCGACGTCATATAACATAACATACGATTTTGACATCTCATGATGATTTTGATATTCATAATATTGTCTGGAAAGGAAACGCGAAGAGGAATGGCATTAGTCATCACACTTTAGTATGCCGGGACCAAGTATTTGTGTAATCTTAGTAAAGTATATAATTCTTGATCATCTCAAATTTACATTAAATCGAAGTTGAAATATTAGTTCAAAACAAGTGAGATAAATAGAACAAACATTCCTCTTAGTACTTTGCGTAGTTATGTACCTTGATAAAAGGTGTTACCTCTTTCGAAATCTTAAGAAACAACATTATTTGTTAAATCGAATTATTAAATCATGTGCTTTTACTGCCAGGTCGATCCAATCAAAATGTTTTAGTAATTAAAGGCGGCCGACTAGCCATATTACATGTCCATGTGGTACCATATGCGCAATGTTCTTAAGGCATATACAAGGAACCGTTACTTTTGTTTTTTACCCAAAATGTTCTTTTACCATTGTTTGTGGCTAAGGGGTGGAGAACGTGATTCGCAATCCCCCATACTCTGTTCGAAATTAGCGAGGGATAAGTTGGAAATCAGACCGACTTGTGTCGATGTTTGAATAATGGTTTAAGGGTTGGTAGTTACAGCAATGGTCAACTACTGAACGTAAACTTACCTAGTGAATCACAAACAGCCAAACCATGCTGGGCTTGATTGCAACGTCATGAAAAGGGCAGGCACTCAGCTCAACTTTTAATACAGAATGAAAACAGTGAGGTATGTGCAACTCCTGCCCAATAGTGAGAGATAATAAACAGAGGCACAGTGTACGTACATTACAACAAACGAAAATCTGGGCAAACGGTGATCACAGTGTGGAAAAAAATAATATAATATTAACGTTTAAAAAAATGAAAATAAGTTACACCATAACACAATCAATCGGCGTTTCTATCTTAGTAATCTCCATCGTAAAATTAGAAAATTTAATTTAAAATGAAAACAGAAACAGAAAAGGTTTCATACACATGCTCCGTTTCTGGGAATGTTCCGCAAAGTTCAGTTGTTAAAGCTGCCAACTAAGAAAATATGAAGCTGAAGGTGTGCAAACAGTTAGATATGGATAGAATGAGTGAAGTCAGCTGAGTTATACTGTGGCATCTATAACAGTAATGATTCCCTCTGGATGGATGCATCACAAAGAGTTGATTAACTAGATCTCGATTTTAAGCGTAATTGAGATGTTAGAGTAACATGACTTAAATGCTGTGACACATACTTGCTCGACTCCATTGTGATCAGAATTAAAATGGTTAGAGATAGGTTTGTCGGAGTGTTGTATAATAATCCTTGGGTGTTCCCTTAAGTGGTTGGCTAGGCATTTAACGGTCTGTCCAATATATTTTATGTTACATCGTTTACAAATGATAACATATATTAGGTTGCGGGATATGAATGTAAATGAGTCTTTCAAGGAAAGGGTGCCCAGGAGGAGTACAATCGCTTGTGTCTGAATAACGTGAGATTTAGATATACCCACAGCTGAAGTAACCGTGGAGAGATGACTGTGAACAAGGTCTGAGATTTTTGTTGACAAGAATAAGGGGAACTGCAGTAAAGCTTAAAAAGGCAATGAATGAATCACCAAAACACGAGAAGTAGATTGTGAGCTTTACTGAAACACGATTTCAAGAAACAAATTGTACGTTGCGGTCAAAGCCTTCGTCAGCACAGAACAAATAAACACAAACTGACACAAAACTACATGAAACACACTACATGGCAATATTAAGGGTACTTATCGGAATCTGTATCCTAGCTGGGAGCGACTGAAGCGACTATCAGTGGATTGTATGAACCGGATGTATGGTCAACAGGTCAAAGGTCAATACCGTCAGAATCCCAGGTATTGGCTAAGCTAATTGTCGGGAGAATAAGCGGGAAGGAGGTGGAGGTGGAGAGGCGCCCATGTGAACGGAAGAGTAAATATTGGGATTGGCGAAGATGTCACGGACACAGTTCGCAATTAGCGATTTCTTGTTCAAACGCTCGAAACACAGTTGCGGAATATTTTATTGCGTTGGTCCTCACAGAGGAGCGTGAGTTGCGGTCGCTTAGAAAACGATTGCAAACCACCGAACGGGAACCTACCAAGAAATCCCAAACAGCAAAAATAATGCTGGGGTTGACTGCGACGTCCTGCAAAGGACATGCAACTACCTCTTATAGTGCCAATATTTATACAGTCTATGCCGTGTGGTGTTGGTGATCACGTCTGTCCACAGCCACAGCCACACCACAGAACTCATCATCAGCATGTGCCCCGTCAAACAGAGTCGGCGTCCATGTCTCGCCACAAATCTCTATCCTTGCTGTTTCTGATCAACTCTGCTGATGGTCAGTTAGATCACATTATACATGATGTACTGTTACCAGATCTTTTAACTGAGAAACCGGAACGTTTCTCTAGGAATTAAGGATGTTACACAAATCAATATTCTTACTCACCATCATTATGTACCCTACCAAATGAAGCAGGCGTTCAAGTCACGCCACAGATCTCCGTCCTTGGTGTTCTGGATCAACTCTGCTGATGATATAACTTCATGCCACTGTCTCAGTCCATCCAGCATCATTTCTCTCGGTGTGCCTTTGCCTCTCTCCCCACTGATCTTTCCAGACGTCACAGTATTCTCCAATGCCACTCTTCTCATCACGCGACCAACAAAAATTTATTGTATTTTTCTTATAGCTGTCTTGAGTGTCGGGTTCTACTTCGGAAGACTCGGGTTCGAATCCTCAGTAAGGTGGGGATATTTTTTTTTGTCAGGAACAGAAAGAAAACCCTAAATTGCAGTTCTCGTCGACTACACTGTCCACGCGGCTCAAGACCCCTCCCAAACCACAACTTCCTGTCCTACACGGCAAGGTGCTATAGGCAGCAGATGCCAGTTCTAATCTCATTAGTCTCTTCCTGGCCATCGTTGTCTCAGGAATCACATCTCTGTTGCTTCCTAGCTTTTCCTAATTTCTTCTTTTAATTTCTATATTCTCTTTAATACAATCAATCAATCGATCATGTGCCATGCCTGAAAGCGTGGGCGGTCATGACTCGCCATTTCACTGGATCACCAGAGTCGTGGATCAGCTCAGTGTTCCTGTCTTGACCATGCCATGTGGCCAAGCCATCCGGGTATTTAATTCTTGGTCTTCCCCTTGGTCTGTTCCCTTCGATCTTGCCAGTTGTCACTAAGTTCTCTAATCCATTTCTTCTCATAACATGTCCAATGACCTTTGACTGTCTACGTCTAATTTCTCTAATAAATTTACGATTTTCATTTGTCTCCTGTAGTACATGGTCATTGGTTTTTCTGTCTGTCAATACAGCAAAATAAAAAAGGTTCCATATAATATTTTAGCACTCTCGTGCATTCAATGAAAGTGACTTATTAAACAAGATAACTTTTCGTTTTCTGAAATACAGCTTTTGCTTGACAAATGCTGTTTTTAATTTCAGTCACAAGATAAGCAGTTATAACAAATGAAATGCAAGAAATAGTTCAGTTTATTTAAATGTTTCATTTTATAAGAAAAAAAAAACCGGGACATACTGGCGTCCCGAGAGCATTTTCCTAGACAGTGAGGTATCTCATAGATAACCGGGACAGTCCCGAACAACCGAGACGTCTGGTAACTCTAACCAGAGGCCATTCTCACAAATAACGCAGGCACCAAACAGAATACACAACACACAACAACAGCACATTTCGTCATATGAAACTCAAATGTAATATAAATATCTTTTGTTTATTTGACTGGGAAAAGATCACTGTACCCAACAAGACTCCATAAGTATCACCATCAAGTCTCGTGGATTCAGCCATTCTTGCCTTGGTTTCATAATTATCGTTGTCTACGGAACACCGATGCTACCATATTTTGATAAATGCTCCTTTTCTCAAGAAAAAGTGCCATTCTTCTTGATAATTCCCTGGACTTGGAGAGGATGCTAGTCTGTTCCGATGAAAGAAAAATTTACACAATAATCTTAATCGGTAAATTACTTCCTATGTGGATCTGTTGATTAAATGTTAAGTAAATTTGTATAGAGATATGTATGTTGCAAGTTGCTATGATCATTTGTATTTCTTCTTCTTCTTCTTCTTCTTCTTCTTCTTCTTCTTCTTCTTCTTCTTCTTCTTCTTCTTCTTCTTCTTCTTCTTCTTTTTCGTCTTCTAGTTCTGTGATTCCAGCTATATGAAAGCTCAGACTAGTCCCAACCAAGCCTATCAATCAACCAACCAAGTCCATCAACCAACTAATCAATCAATCAATCAATCAATCAACCCATCAATCAATTAACCAGCCAGTCCATCAGTTAACCAACTTAGCCCACTAACCAACCAATCAATAAATCAACCATCACACACATTAACCATACAAACGCACTCACTTGGTATGATATGATATCCAACAGAAGCCACAATACACGACTCGTACGGAAACGATGCTTGTTTTAGCGCCTGGACTGTACTGGCCGAGCCGTAGACAACACGGGCAATCCTTTCCGCGCTAGTTGTGCAGTTGTTCATGGATATTGTCGTGTACATTGTAGCGTAGACGCCGACAACATCGTCCTGCTGTACGGAGATCTGCTCGTCCACGGGAACGTAGTGACCTCTCACGTGATAGCTCTGGCAGACGACACCGTTGGATCCAACATACTGAAATTCGGAACTGTTTCCGAAAGAAATTTTATGTTTATAAATAATGAATATTTTATTGTTGATTCATTTTACAACACAATCTTTCTACCAACTCTATGCTACCAATGCCAAACCTGGACAATGACAGAAAGAGAGAAAAGAAAAATCACAACAACAGAAATGAGGTTCCTAAGAAGAATACTCAACGTATCAAGAAGAGATAAGATCAGAAATGAAGAAATCAGGACTAAAGTGGGGGTTAAAGCAGCACTAGATTTTATTAGAAAGCAGCAAGTCAAATGGTTTGGCCATGCAAGTAGGTTACCAGTCAACAGAATACCACAACAAGCAATAATGTATAGACCAGATGGAAACAGAGGAAGAGGCCGACCACGTTGGACGGAGGGAATAGCAGAATCCATGGGAATATTGATATATGAAACCCATAATCGGCACTCTCACGAAGTTTATACTTCACCTCGACACCGCAAGGTACAAGAGGAACATGATGAGATGACATGAGATGAGATGAGATGAGATGAGATGAGATGAGATGAGATTGACATTCATGCACGAGTTTCTTTAGCGACTGCTGTGATAAGAAATGGATACAAGTAAGCAATAGAAAATTTAACAAACAAAAAAAACAGGTATGTGTAACTCCTACTAAAAGGTGAGGCATACTAAACACTGTTACAGTGTACATACCTTGCAATGAACTTTACAATTGTGAACATAAAATTAAAAACAAAAATAAATACATAAATAAAATATAAAATAAAAATAAGTATACTAAGACACAACCAACTATGTTTCTATTAATTGTTGTAGATGGCATTGTATAACTCTGTGAACTTCTGTCTATATATCAATATCTAAATGCACCCTTAGGCTCCACATTTTCTTATTTGGCACATTACACAACTGAAAATCTGAGCTGTCTCCCTAACAATGAAGGGTTTGTATTTTAATATTATTAAATTTTCTAATTTCATGGTTTTCTTCAGATCTGTTTATGATGTTCCGTTCCTGATAACTCAATCAATCAATCATGTGCCATGCCGGAAAGCGTGGGCGGTCTTGACTCGCCATTTCACTCGATCACTAGAGTCGTGGATCTGTGGCGAAGTGGTCAAGCCGTTTGACGTTTGACTCGTGAGCCGAAGGTTGTGGGTTCGATTCCGGGCCGCGTCCTTCGGTTTACGAGTTAAATGTTTCGGAGACTCCCATGGGTCGTCGCTAAAAGCTACGGAGTTCGTGCTTTGTGCGACGCTTTTCGTGCTGAGGAAAGAGACCAAGCCATATGGGATAGAAACCCGGTGCAATGAAGTCGACCCTGTCGACTTTTAAGCGACTTTAAGTCGTGGATCAGCTCAGTGTTCCTGTCTCGACCATGCATGTGGCCAAGCCATCCAGGTATTTACTTCTCGGTCTTCCCCTTGGTCTGTTCCCTTCGATCTTGCCAGTTGTCACCAAGTTCTCCAATCCATTTCTTCTCATAACATGTCCAAAAGATGTTGTCTGTCTACGTCTAATTTCTCTAATCAATTACCGATTTTCATTTGTCTCCTGTAGTACTTGGTCATTGGTTTTTCTGTCTGTCCATGGTATTCTTTGTATTCTCCTCAGAAACCACATTTCTGCAGTCATCAGATGTTTTTCAGCTTGACTGCTCATTGTCCAAGTTTCACATCCATACAAAAGTACAGGCTCTATGTAGCACCTCAACACTCTTTTTCTCGTTTCATTTGACATCTTTTTATTGTTCAGTATGTTTTTCATCTTGCTAAAGGTTACTTTCGCCACTCATCTTTCGTTCATCAATAGTGCATAATACATTCACATAGGGAAGAAAAAACATTTTCAAATGAATGTTGTAAACATAAACAATGCATATTCATAGTACCATGTTATGAAACATATACCCCAACCACCCACACATCCCCCATCCACCCACACATCCCCCACAAACACATCCTCCACTCAACCACACACACATCCCCACGCACATTCCCCCGCCCATCCACCCATCCTACACCCACACATCCCGCACCCACACACACACATCACCACACACACCCAGGCACACATACATGCACCCACCAACACATCCTCCACCTACACACATCCCCCACCTACAGTCAGACGGGCAGGCAGATAGGAGGATGGACAGGCAGGCAGGCAGGCAGGCTGACAGACAGATAGAAGGATGGATGGACAGGCAGGTTGACAGATAAAAGGGTGTATGGACAGGCTGGCTGACATACAAACAGTCATCCTGTACCTGTATCACAGTACACTCACCTCGACTGACCAGGCCTGTACACGAGGAAATAAATCTGACCAGGCTTGTCGCAGTAATAGTACCAGCGGTCAATCTTCCCGTCAAAAGGTACCCTGTCCAGGGATGATTTCAAATGTAATGGTACAGGTGTTGTAATCAGGTGAGATGTTCTCTAGCGGTTCTAAACTTTTCAAACATATGGTCCATACATAAGATTGTTTCGCGGTAAGGGTAAAAATAAATGTTTTGCATATCCTTTACAGGACATCGCTGTCAACATCAGCATCTTTCATCTGTATGTTGATTTCTTGGCAAGATTACGCTCAGTAGTTTGCCATTGCTTTCTGAGCGGCCGGCTCATTTCCCGCAAGACACGAGCGCGGGTCGAACCGCTTCCAGTTCTCTCCTCGCTGCGAGATCCTGCTTGGATAAACGGGATTACGGAGAAAGTGGTGTAACCTCTCAGCCAGAGAGACCGGCGGTAAGGGTAAACCGGTCAACAAATGCCTGAAGAAGTCGGATGTGTCGGTCGAAGTGCACAAATATCACAGCTCTGCTGTAAATAGACCAATGCAATTACGTCGACAACAAACATTTCGGACGAACGAAGAAAAAGAAGATTGTATCTGTGTTTAAGGGTGCTGATTATGCGTCAAAGTACATTTGTTTCTGCAGCAACAGCTATAGTCATTTGGAGGTGAGAGGTTCGAATCCCGGTATGGTAAGTAAAGCTTGTAATTTGTAAGGTTTATTTTGTGTTCTGTAATATCTACTTCTTTCTGTTACTTCTTTGAACGCCAATCAATACTGTGACTTTTTTGTGAGCTTTATCTGTCTTTACTGCGTGCCATCATTCTTAGTATGGTGCCGCAGTAGCGCATATCATCATCATGTGCCATGTGGATAAGCGTGTGCGGTCATGTTTCCACATCTCAGGCGATCACCAGAGTCGTGGATCAACTCTGTGTTCTTGTTTCGACCATATATGTCTAAGCCATCCAGGTATTTACTTCTCTGAATGCCCTATGTTCTCTTACCCCCAATCTTGCCAGTTTTCGCCAAGTTCTCTAATTTATCTCTTCTCATAACGTGAGCAAATAACTTTGCTTGGAGGCCGACCCAACGTAACATTGTTTCAGGAAATATGGGAGCCAGAAGCGAGGGGTGTGGTATCGGCCACATCACCCAGCGATTTCTGACTGATCTAAGAAATATGGACCCAGAGAATGCGGTGGAGAGACGCTGGCCTGCCGGCTCTTTGGTCAAGGGTCGAATCCGCAAAGCGGCGGATTTTTTTAATTGTCCTCGACTCCCAGGTCGACACAGCCTAATATTGGTACCCGGACATGTCTTGAGCAGAACAGGCGTCCGGCGTGGTTCTGACCACATCACGTACCGAGGAAGTCGGCATGGCCGAATGGTTACAAGCGTTGGCTCTTCAACTTCCGGTGTGTTGATAGCGAGGTAATGGGTTCAACCACCAGACCAGTCAGCTGGACTAAAATATTGTCTTCTCGTCCTTGATGTGGGGATGTAAACAAGTACCTCATATGTCGGAGTGGGTTCGCTTATGGCGAGGGACACTGGTAATAAGGAAAGCTAATTCACATGCAAAAATCAGTCCACTGGACGATGCTCGAATTCAAAGAAAACATAAAGAAAATGAAATCCCCCACCAACTGTCAATTTGTCTACAAAAATATGCTCTAGAACCATGTAGTCAACACGTATGAGAGCATGTCAAAATGTCCTTTACTGGTTTTATCTTAATATGTTTTTCCCGGTCGCTCGCTTTGACCCCGAGAGTAGTCCATAAACGTGATACTACTTCTAGTGCACCGGACGTCCCCCAGTCAAGGCCGAGAAGTCAACATTTTAGCCAAAATAACTATGTATGGGTTGAATCCGCACCTCAGCATCAGCATACCGGTAGTTTAATAGTGAACGCTCTTTCTTATCCATTCGGCCATGCTGGCCTCATCCTCAGTATATGTTTGCTTGGGGTATGAACTAATTTTATCATGTGGCTGTGAAGTACTTTTTGTGACATCCTGGACTTTCTTGGGGGTAACATACTTCACTATCCAACAATTTCAGTTAATTTGTATTTAGTATTTCAGTCAAAGTATTATTCGTTTATTCACTTTCATGCGATAGACGAAAACTAGAACATGTCGTGACAACCGGAAAGATTTGCGGAAAGAGAGATATAGGAAGACAGCGAAATAAGATTATTGACAGTCTTGTGTCATGGCACGGAAGGGAGTCAACATACGAACTGATCCATGACGTCGGGGTTTGCAATTTGGAGTGAGGCATGATGCAAGGCACTGGA
Organism: Cepaea hortensis; assembly: GCA_963921405.1. NCBI lineage: Eukaryota > Metazoa > Mollusca > Gastropoda > Stylommatophora > Helicidae > Cepaea > Cepaea hortensis. Next base: position 62,168,347 of record OY992897.1, on the reverse strand, counting down.
TGATGATGATGATGATGATGATGATGATGATGATGATGATGATGATGATGATGATGATGATGATGATGATGATGATGATGATGATGATGATGATGATGATGATGATGATGATGATGATGATGACGACGACGACGATGATGATGATGATGATGATGATGATGATGATGATGATGATGATGATGATGATGATGATGATGATGATGATGATGATGATGATGACGATGATGATGATGATGGCGGCGACAACGACGACGACGATGATGATGATGATGATGATGATGATGATGATGATGATGATGATGATGATGATGATGATGATGATGATGATGATGATGATGATGATGATGACGACGACGACGACGACGACGATGATGATGATGATGATGATGATGATGATGATGATGATGATGATGATGATGATGATGATGATGATGATGATGATGATGATGATGATGATGATGATGATGATGATGATGATGATGATGATGATGATGATGATGATGATGATGATATAACTCTTGCATTATGCAGTCGACAACTGATCTAGGATGGAAGCTCTGACAGCTTGGCAGTTAGAACATTGCTTTCTTGGTCCGGCAGATTCTGCATCTTGTCTTGTTCCAGATGTATTGGTGTATACCCTTTCTCTGGAGTAAACTAGTCAGGCCGAGAGAGGGATCATGCTGCATAGGTAACTCTTGGTCTTTATGAAATTCAACCCAGGTTTTGTTGCTGTAGAGAGGTATAACTCCATCCTTGGTCCCTGTTGTGGGTTTTAGTTAATATGCACTGGTTTTTTTTTAAGCACAGTGCAATAACAAGGTATCCTCTACTTTTTTACTCCAGAAGAAAGGTAACATCGATACATCTGGAACAAGATAAGCCGTAGATGCAGCTGGATCAGCAAAGCAATGTTCTAACTGTCCGCCTTTCCGGGCTTCAATTCTAGACCAGATGTCGACGAAGACTTAGTTAGGGCTTGGTCTGTCCTGTCATGACATTTAGTCTTTAGTTTGCATTTCCTCGCACTAGGATAAGGCTTGTACCCTCCCAGTTGTGCTCCTCCTTCGAAGCCGTTGGCACAATGTGGGGTGTCGGGTTTTTGAGTGCCGCCCACCATTCGGCGCTAATAGAAAGCAGGTAGTCCCGTCTACTGTTATAGGGTAGCTCAGTAATATCTGACTAGGCCCTTCAGTACAGCCTGGAATAATCAACACAGGACAGTCTCTAGACACAAGCAGCTCACCTGTAGTTGGAGTCCGTGAAGAGGAGAGGCATGCCCTTGGACAGTGTTGTGTGGCGTCGGATGACAGCATTTCTCTGGACATCCCTAGCACTTGGATGATCTTGAAGAAACAAGGACACTTTCACTGTAGGTGGCTATATTACGAGTAATTCTTCCTCTTCTTCTTCTCTTCCTCCTCCTCCTTCTTCTCCTTCTTCTTCCTCATCTTTCTTCTCCTCCTCCTTCTCCTCCTCCTCTTCTTCTTCTTCTTCTTCTTCTTCTTCTTCTTCTTCTTCTTCTTCTTCTTCTCCTTCTTCTTCTTCTTCTTCTTCTTCTTCTTCTTCTTCTTCTTCTTCTTCTTCTTCTTCTTCTTATTATTATTATTATTATTATTATTATTATCATTATTATTATTATTATCGTATTCTTCTTCTGCCCTACATCCCTCTGGGGCATAGGCACAGCTGTGGTGGATGCTGGGATAATTATAAGTAAAATGCGAGATGAAAGAAGCTTGTTCTTGGTAGGGCAAGGCTGGGCATTGACACATAATCATCATCCAGTGCCATCTCCTCAATGAAATTCGGGGGTAATGAATTGCTAGAAGTGTCTGCCCAGAGGGCCTTTGTTGTACATTCTTCTGGACTGTATGCTGATCATACCTTGATGTTGTACACCCTGCTAGGTGTTTGCTTATCATATCTTGATGTCTGTCCATTTATATATTTGACGTTCATGTGCTCTTTTGCCTTCGTCTTTTTTCTTTATTGGGATACAAACTAAAAGTGTTCATTGTACGACGTAGCGATCAACTCCTTAATGATTTTCTATACACGTTTACGTTCGGTAGTTTGCCATTGCTTTTTGAACTGTAAATTAACGTTAAACTCCAACCTAATGTCGGTGTTGGAATTAAACCTCCTAACCCGTCATCTGTGCACCGGAACATGGTTAAAATAACTTTCTAGCTAGGCAGAGGGCACACGTTTGAGGGCCGTGGTAGGGCAACAGCTTGCAGGCTTGTCAACTGGCAGTGGATCTCTGCGCTACGTGACACTTAATCACAACCGTCACTGACATACTTACAAATGTATATCACTTAATCATACAGTCACGTCAGTTAGTCACATCTGTGTGACGTAATGACGTATTCCCGTGTAACGTATTCATAGAGACATAAGTAAGTCACTCAACAATTTTACAGTTATGTCACTTAGAGATATGTCACCTAATCAGATAATCATGTCGCATAATCACATAATTATGTCACCTAATTACAGATTCGTGTCACCTATCCACATAATTATGTCACCTAATCACAGAATAATGTCACGCAATCACAAAAGCATATCATCGAATCACACATTTATCTCATATAGTCACAAAATCACGTTATTCAATCACAAAATTGTGTCATCTAATCACATATTCGTGTCACTTAATTGCAAAATCGTGTCATTTAATCTCAAAAGCATGTCCCTGAATCACAGAATTATTTCTCTGAATCACAGAATTAGTCTCTGAATCAAAGAATCGCGTCACGTAATCACAGAATAATGTCACTTAATCACACAATTCCGACATTTAATAGAGTGTCATCTAATACGATATCACAGAACCTGGGTGACGCCAGTAGATACTCTGTCTCCCTCTGACACTCATGCTTCTTCTCCGTCCCTCACCACGATCCTGCACATAACAAAGCTATGTCACAGCCATGTCGCTAAATCACAATCATGTCCATAAATCACAGTCATGTCACTTAATCACAGTCATGTTGCTAAATCACAGCCATTTGTTTATTTATTTATTTTAGGCCTCTTAGTCCCACTATTGTCTTTTGCAAGATGGAAAAAGTACTGACCAATTGCAACGAGAAAAAGAGTGTTGAAATGCAACATAGAACCTGTATTTTTGTATGGATGTGAATCGTGGGCAATGAGCAGACAAGCTGAAAATCATCCAATGGCAGTGAAGATGTGCTTTCTGAGGAAAATGTAAAGAATACCATAGACAGACAGAAAAACTAATGACCAAGTACTACAAGAAGCAAATGAAAACCGTAAACTGTTTAGAGAAATTCGATGTAGACAGTCAACATTGTTGGACATGTTATGAGAAGAAATAAATTGGAGAACTTGGTGACAACTGGCAAGATTGAGGGTAAAAGAACACGGGGAGGGCAGAGAAGTAAATATCAAGTTGCCTTGGCTTGGTATTGTTACATCAAGAACATTGAGCTGATATACGACTCTAGTGATTTTGCGAGATGGCAAAACATTACCGCCCACGCTTATCGACAAAGCACATGATAACGATGAGTTTTATTATACGTCTTTCGATCCACTGTGGTCCACCGAGGCCTGTCTGTCAGTGGTAGTGGTCAGTGATTCGGAAATCATGTTTGTCAGTTCGGATGACCACCCCTGCTGATGGCCCTGGTCAGATCAATACTACTGATACAGTCATAAGTCAAGAACACAGTCAGTTAATCACAAATGTCAGTTAATCACAAATGTCAGTCACCTTGACAGACTGGAGCATCTCCTAGTAGTTCTCCGGTAGAGGAGCAGACCCTTTCCAAACGTCCGGACGCCAAGAAATGTCCAGGACTACAGGTGAAGTTCATGACCTGTCCTGGGTTGACTACAGGAGAGGTGATCGTAACAGAGCTGCTGGGAATCCCGATGCACTTGAATGTTTCTAGCGGGAAAATCCGAGACATGGGACACATTATAGTAACAGTAAGATTTTTTATTTTTTTAAAATTCGCTTATCCTTTACAGGACATCGCTGTCAACAGCAACATCTTTCAGCTACGGGTATTTATTCTTCTTTGATGATTTAAGTCACAATGATTGCGAGAACTGGCTATGATTCAAGTACGTAAATGAGTGAGTGTGTGGATGTGCAGGTATTTAGGAGGATAGGAAACATGTAGATAGGAGGAAATTTAGTTAGGTTGAATGACCAGCAGGTTTTAGGTAAGAGGTTGTGTAGGTTGATATGAGGATCGGTAGCACATAGTTAGTAGATAAGTAGTTGGGTTTTAGGAATGTAGGTAGGTGTGTAAGTAGGTAGGTAAAGGGATATGTAGGTTACTATTTGAATGGGTTGGTGGGTAGACAGGTAGGTTGGTGGGTAGTTAGGTAAATGGGTAAGTTCGTAGGCAGCTTTATAGATGGATGGCTCCATAGGTGGGTAGAATTAAGGAACTTGGATGATTAGCAAGGTGGGGACGCAGGTATGTGAGCAGATAGGCAAGTAGTTTGGTAGGTAGATATGTAGATGAGTGGCTAGGTGGGCGAGTAGATAACTAGGTAAGATTAGATTAGACTAGACTAGATTAGATTAGATTAGATTAGATTAGATAAAATTATATTAGATTAGATTAGATTAGATTAGATTAGACAGACGGCCGACCGACCGACCGACCGACCAACCGACAGAGACAGACAAGCAAGCAGGCAGGCAGGCAGGCAGGCAGGCAGGCAGGCAGGCAGACAGGCAGACAGACAGACAGACAGACAGACAGACAGACAGACAGACAGACAGACAGACAGACAGACAGACAGACAGACAGACAAACAGACAAACAGACAGACAGATAGACAGATAGATAGATAGATAGATAGATAGATAGATAGATAGATAGATAGATAGATAGATAGATAGATAGATAGATAGATAGATAGATAGATAGATAGATAGATAGATAGATAGATAGATAGATAGATAGATAGATAGATAGATAGATAGATAGATAGATAGATAGATAGATAGATAGATAGATAGATAGATAGATAGATAGATAGATAGATAGATAGATAGATAGATAGATAGATAGATAGATAGATAGATAGATAGATAGATAGATAGATAGATAGATAGATAGATAGATAGATAGATAGATAGATAGATAGATAGATAGATAGATAGATAGATAGATAGATAGATAGATAGATAGATAGATAGATAGATAGATAGATAGATAGATAGATAGATAGATAGATAGATAGATAGATAGATAGATAGATAGATAGATAGATAGATAGATAGATAGATAGATAGATAGATAGATAGATAGATAGATAGATAGATAGATAGATAGATAGATAGATAGATAGATAGATAGATAGATAGATAGATAGATAGATAGATAGATAGATAGATAGATAGATAGATAGATAGATAGATAGATAGATAGATAGATAGATAGATAGATAGATAGATAGATAGATAGATAGATAGATAGATAGATAGATAGATAGATAGATAGATAGATAGATAGATAGATAGATAGATAGATAGATAGATAGATAGATAGATAGATAGATAGATAGATAGATAGATAGATAGATAGATAGATAGATAGATAGATAGATAGATAGATAGATAGATAGATAGATAGATAGATAGATAGATAGATAGATAGATAGATAGATAGATAGATAGATAGATAGATAGATAGATAGATAGATAGATAGATAGATAGATAGATAGAGAGGGGAATTACCAGTGCCAGTAGTGCATCTGCCACAAGACAATTCACAGTTGTCAATGATGTCGGTGAAGCGGTTGTCGGTGCAGAAGCTGGGGTAGACAGTCAGCAGTCTCTCACAGGTGGGGGTAGAAATGATGTCCTCGCATCCGTTAGCTTTTTGGTGAAAGGTTAATAGATAAGAACAGAGAACACATCGGTTATTTGGTTTATAAATAATCATTATCTTCATAACAAGGGGTCTCGTCATCCAACGCAGAACTGGCACTATTAGCCGAGGAACTAATGCATATGTTGATGAGGACATCTCGGCACCTGTAGGCTTATCCGGAGTGCAATGATAATACATCAACAGATAAGAGATATCATCATTATCACGCACATTATCATCATATATGTGGAGGTCAGCACAAAATAAACAAAATAAACTGCCAAAATAATGCTGGGGTTGACTGCGACTTCCTGTAAGTAACTTTGTTTAGTTGAGTATACAACTGCGGAGATAGATTAAGTGAAAGGGGGGGGGGGAGAGAGAGAGAGAGAGAGAGAGAGAGAGAGAGAGAGAGAGAGAGAGAGAGAGAGAGAGAGAGAGAGAGAGAGAGTCGTGTAGCTCCTAGACCAGGGATACCGGCAACAACTGTGCTACCATATTAGAAATTGTCATAACTGTGAGACACCACTACTTCCAATATTAGAAATTGTCACAACTGTGAGACACCACTACTTCCAATATTAGAAATTGTCATAACTGTGAGACACCACTACTTCCAATATTAGAAATTGTCATAACTGTGAGACACCACTACTTCCAATATTAGAAATTGTCATAACTGTGAGACACCACTACTTCCAATATTAGAAATTGTCACAACTGTGAGACACCACTACTTCCAATATTAGAAATTGTCATAACTGTGAGACACCACTACTTCCAATATTAGAAATTGTCATAACTGTGAGACACCACTACTTCCAATATTAGAAATTGTCACAACAGTGAGACACCACTACTTCCAATATTAGAAATTGTCATAACTGTGAGACACCACTACTTCCAATATTAGAAATTGTCATAACTGTGAGACACCACTACTTCCAATATTAGAAATTGTCATAACTGTGAGACACCACTACTTCCAATATTAGAAATTGTCACAACTGTGAGACACCACTACTTCCAATTTTGTTTGGTCCAAAAACCTAATTTTTTTTTTTTGCATTGAATGTGTTAAGATCCGGCACTGTGTGAAATTGAACATGTGATCACAGAGCCATTAGGCGAGCGTGTTAGCCACTGCTCTATGGGACAAATAAAACAATTCTAAAGCTCACCCGGACAGATGGAGTTCAGTTGTGTCCACCCCGAGTAGGTGCACATCATTTCCTTTTGAGATCCCATTTGTTTGCTGTTTGTGCATTTCACGAAAACCTTCTCTCCCTCTAGGTACGATGACTTGGTTGGTGCCAGGAATTCTCCATGTTCAGGGATCTGTGGGGGACCACAGGTTGCTAAATGAAAAATATATGCTATTAGTATAAGTATCTGTCTGTCTGTCTGTCTGTCTGTCTGTATGTCTGTATGTCTGTCTGTCTGTCTGTCTGTCTGTCTTTCTGTCTGTCTGTCTGTCTGTCTGCGTACTTGCATGTCTGTCTGTCTGTCAGTCTGTCTATATGTTTATTTGTTGTCTACCTATCTGTCTGTCTATCTGTAAGCCTATCTGTCTGCCTATCAATCTATTCTGCACGGTTTTGTACATCTGGAAGCCATAAACTTCCTTTTGACATGCGAAACCCATCGATTATGTTGCCTAGGGAGGGTCAGACAACACCAGAACTAGAAGGCACCCCACCACGGAGTCTGTCAAACAACACGCAGACATTGACATAAGCACAGACAACAGATAAGACACCAGACATTCACACGCACCTCTTGAGACTGTCTCCTGAGTAAAACCGCATGTCTTGAAACAACTGTAGCGCTCAATGGCAATGTTACAGAAGTCTGGGATGATGCTCTTTAAAGTGGAACAATTGTTCAGCACGTCGAATGGCGTCACTGTTGGGAAATCAATGATAGTTAATGCATGCTGACTCTTAAAACAGACTGAAAATTAACTGAAGAAATTGAATATGAGGGTTGCGAGTAAGCGGATGATTGCATCAATATATCAAGCAAACATCAAACTTGTATCGAAACTATAGGGGTTGAATACTGCATTGCAGGTACTCATTATTATCACGTGTCATGCCGATAAGCATTGGTGGTCATATTTCGCTATCTCAGTCGATCATCAGAGTCTTGAATCAGCTCAGTGTTCTTGTCTCGGCGATGCCACGTGGCCAAGCCTTCCAGGTATTTACTTCTCTGCCTTCCTCTTGATCTCTTATCCTCGATCTTGCCAGTTGTCACCAAGTTCTCCTATGTATGTCTTCTCATAACTAACAAAACTTAGATACGCAGATACTAAAATCCCCAAATGAAACACAAAATATAACTACCGTGTTTCATCGAAAAAAAACCTACCCCTATAATAAGCCCTAGCACGATTTTCTAGGATGCTTTTAATATAAGACATATCCCCTAAAATAAGCTCTAGTTTAGATCGTCAGCTAGAATGAGAGACTTGTTGCCGAATGGCCAGTGGGAGTTAAGATGCCATTGGTGCGCACTTGATAATGAACGGATGTGGTTCACAACTCTCAATCGTCACACATGTTAAATAAAATTACCAATACAATACGAGCAGGCTACGTGGACATGAAATGCTCATTTAAGAAAGCTTTGTTGTTGGACATGAGAGACTGGTGCCAATGGTTCTACGGGAAATGAAGTCGCAAGAATTTCAGGCGAAATTAGGGATTTGGAGAGTTATGACGATTTTCCAGAAGAAGATGACATGACTGTATTTGAATAAATGTAGAAGTTTGTACATGGATAAATGTAGATTTTTGTATTGAAAAAAAAAAAAATATTAGACATCCCCCAAAAATAAGCCCTAGTGCATTTTTTAAAGTTAAAATTAATATAAGACCAGGTCTTATTTTCGGGGAAACACAGTGGGAAGCTCGACGAAAAGTAAACAAACACAGAAAAAGGTGGACGTTTCAACTGACGTCTTTATCATCGATCAAGAAAAATAAAACAATAGAAAATATAACAGTAATATGTTGTGCATTTATTTGAAGGATGACGCTAACAGACCAGGGACTTTAGGCTCAGAAAAGGAAATGGATGACTGGAGCGCATGTTCTTGGCCAAACTATTTCAATTTCTAAGACATGATTCTGTTTATTATGAAGATGATGATGATGAACCTAGATGGCTTGACCACATGGTATGATCGAGACAAGAACACTGAGCTGATCTACGACTCTGGCGATCGCGTGAGATGGCGAAACATGACCGCCCACGCTTATCGGCACTGCATATGATGAATCATGAATGAATGAATGAATGAATGATGATGATGATGATGATGATGATGATGATGATGATGATGATGATGATGATGATGATGATGATGATGATGATGATGATGATGATGATGATGATACTATCTAAATCCCTGCAGCCCAACTGAAGCAGCAGCGCATATTTCAAGGACAGATGGTCCATAGCACTTGCTGGAAGATGCAGAGAGTAGAACCAGCAATGGCACGGGAAGCCTTCGGCAAGACTGGAAACACGCCCACCAACAAACAGCTGACAACTGCAGTGAGACAAATAGCGTTCACTTGTTATATAGAACCTTTCTTCCAGTAACTATGCCTTCCATTATGTTTCTTCTCTAAATTACTGTGATGTTGAATATGGCCAAATTATTTCAATTTCTTAGACATGATTTGGTTTATGGACAGTTGGTAGATTTTTTTTTTTTTTTTTTTGGGGGGGGGGGGGGGGGGTGTCTGTTTGTTTATTTGTTTGTTTGTTTGTTTGTTTGTTATTTGTCCATGATATTTTAAGAATTTGTATGCAGGATTTGAACTCAAAAGGCCCAATTTTTTTCTTGAGTGGTTGAGAAACTGTCCATGATTGACATCCGTACTGTTGTCGCAGGAGAAGATGCCTGTTTTCAACAATTGTACTTGAACTTGTTTGTTGGTATTGTGTCATAGATTCTTAATACAACACGAGGATAACTGATAGATAATGACAACATATAGACTCATGATAGCACGTAATACACTGAAATATCAATTTCTTGAGAATAACTTACGTATTTACAATTCGTCATTCGGAGGCCGAAGGTTCGAATTCCGACATACCAATAGCTTTTAATGTCTGTATTGTATATTTCGTCCACTTATATCTATTTCTTATCTGTATTTATATAAGTGCCCATCGATACCTCCGAAAGCCGGTTCAACCCACACACCGGTCAGCCGGACTAAAATACTGACTTCTAGTTCTTAACTTTGGGATGTCAATTACAAGTACCTATGAAGTACCTGATGGCTGTGGACACCGTTAATAGGGAAAGCTAATCCACACGCAAAAATCAGAGCAGTGCTACTACAAGTAATAGCACGTGTATGGATTACGCTTGAGTTCAAGGCGAGCGAAGGCAAGAAAATACGTGTGATGATGTTAAAAGATTTGTTTATCATAATTTCCCTGAATGTCTAGACCAGTGTTTCCCAACGTGGGGCCCACGCCCCACAGGGGGGCAATTCGATTGTTAAGGGGGGCAATTCGAAAATGGAAGAAATCGGCTGAATCAAAACGGGGAGACTTGAGACTGAAGTTAACTAAATTGGAACCTGGCATAAGATCTCTTTGCAGCAAGCATCAAGCGCAAGGATCTCACTAAATTTAAATAATAAATAATTACTAATGTTTAAAATAATATAGAAAAATCTTTCATTACAATTATTTTGTACTTGAATTTCAGTTCTCCATTATATGTTTTGAAAATTTACTTACTGTGTTTGCTCAATAATTACCTAGTGATTTCTTCCTAAAACCTATCATTCAAGTTTCTTTAGTGAACATTTCAATTTTTGAATATTAAAAATAATGTATATGTTGAGGGGGGGGGGGGGGGGGGGGGGCAATATGAATTTTAGAAAGGCTTAAGTGGGGCATGGCACAAAAAAGGTTGGGAAACACTGGTCTAGACAATTATCTCATCATGTTTACCATAATTTCCCTGAATGTCTAGACAATTATCTCATCATGTTTACCATAATTTCCCTGAATGTCTAGACAATTATCTCATCATGTTTACCATAATTTCCCTGAATGTCTAGACAATTATATCATCATGTTTACCATAATTTCCCTGAATGTCTAGACAATTATCTCATCATGTACCATAATTTCCCTGAATGTCTAGACAATTATCTCATCATGTTTACCATAATTTCCCTGAATGTCTAGACAATTATCTCATCATGTTGACCATAATTTCCCTGAATGTCTAGACAATTATCTCATCGTGTTTACCATAATTTCCCTGAATGTCTAGACAATTATCTCATCATGTTTACCATAATTTCCCTGAATGTCTAGACAATTATCTCATCATGTTGACCATATTTTCCCTGAATGTCTAGACAATTATCTCATCATGTTGACCATATTTTCCCTGAATGTCTAGACAATTATCTCATCATGTTGACCATATTTTCTCTGAATGTCTAGACAATTATCTCATCATGTTGACCATATTTTCCCTGAATGTCTAGACAATTATCTCATCGTGTTTACCATAATTTTCCCTGAATGTCTAGACAATGATCTCATCATGTTTACCATAATTTCTCTGAATGTCTAGACAATTATCCCATCGTTTACTTACTAATATTGCAGACGTCGCAAAAACGTTTGTGGCAGTTGGATCCATTTCTGTAGGTATAGCACCAGGGCTGGATCAGTTTGCCTCCAGGATTCCTGCATTTGTTCTCTGACAGCAGCAGCCATATTGGCGTCATCCTGCCAGAGATAAAGTGGACACAGCTCGGAAACATGCATGACTATCAGACGGATCAGGTGAGTACAGGTGAGTCTTTGACTGACTTTCAGAGATCCACGTATGGATTGAGAATTTAAAACAGGATTGCCTAATTTCAGTAAACCTCTATGTGTTCAGCTTAATAATTTTAAAGAGTAACAATATACCTTTTATGTCGAAGAAGAAGGAGAGGGTGGGGGAGACTGGGGGAAACAGACAAGGAATACGAAGGAAAACAGAAAAAGAAGTAGTAGAAGAAGGAGGGTGAGAAGGAGGAGATGAAAGGAAATAGAAGCGGAAGACGAAAGAAAACGAAAGAAAAAGGAGGAGGAGGTGGGAAACACATGAGGGAGAAGAAGAGGTAGGCGAGGGGGAGGAAGAGACGTAAGGAGGAAAAGGCGCAAAGAGAACAAACAGACGAGGAAGACGAAGGAAGAAGATGATGAGGTAAAAGGAGGAGGAGAAAAAGGAGTGCTATGTATCAACGGTCAATAGGAACAGGCTAGATTAGAATTAACCAAAGAACACAAAGAAGGTTAATACATGGCAAGGAGGAAGAGGAAAACAGAAAGGGGTGGGGAGAGAGAGAGAATCAGAAAAATAAAGAGAATTAGGTGGTGGAGGATGAGGAGGGAGAGTAAGAGGAAGACGAGAAAGGCGAAGAAAGACATATAAAGTGGAGGAAATAGAAGAACATGATAATAACATCAACATCAACAACAGTAACAAGAATGTATGCCAACAACAAACTTCAAAAGAACACCCGCACACACTTACACACTCATACACACACGCACACATCTACACGCCCGCACATACTTACACGTAAGCACGCACCCACACACATGCGCACGCACACACGGGGAAACTGACCCATCAGTCGGGAAGTCGGAGCACTGAACTGCTTCGGACCAAGGCAGACACTCTTCGTAAGTTTCCGACATCCACGTGTTGCCCGCGTAGTCATCGCCCCTGGTGGTTGCATTGTAACATAAATCCTCGGCTGTGGGTTAAAATAGGGATTGTAATGAGGATGGTTACGATATGGATGGTTACAACAGGGGAAATACAATAGAGATTATTACAGCAGATTGTTACAACAGGAATTGTTACAACGGGGATTCTTACAGCAGAGGTTACTACAACAGGGATTGTTACAACAGGGATTGTTAAACAAGGATTGTTACAAGAGGGATGTTACAGAAGATATTGTTACAACAGGGATTGTCACAACAAATATTGTTACAACAGGGATGGTTACAACAGGGATTGTTACAACAGGGATTGTTACAACAGGGATGGTTTACAACAGGGATTGTTACAACCGGGATTGTTACAACAGGGAGGGTTACAATATGGATGGTTACAACAGATATAATATAATAGAGATTATTACAGCAGAATGTTACAACAGGGATTGTTACAACGGGGATTGTTACACCAGGGATTGTTACAATAGGGACTGTTACATCAGAGATTGTTACAACAGGGATTGTTACAACAGGGGTGCTTTTAACGGGGATTGTTACAACAGGGAGTGTTACAACAGGGATTGTTACAACAGGGGTTGTTACAACAGGGGTGCTTTTAACGGGGATTGTTGCAACAGGGATTGTTACAACAGGGATTGTTACAACAGGGATTGTTACAACAGGGGTACTTTTAACAGGGATTGTTACAACAGGGATTGTTACAACAGGGATTGTTACAACAGGGGTGCTTTTAACGGGGATTGTTACAACAGGGATTGTTACAACAGGGATTGTTACAACAGAGATTGTTTCAACAGGGATTGTTACAGCAGGGGTGCTTTTAACAGGGATTGTTACAACAGGAATTGTTTCAACAGGGATTGTTACAACAGGGATTGTTACAACAGGGGTGCTTTTAACGGGGATTGTTACAACAGGGATTGTTACAACAGGGATTGTTACAACAGGGATTATTACAACAGGGATTGCTAAAATACAAAACTATGTTTTCCATTCGTGAATTTAGCTGATTAAGTGCCATGGGATGATAAATCATCTGAAGCACCTTCCCATTTCTGCCAAGGGCTTATATACAGTTATTTTGCCCATGCAACTCACTTTAAGCTGGAATATAATACAAAATGTCTGCTGCCATTTTAACAACTATTAAGTCATAACTGTGACACACCCCTACTTCCAATTTTTCTGATCCATTCTTGTCTAGTCGAAACCTTTTTTTTTTTTTTTTTTTTTTTTTTTTTTGGCACTGAATCCGTTAAACACAGAGGCCTCAAACAATATGTTGCACGATTTATTGCCTGGCATATTTCGCTGGCTCTTGTCAGGCGTATACTTCAGAGTTATATACCATACAAGGTGAATAAACAAATAATGCTTTAGCTGAAACAGTTACAACAAATATTCACATGTATTATTGGAATGTGGAGCTTCTGGCAGTCAAGGTTGTTTGGGCACATTATAATTATAATGTTTTCCTCGCTCGCTTTGAACTCAAGCGTAGTTCATACACATGCAATAATTCCTAGAGCACTGGACTGATTTATGATAAGAAACAAACTGGGTAACTTGGTGAAAAATGGCAAGGTTGACGGGGAAACGAAGAAAAGGAAGGCACAGATATAAATATCTGGCTGGTTTGGCCAGATGGTAGAATCGAGACAAGAACAATGACCTGATCCAAGACTATAATGACCTTGTGAGATGGCCAGCCATGAACGCCCATGCATTTTGGTCCAAGATTATGATGACCTTGTGAGATGGCCAGCCATGAACGCCCATGAGTTTTGATCCAAGATTATGATGACCTTGTGAGATGGCCAGCCATGAACGCCCATGCATTTTGATCCAAGATTATGATGACCTTGTGAGATGGCCAGCCATGAACGCCCATCCATTTTGATCCAAGATTATGATGACCTTGTGAGATGACCAGCCATGAACGCCCATGCGTTTTGATCCAAGATTATGATGACCTTGTGAGATGGCCAGCCATGAACGCCCATATATTTTGATCCAAGATTATGATGACCTTGTGAGATGGCCAGCCATGAACGCCCATGCATTTTGATCCAAGATTATGATGACCTTGTGAGATGGCCAGCCATGAACGCACATCCATTTTGATCCAAGATTATGATGACCTTGTGAGATGGCCAGCCATGAACGCCCATGCATTTTAATCCAAGATTATGATGACCTTGTGAGATGGCCAGCCATGAACGCCCATGCATTTTGATCCAAGAGTATGATGTCCTTGTGAGATGGCCAGCCATGAACGCCCATGCATTTTGAAACAAGATTATGATGACCTTGTGAGATGGCCAGCCATGAACGCCCATGCATTTTGAACCAAGATTATGATGACCTTGTGAGATGGCCAGCCATGAACGCCCATGCATTTTGATCCAAGATTATGATGACCTTGTGAGATGGCCAGCCATGAACGCCCATGCATTTTGATCCAAGATTATGATGACCTTGTGAGATGGCCAGTCATGAACGCCCATGCGTTTTGATCCAAGATTATGATGACCTTGTGAGATGGCCAGCCATGAACGCCCATGCGTTTTGATCCAAGATTATGATGACCTTGTGAGATGGCCAGCCATGAACGCCCATGCGTTTTGATCCAAGATTATGATGACCTTGTGAGATGGCCAGCCATGAACGCCCATACATTTTGATCCAAGATTATGATGACCTTGTGAGATGGCCAGCCATGAACGCCCATGCATTTTGATCCAAGATTATGATGACCTTGTGAGATGGCCAGCCATGAACGCCCATGAGTTTTGATCCAAGATTATGATGACCTTGTGAGATGGCCAGCCATGAACGCCCATGCATTTTAATCCAAGATTATGATGACCTTGTGAGATGGCCAGCCATGAACGCCCATGCATTTTGATCCAAGATTATGATGACCTTGTGAAATGGCCAGCCATGAACGCCCATACATTTTGATCCAAGATTATGATGACCTTGTGAGATGGCCAGCCATGAACGCCCATGCATTTTGATCCAAGATTATGATGACCTTGTGAGATGGCCAGCCATGAACGCCCATGCATTTTGATCCAAGATTATGATGACCTTGTGAGATGGCCAGCCATGAACGCCCATGAATTTTGATCCAAGATTATGATGACCTTGTGAGATGGCCAGCCATGAACGCCCATGCATTTTGATCCAAGATTATGATGACCTTGTGAGATGGCCAGCCATGAACGCCCATGCATTTTGATCCAAGATTATGATGACCTTGTGAGATGGCCAGCCATGAACGCCCATGCATTTTGAACCAAGATTATGATGACCTTGTGAGATGGCCAGCCATGAACGCCCATGCATTTTGATCCAAGATTATGATGACCTTGTGAGATGGCCAGCCATGAACGCCCATGCATTTTGATCCAAGAATATGATGACCTTGTGAGATGGCCAGCCATGAACGCCCATGCGTTTTGATCCAAGATTATGATGACCTTGTGAGATGGCCAGCCATGAACGCCCATGCGTTTTGATCCAAGATTCTGATGACCTTGTGAGATGGCCAGCCATGAACGCCCATGCATTTTGATCCAAGATTATGATGACCTTGTGAGATGGCCAGCCATGAACGCCCATGCGTTTTGATCCAAGATTATGATGACCTTGTGAGATGGCCAGCCATGAACGCCCATGCGTTTTGATCCAAGAGTATGATGACCTTGTGAGATGGCCAGCCATGAACGCCCATGCATTTTGAAACAAGATTATGATGACCTTGTGAGATGGCCAGCCATGAACGCCCATGCATTTTGAACCAAGATTATGATGACCTTGTGAGATGGCCAGCCATGAACGCCCATGCATTTTGATCCAAGATTATGATGACCTTGTGAGATGGCCAGCCATGAACGCCCATGCATTTTGATCCAAGATTATGATGACCTTGTGAGATGGCCAGTCATGAACGCCCATGCGTTTTGATCCAAGATTATGATGACCTTGTGAGATGGCCAGCCATGAACGCCCATGCGTTTTGATCCAAGATTATGATGACCTTGTGAGATGGCCAGCCATGAACGCCCATGCGTTTTGATCCAAGATTATGATGACCTTGTGAGATGGCCAGCCATGAACGCCCATACATTTTGATCCAAGATTATGATGACCTTGTGAGATGGCCAGCCATGAACGCCCATGCATTTTGATCCAAGATTATGATGACCTTGTGAGATGGCCAGCCATGAACGCCCATGAGTTTTGATCCAAGATTATGATGACCTTGTGAGATGGCCAGCCATGAACGCCCATGCATTTTAATCCAAGATTATGATGACCTTGTGAGATGGCCAGCCATGAACGCCCATGCATTTTGATCCAAGATTATGATGACCTTGTGAAATGGCCAGCCATGAACGCCCATACATTTTGATCCAAGATTATGATGACGTTGTGAGATGGCCAGCCATGAACGCCCATGCATTTTGATCCAAGATTATGATGACCTTGTGAGATGGCCAGCCATGAACGCCCATGCATTTTGATCCAAGATTATGATGACCTTGTGAGATGGCCAGCCATGAACGCCCATGAATTTTGATCCAAGATTATGATGACCTTGTGAGATGGCCAGCCATGAACGCCCATGCATTTTGATCCAAGATTATGATGACCTTGTGAGATGGCCAGCCATGAACGCCCATGCATTTTGATCCAAGATTATGATGACCTTGTGAGATGGCCAGCCATGAACGCCCATGCATTTTGAACCAAGATTATGATGACCTTGTGAGATGGCCAGCCATGAACGCCCATGCATTTTGATCCAAGATTATGATGACCTTGTGAGATGGCCAGCCATGAACGCCCATGCATTTTGATCCAAGAATATGATGAACTTGTGAGATGGCCAGCCATGAACGCCCATGCGTTTTGATCCAAGATTATGATGACCTTGTGAGATGGCCAGCCATGAACGCCCATGCGTTTTGATCCAAGATTATGATGACCTTGAGAGATGGCCAGCCATGAACGCCCATGCATTTTGATCCAAGATTATGATGACCTTGTGAGATGGCCAGCCATGAACGCCCATGCATTTTGATCCAAGATTATGATGACCTTGTGAGATGGCCAGCCATGAACGCCCATACATTTTGATCCAAGATTATGATGACCTTGTGAGATGGCCAGCCATGAACGCCCATGCATTTTGATCCAAGATTATGATGACCTTGTGAGATGGCCAGCCATGAACGCCCATGAGTTTTGATCCACGACTCTGGTGATCGTGTGAGATGGCCAGCCATGAACGCCCATGCGTTTTGATCCAAGATTATGATGACCTTGTGAGATGGCCAGCCATGAACGCCCATGCGTTTTGATCCAAGATTATGATGACCTTGTGAGATGGCCAGCCATGAACGCCCATGCATTTTGATCCAAGATTATGATGACCTTGTGAGATGGCCAGCCATGAACGCCCATGCGTTTTGATCCAAGATTATGATGACCTTGTTAGATGGCCAGCCATGAACGCCCATGCGTTTTGATCCAAGACTATGATGACCTTGTGAGATGGCCAGCCATGAACGCCCATGCATTTTGATCCAAGACTATGATGACCTTGTGAGATGGTCAGCCATGAACGCCCATGCGTTTTGATCCAAGACTGTGATGACCTTGTGAGATGGCCAGCCATGAACGCCCATGCGTTTTGATCCAAGACTATGATGACCTTGTGAGATGGCCAGCCATGAACGCCCATGCGTTTTGATCCAAGATTATGATGACCTTGTGAGATGGCCAGCCATGAACGCCCATGCGTTTTGATCCAAGATTATGATGACCTTGTGAGATGGCCAGCCATGAACGCCCATGAATTTTGATCCAAGATTATGATGACCTTGTGAGATGGCCAGCCATGAACGCCAATGCATTTTGATCCAAGATTATGATGACCTTGTGAGATGGCCAGCCATGAACGCCCATGCATTTTGATCCAAGATTATGATGACCTTGTGAGATGGCCAGCCATGAGCGCCCATGCATTTTGATCCAAGATTATGATGACCTTGTGATATGGCCAGCCATGAACGCCCATGCATTTTGATCCAAGATTATGATGACCTTGTGAGATGGCCAGCCATGAACGCCCATGCATTTTGATCCAAGATTATGATGACCTTGTGATATGGCCAGCCATGAACGCCCATGCATTTTGATCCAAGATTATGATGACCTTGTGAGATGGCCAGCCATGAACGCCCATGCATTTTGATCCAAGATTATGATGACCTTGTGAGATGGCCAGCCATGAACGCCCATGCATTTTGATCCAAGATTATGATGACCCTGTGAGATGGCCAGCCATGAACGCCCATGAGTTTTGATCCACGACTCTGGTGATCGTGTGAGATGGCCAGCCATGAACACCCATGCATTTTGATCCAAGATTATGATGACCTTGTGAGATGGCCAGCCATGAACGCCCATGAGTTTTGATCCACGACTCTGGTGATCGTGTGAGATGGCCAGCCATGAACGCCCATGCTTTCCGGCATGGCACATGATGATGATGATCCAGTCTTACGCCAACCCCTCTTCTCTTTTGTCTTCCTCTTCTTCTCTTCCCAGGCCTGTACCCCTCTATTATTGTTCTCTCCAAACTTTCGTGACGTTTCAAATGACCAAAACATTTCAATTTTCTTTGTTTTATCGTCTTTATAGCCAACCTTATTCAAGAATGGATGCATTTGTTCTTTTCTTTATCCGAGATATTCTTAGAACTCGTCTATAACATTTATATTCAAATGCATTTATGAGCTATTCAGCTTGTTTAGTAAGTGTCCAGGTTTTACAGGCGAATGTTGCAATGTAAAAGATGGATGCTCTTAAAAATCTAATTTTTGTAGTTCTATCTGTCCCACTCCACAATTTGTTCAGTTGTTTTAGTTTCTGAAAAGCAATAGATATTCTTCTTTTAAAACAACTCATACATGGAGTAAACTTGTCGGTCATCCGGTATTTATAAAAATGAAGGAAGATCAGCATGATCGAATTGATAAGAGCGTTCGCTCCTCAAATTCCTGTGTGCTGATGCAGCAGTTGCAGGTTCAATCCTTACACGAGTCAGCTGGACTAAAATGTTGACTTCTCTTGTTTTACTTGGGGACGTAAATTACAAGTACCACAGAAGTCGGTGTGGGTTCACCTGATGGTGAGGGACACTGGTAATAGGGGAATCTAATCCACAAGCCAGTTGTCAGTTGTCTGTCACTGTCATCTACTGCTTATAGTACATTGAGGTATAGGACAGGGCTGGGGGCGGGAGGAGTCGTGAGCCTGAGGAATTAAGGCCGCCTGGCTAGTGCAGGCCAGAGAATTAATGGCACGTGTATAAACTACGCCTGAGTTCAAAGCGAGAAAATAAAAAATACTTAGATTTAACAGGCAAGAAGATTGACTTCATTGCACTGCGTTTTCTCCCATATGGATCGGTCTCTTTTCTACATCAGTTCAACAGATTTTACACAAACAAACATTGCAACGTAAATCTATATGAAACATGTGGCTGTGAAATCTAAACAAATAGCAAACAGCCAAAAGAAGTTCTTTGAATCGTAAAAAAAATTTGGTTTTAAAGAAGAATGATGGAACTAGCTTGGATAACCCGAAGGTGTTAATGGACGCAATTCGTAAACCCGCATACCGCGTTAGAAACATAGCTGCGGGAGAATTGGTAGCAGACCGCCTTGCATTGGTTTCCATGTAATGGTATGAGTTCCCGTTGTTCAGAAAGCAATGGTAAACTATTGGACGTAAACTTGCTAAGAAATCACAAACAGCCAAACATTGCACTGGGTGAATGCAACGTCCTGTAAAGGAAATGTACTTAACTTTGTTAATCAAAATGTGAATTCATGCATGAGATACAGTAGACAGACGGTCGGTGAATAGACAAGGATTCAGGCGTACTTGCAGTTTACAAACAGAGAATCGGGTTCACAGAACAAGAGATCTAAGTGGCAGTGTCCATATTCTGTCATACAATATAGTCAGACAGAAGGTAAGTGGGTAGATAGGTATGTAGAAGGAGAGAGATAGACAGGCAGACGGAAATATATACATATATGCAAATATATATATATATATATATATATACCAAGAAGGCGGTGGAGAGATAATACATGTACAGACCTACAAGCACTTGGAATCAACGACTGGCAAGAGAAGGTCCACCAGAGAGACGAATGGAGACGGATTGTATTTGCAGCAAAGAACCTCAATGGCTCGGAATGCTGAAGAAGAAGAAGAAGAAGAAGAAGAAGTATATATATATATATATATATATATATATATATATATATATATATATATATATATATATATATATAGAGAGAGAGAGAGAGAGAGAGAGAGAGAGAGAGAGTGAGAGAGAAGTAGGCTGGTAGTAGGTAGGTAGAGGTAGACAGGGACAGATAGCTAATTTGAGAGGCAGACAGACAGAAAAGTGGGTAGCTTGAGAGAATCACGCATGCTGTCTGATAGACCGGCAGGCAGGTCGAGAGAGAGAGAGAGAGAGAGAGAGAGAGAGAGAGAGAGAGAGAGAGAGAGAGAGAGAGAGAGAGAGAGAGAGAGAGAGAATCACAGAGAGAAAGAGACATCAGGCTGACAAAGGTAGATAGGTAGTTTGAGAGGCAGAGAGACAGAATTTTATGTCGACTGAGAGAAATACACATGTGACGATCGGCAGGCAGGTGGGTAGGTAACCAAACGAAGAGAGACAGACAGACAGAACGGTAGATGAACGAAGAGAGATAGACAGACACTCACGTAAGATGAGGTCTGCGGTAAAGCTGATTCCTTGGTTGGTGGTGGTCTGCCACGAGGCCCAGTACTCCATGAACAGATAATCTCTCTCAGTGACAAACTGCTGCGGCCAGTCATCGTTTGGAATACTGAAGAGAGTTGCACAATTAACTATTTCTATCCCAAATAATATACAATGTGTGATAAGCTTATTCCATGTGCACCACGCAACGCAAGATGTGATCTAATTGTTTCTCAGAATACTACAAAACTATGACCACTTATGTTAACATGAAAGGCTGTATATGTTTTATGATTGATTATAAATGAAAACAATTAATTTATTATCTCTCTGGGACGCAGAGGTGTTTCCAAGGCACCAGGACCGGGTTATATACTGGCCAAGACCTATTGGCGCTTCCTTGTCGAGCGACCTGAGCAACAGGTCCCTTCGGGGTCCTGGCTAAAGTCAGTAGGATCGTTGATTCCTCCGAAGTCAGAGAGTGTCTGCCTGTACGGCGAGGAACCACCAGTCTGCACACCAATAAGCCAGACATGGGACAACGGATACTCACGCAAACCTCAGGTCCTGTATGATATCACACTGATGTTGGACAACAGGATGCCTTCATCCGACATACAGGACTTTGCGTTGGAGCTCAAGCCAACGAACACAAGCAAGCAAGCAAGCATGATCTCTCTCTCTCTCTCTCTCTCTCTCTCTCTCTCTCTCTCTCTCTCTCTCTCTCTCTCTCTGTCTATCTATCTCTGTGTGTGTGTGGGGGGGGGGGGGGGGGGTATACATGCGTGTTTGTGCGTGCGTGTGATCTTTTTGGATGAGGCGTAGATGAGGGATTGCGCAGGGCGCCTCTGGCTCGAGCAGACCAGGTTCGGCTCAAGGTGTTAGCTGTTTGCATTTCACAACTATAAGTAAACGGATAGCTTAATTCTCCCCTCCCCCCTCTACCACCTCCCACACCCGGGCTATGTGATCCCGGGGAAGTGTATTTGACGACGTTTCTTCTGAGACAATGGCGAAAGCTTGGCCATTGATGATGATGATGATGATGATGATGATGATGATGATGATGATGATGATGATGATGATGATGATGATGATGATGATGATGATGATGATGATGATGATGATGATGATGATGATGATGATGATGATGACGACGATGAGGATGATGATGATGATGATGATGATGATGATGATGATGATGATGATGATGATGATGATGATGATGACGATGATGATGATGATGATGATGATGATGATGATGATGATGATGATGATGATGATGATGATGATGATGATGATGATGATGATGATGATGATGATGATGATGATGATGATGATGATGATGATGATGATGATGATGATGATGATGATGATGATGATGATGATAACGAAGATAACAACATCGACAATGCCATGCGTTACCTTGCCTGTTCTTGTCACCTGCGATACCGTTTCACAATGATGATGATGATGATGATGATGATGATGATGATGATGATGATGATGATGATGATGATGATGATGATGATGATGATGACGACGACGATGATGATGATGATGATGATGATGATGATGATGATGATGATGATGATGATGATGATGATGATGATGATGATGATGATGATGATGATGATGATAACGAAGATAACAACATCGACAATGCCATGCGTTACCTTGCCTGTTCTTGTCACCTGCGATACCGTTTCACAATGATGATGATGATGATGATGATGATGATGATGATGATGATGATGATGATGATGATGATGATGATGATGATGATGATGATGATGATGATGATGACGACGACGACAAAGTCATGTATTACCTGACCGGCTCTTGCCACTTGTGGTACCGTTAGACAAAGATGGTAACGACGATGTATTACCTGACCGGCTCCTGCCACTTGTGGTACCGTTAGACAAAGATGATAACGACAACTTCATGTATTACCTGACCGGCTCCTGCCACTTGTGGTACCGTTAGACAAAGATGGTAACGACGATGTATTACCTGACCGGCTCCTGCCACTTGTGGTACCGTTAGACAAAGATGATAACTTCATGTATTACCTGACCGGCTCCTGCCACTTGTAGTACTGTTAGACAAAGATGGTAACGACGATGTATTACCTGACCGGCTCTTGCCACTTGTGGTACCGTTTCACCAGAAACAAGTCCGACTCATGAGGATCGTATGTGTTGAACGTAATCTTGACCTGTGTGTTGGCTGGCACCTGGGGACATTCCACCACCGTTACCAACTCATTTGTTTATGTGCATGTCTTTTGCAAAACGTAATGATAATCTCCAACCCTAGGATGTTTATCTGATCACTTTTACGCTAAGTAATTTGCCATTTTAAATGCGGAAAACCCCAAGCATTTTTTTTTTTTTTTTTGCGCTCGCTCGCTCTGAAATTTATACTATTTATAGTAGTGATGGACTGAATTTTGCGTGTTTACTAGCTTTCCCTATTAACAGTATCTCTCGCCATCAGGCGAACCCACTCCGACTTCAGAGGCACTTGTAATTTACGTCCCCAAGTCAAGGGCGACAGGCCAACATTTTAGTCCAGCTTTCCGGTGTAAGGGTTGAACAGCTTACCTCGGCATCGACACATTGGATGTTTAAGAACATGCGTTCTTACCCATTCGACCATGCTGACCTTCAGATGGCAGCATTTAATACGATGTATAATATTCCCTGCAATTTATTGTTCTCAATCCTGGTGAGAAAAAGAGTTCTTATGAGCTTTATTTAGGCAATACTGATGTGCGGAACGAATCATGGACTATTAGCAAACAAGTGGAGAGTTATGTAGAAGCTATGGAGATATGTTTTATCGAAAAATGATGAGATAACCGTGGACAGATAGAAAGAGCAAAAAAGATATCTCGAAAGAAGGTAATTCACAAAGAGAACTGGTTACTCGCATGAGTCGCATCAGAGAAGACAATCCACATTCTTTGGACGTGTCACGTGAAAGGAACAACTGCTACAGAAATGCCGTTGACAGAGAAACATACATCGAGAAAAATAGCACTTTTTTACGAATACGAAGTCAGTTGTTACAAAACTGACGAGCAGAAATACTAGAGAACGATCGTGTTTCCACGAAATTAAGACCTACCCCTGAAATAAGCCCTTGTGCGTTTTTTAAGCAAACATTAATATAAGACCCGGTCTTCTTTTCGGTGAAACACAGAAGCAGACCTAAGGGCAGCACTATATGGATTAAGCCAGAAATCCCAAAGGGTTGGGATACGATGGATCCCTTCTCGTTGCCACATACCTGGACATGAAGAAGACACCAATTAGCAAAGACATGTGGAAGATTACAAAAAACCTGATACAGATATAAATTATGATGAGGCCGAGAGATTGATAAGATGCAGTTATAGAACCAAATGGGAGTCAGGGCCACTAATATCGGGTGTTTGTAAAGTCTCACTACAATTTGTATGTAGAACAAATTTCAAAAATAAAGTACATGATATCATTAAATATTGTGTTCCACAGTCCATTGTGAAGCAATATGCAGCGAATGGCTGTCGTCTGCTGAAGTAATTCTTTGCACTCTAAACAGAATAGTGTTATCTACGAAAGAAAAAATTTGTTTTCCTAATTTGTTCTATATGCAAAGTGTAGTGAGACTTTACAATAATCTGATAGAATACATTAGTGATTAATGAAGATCGTCATCTTTGCACTCCGGACAGGTTCATAGGTGCTCTGCTCTCCCCCTGAACATCTCTGCCAGCATATATCGTCTGATCGCACCAGGTCTGGTTACAGCTTAAATCAAATATTTGAAACAGAGGTCAGTGTGGGCGAATGGATAAGAACGCGTGTTCTCAAACATCCAATGTGCTGAGGTAAGAGGTCCAACCCCTACACTGGTCAGTTGGACTAAAATGTTGACTTCTCGTCCTTGA
>OY992897.1:62112914-62137914 GCA_963921405.1 Cepaea hortensis | reverse complement strand
AAAGAGTGTTGAAGTGCTACATAGAACCTATACTTTTGTATCGATGTGAAGCTTGAACAATAAGCAGTCAAGCTGAAAAACAGCTGATGGCTGTGGAAATGTGGTTTCTGAGGAGAAGGCAAATAATACCATGGACGGACAGAAAAATCAATGAACAAGTTCTTCAAGAAACAAATGAAGATTGTAAACTTATTAGAGACATTAGACGTAGACAGTCAAAATGTTTTGGGCATGTTATGAGAAGAAATGACTTGGAGAACTTGGTGACGACTGGCAAGATCGAAGGGAAGAGACCAAGGGGAAGACCGAGAAGTAAATACCTGGATGGCTTGGCCGCATGGCATGGTCTAGACAGGAACACTGAGTTGATCCACGACTCTGGTGATCGAGTGAGATGGCAGAACATGACCGCCCACGCTTACAGGCATGGCACATGATGGATGGAACCTACACAGTTCGCGACGACTGCACTAGCCATGCGGCTTTAATTCCTCGGGCTCACGACCCCCCTGTCCTACACCGCAAGGTACTTTAGGCAGTAAATGACAGTTTGTTTGTTTGTTTTTTGTTAATGACAGTAGGTATATATGTCCCACGTCACAATTTATTCAATTGTTTTGGAATTTGAATAACAATTTATAATCGTCTTTTAATTTCCTTCATTGGCATACAGTAGCCAGCGCCCCATAAACGGACCCATTTAAACTCCTCGAGGCGAATTGAGTATATGGTTCTAACCCCAATCATCAAGCAGCGGGTGCTTTACAGAACGTGGCTCCCATCCCGGTGCACCAAAGCAAAAACCTCTCCATCTGTTGCCATTTCCCCCCGCACCCTCATGCCCAGGCTGTGGAATGAAAGAATGTATGAGAGGAAATAGAGAAGAAGGGCAGAATGTCAGACGGGCCTGCGTGCCCAATTCTTAACCCTTTGAAAATAAAGACTTTCGTTCGTTCGTTCGCTGTCTGCAGTGTCCTGTGTCCATCTACGTGCTGCTTGATACCTGTCTGTACTTCCAGGAAGCATGTCTTCCATCAATGAACTCTCCAATGTTAGCCCCGTGTTCTGACTAAACCTCTCGGGGCTGGTTTAGTCATGTGATCTTTCCTTCCCACGGAATTTCCTGATACCAGTTTAAGGCTGGGTTCATCCTGGAGCCCAGGTCAATTGTTTGTATTAATCCGCTTCCATGTGGATTCAAACCCCACAACAGCCGTGTCGGCAGGCTAGCCTGCTAACCACTGTGCCTCCGCGGCTGTCATAAAGAGATATAATAAAGTTCATGGCATGTCAATTCATATTAATATTAGGAATAATATGGCAGACATGAGAACAAAATAAGGGTCGGAAACAATGGATTGAGTGTTACGTGTAGGGAAGTGAATCGTATGGATACATTACACAAGGAAGGGTAAATAACGGGAAAATAACAACTAGAAGTAATAGTTAAAGGTAAATAGAAAAATGAAACGTTAAGTAACAGTAAGAGATTGAGTTGGGTGGGTGGTTGATTGGTTGGTTGGTTGGTAGATTGGTTAGTAGGTTGGTTGGTTGGTTGGTTGGTTGGTTGGCTGTCCGGTTGGCTAATTGGTTGGTTGGTTGGTTGGCTGGCTGGCTGGTTGGTTGGTTGGTTGGTTGGTTGGTTGGTTGGTTGGTCGTTTAGTTTTGAATCCTTTGGAAGACTTTGAGCGTGAACCTTCAGTTGAATGCTCTGCAGATCGGGACTGGCGAAGCTGAATTAGAGACTTGTCTACCGAGCCTGTACCAAAGTATCATATCGACAGGGACAGTCTCTAGAACTCTCCAGCACCTCTCCGAGCTCAGAGACTAGCGGGCCGTGCAAGACCAGTACTGGAACGTCACTAATCAAATAAATCAACTTTATTTTAAAAGGGTCACGAATTGGGCACGCAGGCCCGTCTTACATTCGGCCCTTCCAATCACTCGTCTTTCGTTCATCAAGAGCATTATACATTCAC
Organism: Cepaea hortensis; assembly: GCA_963921405.1. Classification (NCBI taxonomy): domain Eukaryota; kingdom Metazoa; phylum Mollusca; class Gastropoda; order Stylommatophora; family Helicidae; genus Cepaea; species Cepaea hortensis. The sequence goes on along the minus strand of OY992897.1, from coordinate 62,135,935 downwards.
ATAGGAAGAAAAATAAACATTGTGAAATGAATGTTGTAAACATAAACAAGGCAAATTACCATGTTATGAGACCATCTCCCAACAACCCATACATCACCCCACCCACATACATACCCCGTCAACCGACCCAACCCCCTCCCGCATATCCCCCACCCACACACACTGCCCTTGCCCTCACCTGTTCCCCCAACCAAAACACACTCGCCACCCACAAACATCCTCCACCAACCCACACACCCCACGCCCACCCACGTACACATCCTAACACACACATTCTCTCCCCATCCACACATCCAGCCATCCACCCCCCAGCCACACCTCCATCGACCACATATTCCCCACCCACGCATACACATTCCCCACCAACCCATACATCGTACATCTACTCACACATCCCCACACCATACACACACATCCCAACCAACTTAAATCTCCCTACTTCCTCACACACACACACATCTCCCTAACCAATTATGCATCCCCAATCCACTCCCACACACCCCACCAGCAACACATATTTAATCCACCCACCCACACGTGCCCTAACCCAATCCCCCACCACACACATACCCCACCCGAACATCGCATACATCCCCTAACACGCAATATTCCCAACCCATGCACCGCACACAACCATATCCCTCACCAACACATCCCACACCCACATACCACCACACATCCCCACCTACACACCACACACATATCCCCCACCCACATACCACACAATATCCCCACCCACACCCACACAGATACCCTCACCCATCCACTCCACACACCCCCACCAACACACCACAAAAAAAACCACTCACACACACATACCCCACCCACACAATATCCCCAACCAACACACCACACACCTGTCCCCACCCACACACGCATTCCCCACGCATCCACAAACACACACTCACTCACCCACACATCCTCCACTACGCACCCACACCCCATCCTCCCACCCTCAACCAAACATCTATCGATCACAATACCCCTACCCACACACATCCTCCACCCACTCACGCATCCCACCCCGAAACATACACATCCCTCACCCACCTACACATCCCTAAGCCACTCACACACCCCCACCCACACATTCCCCATCCACGCAAACATCTCCCACCCACACACCCCCACCACCCACACATACTTTCCCCAATCACCACACATCCCCTACTCACACACACATATCCCTCACCCATACACACATTCCCCGCACCCATCACGCACATCCCCCACACCACACCACACACTATCCCCCACCCACACACATATCCTCACCCATACCACCACAAACATACCCCCCAGCCACACACCATGCACACATCCCCCGCCAACACATCGCACACATATCCCAAACCCACTGTCCTGTTCTTCCCCGAGAGGAGAGTGGGAATCAACAAGTACATCTTCAACTTATTATCTGTTGGGATTATTGCCTGACTTTAGTCTACACTCCTCTCTTCTGTCTTCCCTTCCATATATCTAGTGGTTTCACTCTATCTCTGTTATTCTCTCAACACATACTCCGACAACAGTGTCTTTCAACAATAAACAAAAGATTTATTAATAAAACTATGTTTGGTGTATGTATGGATTTTGTAAGTGTAGTTGATAGGGTGTTCTATGGTGGGTGTTAGAAAGAACTCTGCATGTCTATCAGCGGTGTTGTTTCTCGCCCATTCATTCTTCAAGATCACAGGACAGCACATCAAACAGGACAGAGCTCACCCGGGATTATCCGTATGCTTGAATCTGATGGTAAATCCGTTATTGAATGAAACAAAAACTGTTCACCACTGAGTCACTGTACCGTAATAAAAGTCCCGTAAGTTTATGACTGCGCTCGAGTCTGTTTCATGACGGTGCATATCCAACATCGAAAAAACCACCACCTCGTCACAGTTATTCCTATTGTCTATAGATTAATATCAATGTCTCTAATTGTCTATTCTTTCTTCTTTGTTTACTCAAGGGTATTCCTCTTCATCTCTTCTCTTTCAGGGCCTTAGTGTTATATTCGTTTGAGCATACAGTGTTCTGTATTTATTTTAACTTATTTCTTTCTTCATCGTAAATATGTTCATATTCTGTTTTGTTCCATGTAAGTACTTTGTTTACTCAAGCTTGTTTGGTTCTCCGTATGTACTTTAGTGGTTTAATGTAGTACTCTTCATCCTGTCTCTGCTTTCACTAGGAGAGTAGAACCTGGAAAAGTATAACAAATCCAGTGATAAGCGTCCGCCCCTTTCTACTACTTATGCAAGTGTCCTTCTCCAGCCATAATGACAAGGCTTCCGAAGTACATCCGCATAAGACATATGAATTCACCAAAGTCTAAACTATCCATAAATAGAAAGAAATGGTAATTGCTATTCACACACATCTATATTCCTATGCTAAACTATATCTAATATCTTTATACCTTATTTAGGCATCTATGTTCTTGGAATCGAAAAAACACTTAGCGAATAACACACTATTATCCCCTCTTTCCATCATTAGGGACGTGTATTTCTATTCCCACTCAAGAACATATCTCCTTCAGGTCAGTTTGGAACACACACTAAACTTACACAAAGAATCGACCCTCTTTATATCGGTCATTTTTGCCGCATAGTCCTTGACATTGCTGGACACCTCACATCCAGACTGCATTATCATTGTTAGTGGAAAATTACCGCTCGGGACCGTTTCACATCCATACTGCAATATGCTTGTCCAATAATACTGTCGGCCTTTGTCCCAAACGAATCTTTCCACTCGACCCTTTTACCTGCGCGGTTAGCCGGCCCCTTCTCCTGTCTTGACCTAGAAACCCATGCGCCTGGTCTCTCCTTTGTTAACCCTTCTCCTACCTGGGCAGTCGGTGTATGCAGTCGTCCATCTGGGAATCATTAACTCTTCAGTATTTCACGACATAGGCCCCCTCTTAAGAGATTAGACCGCGTCGAATCTTTCTCACTGTAGGTTTGATTCCCATGATCCACAATCCTAGTCTTCTTCCTCCGGAGCTGGATGTCTGGATAAGAAATCTGCTCTTACATTCTCCTTACCAAGGATGTATTCCATTGTGAAGTCCAGTTGCAGCAACCACGTCCATCACATCCACCGTGCGTTGAGCTTCTTCGAAGTAGCTATTAACATCACGTGTTGATGATATGATTGGATCCTCACATGGCTCCCATCATTATCCAGTAGGCGCTCTAATTGACACCCTACTATACTACTCACGACTGAAACTAGTGTTGGCTCCTCGCTCCTGTACGTCCGGTCGACCTACTTTCGACTTGCGTCAGCGACGGCTCACAATACAGACGGATTGTCCCATCTTGATTGTAACACTGCTTCCATGTCCTCTTGGTTTCCCCCGGCTTTGCCTCTGGGGATGTTCCGCCTCGTCCTCGTCGGACCGAGTCGTCTTTCCCAAACCTCCTGGACTTTTGCTTCCAGGACCATCTTGGGCGATATTGTATCTGGTCAGCCAATCTTCGGTTGGAGTCCTGGGTAATTCTCGCTTTTCCCGACGTTACCCACCCCTTCTGAACTTGGTTACCGGTGAAACTTTCACTCTTGTCCTTTCCCTGACTTGTGATTTCCCTCCTCCTGTCGTTGGGTAAATCTGACCTATCACGTACTGTCCCATAGGCCCTCCTATGTTGTACTGGCGATCTCTGGTCTTCGTCTTGACTGGTAACTTTTGTCCCAATGGCTGCCATCACCATAAAGTGCGAAGCGGTGCTCCCGGATCTCTCTTCATATTTCCTAATGAGATGTCTAGGGAGATTTTTCTTCTCTTCCCCGATCCGTATTTTGTAGATGTTCTTGGACACCACCTTTTCCACAGGATAAGGTCCTTTCCATCCTACTTGGAGTATATTGGTCTCTGCTGGACTCCACACTTCCACTTTGTCTTCCACTTTAAGAGCTAGTTTCCTCTTAATTCGCTTGTTGGGTGGTGCGTTCTGGCACTCCGAACAAGATTTCACCCACCGGCGTACATCTCCGGTCATTCCTGGCCAGCAATAATGGCCAGATATTTGCTGCAAGGTCTCTCTGACACCCATATGTCGATTCTCGCCTATGATGTGTCCACTCTGAAGAATGTGAGGACGGTGGGTCTCTGGAACCACCCACTGCTCATGCAGGTTATCTCCCCTCCCAGCTCTCCGATAGAGTAGTTGATTCTTCAGAAAGTACTGTCCCCGTTCTGGTAGCTCAGCACTTCTTTGCAGCTTCCTGTAGCAAGGATGCAACGTAGTATCCTTCCTCTGGGCAGTATGCAATTCTCCTATCCCTGAGTTGTCGCATAGAGTCTCTGCCTCTTTTTCCTTCCCTTGAGATCCACTGACTACTGTTCCCTTGTGGGCTTGCTGTTTGGGCATCCCCAAAAAGACATATTTCGTGCCAATGATCATGGGAAATAAGGAGTCAGATAATACAGCAGCTGGAATAATGCCCGTGACGTACCTGGATTTAATCTCCACCTTGGCGATTGGCAGCGTCATGGTAACAGCACTCCTCATTGCCGGCTGTATTTCTATGGTCTCCCCTGTAAGTTGGTCTGGGCTTACCAAGCTGGCGTCCACCACCGCTTCCCCATCCAAACCTGTATCGTAGAGACAAGCAACCTGCTGGCCATTGACTTCAATCAGTTCAACCACAGGTGGTCTCTCTTGGTCCTGAGTGTCTTTCATCTCCTTGACCGTTTCCTTGCCTTCCTCTTTTGATTCCTCGAGGTTGGTTATGCAATTGGCGTCGTTCGCCTTGCATCTGCAGTCCACAGTATTATGTGTTATCGACTGGCAGTGTGTGCACCATGTTCCCTTCCTAGGTTTCCGTGTGTCCTTTGTGTTCCTTTCTCCTTCGCCAACCTCAGCCTTGTCTGTGATCACCGATGTAGGAATCACTTTGCATGCTGCGAAGTAAGAACTTTTAGGTTTCGATCTGCAGTCCTTCGTGTTATGCGATGGTACCTTGCAGAATGAACACCACCTCTCAGACCACGGTCGTTTCGCTTGAGAATTCGAGGTGCTCTGGTTTCCTACCTTCACCTTCTCTGAACTCTCCTCTGTGTGCTTTATATAAGGTTCCACTTTAGTTTCTTTTCCGTTCGTCGATTTCTTTCGGTCTTGTTTTTCCTGACCTTTGGTTTGTGTACTTAGTTCCTCAGTTTCACCATGTACTTCCACGAATCGTTCCGCCAGCTTATTCACAACATCAATCCGTTCCGCCCCTTGTTCTCCTAAGAAGGTTCTGAGAGGTTTCGACATTTGCTTTCGCATCTGGTCTACCACCATCATCTCTTCGAGACTCTGATAATCCCTCTTGAATTCCGCCAAGTCCATCCATTTCTGGAGATAGGATTTCAGCCTTAGACTGTAGGCGGCGAATAGTTCTCCCGGCTCTCGTCTAGCCGATCTAAACTTCTTCCTATACGTTTGTGCTGTGATGTCAAAATGTTTCATCAAAGCGGCTTTTAATTCCTGGTAATTATTTTCCTGTCCTGGTGGTAAGCGTGTGTACACCTCAAATCCCGACCCGATTAATCCCTGGGATAATTTAAGAGCCCACCTGCTCCTATCCAGTCCCATAGCGACTGACATTGCTTCGAAACGAGATGCGTACTGGTCAAAGCGTTCCTTAGACTGATCGTAGACAGCTAAGGGAAACTTCATGGCATGGTAACCATGTCCACTCATGTTGGTTGCCCCAGGTGAAGATGAACTTCCTTCTGCTGCATCTATTTCACCCTTAGTTTGTGTCTTGAGCTCCAACTCTTTCAAGCGGTATTCATGTTCCATTTCCAGTTTCTTGGTCTCCTGGTCCATTTTCTTGGCCTCTTGTTCCATTTCCAGTCGCTTGGTCTCCTGGTCCATTTTCTTGGCCTCTTGTTCCATTTCCAGTCGCTTGGTCTCCTGGTCCATTTTCTTGGCCTCTTGTTCCATTTCCAGTCGCTTGGTCTCCACCTCTATTCTTCTCACTTCCAACTCGGCCTTCCGCTCTTCTCGTTCCGCTTGACGAATCTCTCGCTCTCTTTCCTGGATGTAATCAGTTAGCTCGGACCCAGCTAAACCAATTGCCTCCCCGTTGGCCCTCAGTTCGGCTGTAGTTACTTTAGGAGTTGCCATAGTTAAAGCAGGTAAGTCAGCACGTTGCGTAAAGACACCTCAAGGCAGTAAAAAAGTACTCACTATACAATTATATTCCAGTTAGACCCTATATCATGAATCTATGTCTATCTAATATTATATATCTACAACACCACACAGTACATCACAACCACTCTCTCATCCACAAGAGGAGATATAGGATAAAGACTTATGTAGACGTGTGACCGTGTGACTAGGTATGTAATGTGTCTTACCACCTATCCACATTCACTCTGTCTGGAACTTTCTCACTGTAAAGTCACCAGCATTAATGAACTGTTTCTACCATAAATGTAATGGTACCATATATCCAATGGACGTCCTTCCATTAAAAGTCATCAATATATACTTCTTTTCCTTTTATTCCAATCAGTATGTCCCAACATGCAGGTACCCCTCTATGCATATGCCCTGTTATGCCCAGGTCATATGGGTATTTTTCCTACCCCGCTCGCTCCACCAATTATGTCCTGTTCTTCCCCGAGAGGAGAGTGGGAATCAACAAGTACATCTTCAACTTATTATCTGTTGGGATTATTGCCTGACTTTAGTCTACACTCCTCTCTTCTGTCTTCCCTTCCATATATCTAGTGGTTTCACTCTATCTCTGTTATTCTCTCAACACATACTCCGACAACAGTGTCTTTCAACAATAAACAAAAGATTTATTAATAAAACTATGTTTGGTGTATGTATGGATTTTGTAAGTGTAGTTGATAGGGTGTTCTATGGTGGGTGTTAGAAAGAACTCTGCATGTCTATCAGCGGTGTTGTTTCTCGCCCATTCATTCTTCAAGATCACAGGACAGCACATCAAACAGGACAGAGCTCACCCGGGATTATCCGTATGCTTGAATCTGATGGTAAATCCGTTATTGAATGAAACAAAAACTGTTCACCACTGAGTCACTGTACCGTAATAAAAGTCCCGTAAGTTTATGACTGCGCTCGAGTCTGTTTCATGACGGTGCATATCCAACATCGAAAAAACCACCACCTCGTCACAGTTATTCCTATTGTCTATAGATTAATATCAATGTCTCTAATTGTCTATTCTTTCTTCTTTGTTTACTCAAGGGTATTCCTCTTCATCTCTTCTCTTTCAGGGCCTTAGTGTTATATTCGTTTGAGCATACAGTGTTCTGTATTTATTTTAACTTATTTCTTTCTTCATCGTAAATATGTTCATATTCTGTTTTGTTCCATGTAAGTACTTTGTTTACTCAAGCTTGTTTGGTTCTCCGTATGTACTTTAGTGGTTTAATGTAGTACTCTTCATCCTGTCTCTGCTTTCACTAGGAGAGTAGAACCTGGAAAAGTATAACAAATCCAGTGATAAGCGTCCGCCCCTTTCTACTACTTATGCAAGTGTCCTTCTCCAGCCATAATGACAAGGCTTCCGAAGTACATCCGCATAAGACATATGAATTCACCAAAGTCTAAACTATCCATAAATAGAAAGAAATGGTAATTGCTATTCACACACATCTATATTCCTATGCTAAACTATATCTAATATCTTTATACCTTATTTAGGCATCTATGTTCTTGGAATCGAAAAAACACTTAGCGAATAACACACTATTATCCCCTCTTTCCATCATTAGGGACGTGTATTTCTATTCCCACTCAAGAACATATCTCCTTCAGGTCAGTTTGGAACACACACTAAACTTACACAAAGAATCGACCCTCTTTATATCGGTCATTTTTGCCGCATAGTCCTTGACATTGCTGGACACCTCACATCCAGACTGCATTATCATTGTTAGTGGAAAATTACCGCTCGGGACCGTTTCACATCCATACTGCAATATGCTTGTCCAATAATACTGTCGGCCTTTGTCCCAAACGAATCTTTCCACTCGACCCTTTTACCTGCGCGGTTAGCCGGCCCCTTCTCCTGTCTTGACCTAGAAACCCATGCGCCTGGTCTCTCCTTTGTTAACCCTTCTCCTACCTGGGCAGTCGGTGTATGCAGTCGTCCATCTGGGAATCATTAACTCTTCAGTATTTCACGACACCCACACAACATACACTTCTCCCCACCCGCCCTTGCATTCCCAATCTACCCACACAACCCCGCCACCCACACATACTTCCCCAAACCATCCACACATCTTCACCCACCCACACATATCCCCCCACCCATACACACATCACCCACACCCATTCCCACACCCCTACTTTCACCCCCACACATTCATCCACACATCCCACCAACACCCACAAATATCACTACCCACCATCACCCACACACCCCAACCCATCCAAACACATACCCCCACCCACATACCCCCATCCATACATATCCCTACACTCATACACATTCTCCACACACACACTCACACATCCTCACATCTAGACACATACAAAATGTCTCACGTGAGCATTAAAACTAGTATGAACAAACTCCCACACTTTACTCACACACATACACTGACAATTGCCGTGAGCAGTCTCATAAAAATGTTAAACATGGAGAAAAATGTGTAAATAAACAGTGAGTGACGTAAAAAATTGAGATGCTCTCGCACATAGAGATACACACAGAGAACACACACACACACACACACACACACTTACACACACACACACACACACACACACACACTCACTCTCACGCTCACTCATTCTGTCTCTCATTCACACTCACTGACTCTCTCACTCAAACTACAGTAATGACAATGTACATAAGTTTATATTATACATGATAATATCAAATGGTATTTAACTGATAATATGTCATATGACAGATGAGAATACACAAACATATGGATCCGCGTATTACATAACATGCGTATTACATGACATGCATCTGCTCAGCTCGCTCTCTCTCTCTCTCGCTCTCTCTCTCGCTCTCTCTCTCTCTCTGTGTATTATTTCATATACACACGCTCACACGCATGCGCGCGCTCACGCACACACACTAACACATCAACTCTCCCACTGTTTCACTCTCTCTCTCTCGTTCGCTCACTCTCTCTCTCTCTCTCTCTCTCTCTCTCTCTCTCTCACTCACTCTCTATTTCCCCCATTCATTCACTCTGTCCATCTTCATTCACTTTATCTGTAACTCTCTTACTCTCTCTCTCTCTCTCTCTCTCTCTCTCTCTCTCTCTCTCTCTCTCTCTCTCTCTCTCTCTCTCTCTCATACGCAGACAGACACAACCCTCACGCTATCACTCAATGTTTCACTTACCCTAACGCACTCACTCACATCTACGGAGAGCATCAGATGTAATAAATTAATTATCCAGCATTGCACATACAGACTGACATGGATTATGTCTGGGTTTGTCATGTTATCACCACAAGGTTTAGGTGTCTCGTTGTCAACAGACTCCAGCCCAATGTCTAGAGGGAGAACTAAGAAGAAAAAGCAGAGGTACACTAACCAAAGGCATAAACACATCGGCAGTACAGCGACGGGGGAATGCGGGAGAGTATCGCCTTGGTTCACATAGAAATGTATCAATGCATGAGATCGTTATGTTGGTCTCCAAAGGGATGTAGGAATGTGGGACGTTATCATTCGTGTCTTTATTGGAATGTAGCAGTGTAGGACATCACCCGATGCTCCCCGATGGAAAATCGACATTGTCAGAATCTCCAATAAAGGTTTAGAGAGTTAATAAGAGTTAAGGCAAGTCTAGTAGGGAGACACCAGACAGGAGAGACACCAGCGCTATAAATAGCTTCACAAGGGGACACATTTGTGTCAACCAAGGGAGCACTACGGACAGTTGAGCGAGGGCTTCCCCAAACCATTGGGAAGCTTGGCCTTACGAGAAACCGTGGAGTACCCGGTTACTCAAGTTCACGAGCCAGCGTGCTTGGGACTCTATGCACGCAAGACTCGCTAATGCACGGAGGAGACAGCGTCCGTGCTTGACCACGCAATGTGTAGCGTGTGGACAGACCCGACTGGAGACGATTAGAGAGTAGACGTGTTCTTGACAAATGCTATAAGTTTCTAGGCAATAGTTAAATATTAGGCTTTAGATTTAGATTGTGATTACTAGTATCATTTCTCACCACTTCATTACATCCATGTTGTTTAATGTCAATGAAGCATACCGCTCGCAGAGCTTATAAATTGCCAGCTCTAAATAAATTGCATTCCTTTTGCAAATGACACGAGTTGTTATTTCGTGCGGTGCAAAAGTAGGGGAGTCGTGAAAGACCTGTAGCAAGCAAGTTGCTGACAGACATGCTGTTGGAATGCAGCAATGCAGGCGGTTGTCATTCTGTTCCCCTCTGGGTTGTAGCAATGCAGAAGATTATCATGCTGGGGAATGTAGCCATGCACGACATAGTCATACTGGTCCCCAATGAATATATCAATGCAAGAAATCGTCATGCATGTCACCCAATGAATGTTGGAATGCAAGAGATCATTATGCATGGGGAGTGTAGCGATGCTATAGATCGTCATAAGGTCCACGATTGAATTTAGTAATGCAAGAGATCGTCTTGCTGATCCACAACTGAATGTAACAATGCAAGACATCATTATGCTAGGGAATTCAGCAATACAGGAGATGGTTATGCTGGAGGAATGTAGCAATGCAAGACCTCACCTTGCTGAGGGAATGTAGCAATGTAGGAATTCATAGAGGGTATTCCCATTAGAGTGGAGCAATTCAGGAGATCGTCATTGATTGGAAGGCCGTGTAATGAAGAATGCTGGTGTCATGTGTACATAATGGTACATGTATTTATAATGGGCGTGCTTCTTGTCGCTTGCTTTTTCTCAATATGTGTCAGCACCTAATTTTCCGTCAATACTTTCCCACAATCTATAAACCTCATTGTACCTGCTCATTACTAAATTAATTCACACACAAAAAGGGAAAAGGGGGGAGGGGGGAGGGAATCAGACAAGTTATGTAAAAGTGAATTCGTTTGAAAGTGGATGAAGATCACTTACCGCCGCCGCAATCAACGTCGACAGGCTTGATGAAACAGAAGGTACCGCCATTTGGCCAGGACTCCCAATTGATTTCAGATGGATTTTGGGGCGTATTTTTGGTGCAGGTTGAGATGTAGATGGTTTTGTCATTCTTCGGGAAGAGCACGGGCAGTGGTTTCTGTAGGATTGCCCATTTACCGTCGAAGGTATACCAGCCTACGTTGTAGTCGAATCCCATGGGGCATCTGTTGTCTGCCCCAGCGGTGAACACCACCATTGGGGTGTCCGGCCAATGGGCAGAGCCAGAAACTGGACATATCATTGAATACGTTCGTTATAATGTTGTGTTAAATAGATGAATTGAATATGTGTGCTATATGTGTAACAAATAGATGGATTAAATACGTCTATTTTAACGCTTTGATAAGTAGATGGATTAAATACGTGAGTTATATTGTATAACAAATAGATGGATTAAATACATTTGTTACAACGCTGCGATAAATAGATAAATTAAATACATTTGCTACAAATCTATGATTAATTAAGTTAAAGTTAGTTCCATGTTCTTTACAGGACTTCGCGGTCAACACCAGCATTGTTTGATGTTGTGATCTCTTGGCAAGCTTACGTTCAGCAGTTTGCCATTGGTTTCTGAACGACCAGCACACATACCATGTCGTAAAAACAAACCAACGCAAGGTGATCTTCTTCCAAAACTCCCGCAGCTGTGTTTCGAACACGGGTATGCGGGATTAGGAACTGCGTCCGTTATCCCTTCCCCACGGAGCTGGTCTATGATTAATAGATGGATTAAATGCATTTGTTATATTGTTAAGATAAATAGAGCGGGGTAATATTTAGTTTATGTAAGAATAAATGGAAGCTGCGAGGATGTGGTTTTATTGAAGAATGGCGAGAACATCGTGGACGGATAGAAATAACAATGAAGATATCCTGAAAGAAGTTAACTCACAACAAGGATTGGTTACTCGCATCAGAAAAAGACATGTGCATAGTTTTTGGGTTTGTCATAATAAGAGAAAAGTGCTTATCTGCAATTCAAAACAATGTTTTCACGTAGTGAATTTGAACAATGAAGATACCAGCAACAAATTGCACGATTTATCTTGCCATGTACATACTGCAGAATTCGCACAACATAAATTAAAAGAATGAGATAAATCCCTCAAGCTGAAATATACAACACAAATATTTTTACAGTAATTTAAATTATCTACCACGGTAATGTTTAACTGGCTGTAATATCTTTTTGTTTGCACAAAGTTGGCTTTTCATTATAAATAGCAGTAGCTTCTGCAAACTTTAACATTCGTCCACTTTGTGTGTTAAACAACATACGAAAAGATAAGGAAAGTTAACCGCAATGTTATTACATTGCTCTGTGCCAAAGCAGTTACGGACGCAATTCGAAACACAGCTGCGAGAGATTTGGAAGCAGACAACATTGCGTGGGTGCCCACACAATGGTATGAGTGCTGGTTGTTCAGACAGCAATGACAAACTACTGAAAGTAAACTTACCAACAAATCAACCACAGTCAAACAATGCTGGGATTGACTGCGAAATCCTGTAAAAGATACGCAATTATTTTTAATTTTAACACTATTACATGCAATTTTTGATGAGAATGTGTCTCGAGACTTACAGCCATTGATGAGCGTCTTGCAGTCTGTCTCGGGGTTCAGCTCGGCCGGGCACACACACCGACAGACACCCTTGATCAGCGTGTGATAGCCAGGTCCGCAGTCTTTCTGGCTGTTGCCGCAGTAAAGTTCTGTTTAAACGGGACAAAATAAAATAAAAACAAAGTAATGCAGCTTTACAGAACATAATAACGGAAAACATAGGACGTTGCGGCGACTAGCCTTCATCGGCAAATAAAAACACAAAACACAATATATAAACACAAGAAAGACACTAAAGGGTTGTGTAAGAAGTTAGTTGCATATCCTGTACAGAACTTCGCAGTCAACCCCATCATTTTTTGGCTGTTTGTGATTTCTTGGCAAGTTTACGTCCGGTAGTTGACCATTGCTTTCTGAACAACCGTTACCCATACCATTTAGCGAAAACCAACGCAAGACGGTCTGCTTCCAAATCGCCCCTAGTGTTTTGAACGCGGTATGCGGGATTACAATTTACGTTCGTAAGCCCTTTCCCTCAGAACTGCCATGTGTAAGAGGGAGAACCATCGTGATGTAATTATGATTTGCTATGAATTTATAGAGGGTCTAAAGGCGAGAGGATCTGCTTCGTTGCACCCGGTTTTATCCCACATGGCTCGGCCTCTTTCCGCAGAGCAATCTAATGAAAGCGTCACACATAACACTAGGTCTGTAGCTCCAGCGACGAACCACATGAATCTCCCAAAACACCGCACTCGTGAACCGAATGACAGGGCTCGGATTTGAACCCCCAAACGTCGAGGCGTGAGGGGGGAGGCTTAAACACTTCACCAGGGAGGCTTGCTATGGTCATTTGGCTTCCTGTATGAGATGAGAGTGATACTTTGACAAAGTTGCCGCAGTGTCTAGAATTCGGAAGCAGCAGCAGTGTTGGGGATACATGTCCGATGACCCGGGTAGTCATGAGCTCGAATCCGCAACGAGACGGACCATTAAAATAGACTCCGGTTCCCAACGAGACCTAGTCTACAATGTGTACCTGGAAATATCGTGGGAGGTAAAAGCGACTGACCACATCACTTACCGAATGTTGATTGGTTTATAAAAATATGGGTCTAGCTCAACATAGCGAACGCGAATAGGGCACGTAAAACTCCGCTTTGCTAGTTTATGTTAATAGGGTTGGATCATCATTGTCAGAGTCTTGCATAACACAAGACTAGTAGCTCGTTTTCTGGCAAGTGTGAAGTAATATCAAACTATCAAATCATACGAAGTGAATATCCGAAAGTATTATTCACACGCTTTATTGACGCGTTGCATTAATTATCGCACAAACATCGCGCACTGACAATCTATAGCAATCATTTCAACATGAACAAGATCACTACAATACATAATAATACATGCAAGCAATAAACATCTCACTTACAGTTAAACTTATACAAGCATTCGACTCAGTCTCCCACTGTCGTACAGGCTAGCTCTCAAGGCAGATTCAAACTCGACTCGCATTCCCTTGCGACCTGTCCTTTCAACGATCTCAGCCCGTCTGCCAGTTCCTACACGCTTACACGCACACGTCAGCTGGTGTCCCCTGCACGGTTCACGGGGTGAACTCAATTGCTGTGCGTGGCTACCTATCCGGGCGTCGGTAACGACGCCGCGTTCTCTCTGCCGTGTTTCACATTACTCAGGGTTGCGTGTTGTTATGTTGTCTGGCGTTGGTACAGACAACGCGTCGCAACCTCGGGTGTGAGACCTTGACAATCATCATCATCCAGTGCCTTGCTGGCTGGTGTGGGCGATCATGCCTCTCCACAAATTGCGATCTCCAACGTCATGAATCAGTTCGTGTGTTGACTCCCTTCCGTGTCGTGACACAAGACTGTCAATAATTTTCTCACGCTGTCTTCCTTTATCTCTCTTTCCTCAAATCTTTCCGGTTGTCACAACATGTTCCAGTTTTTGTCTTCTCATAACGTGGCCAAAAAACGAGGTCTGCCTCTTTCTGGTGTTTGTGATAAGTTGTCTTTGCGACGCCGCTTCCCTTAAAACGTTCTGATTGTTCTTTTTGGTGATACTGAGAAATAACACTGGCATCCTGACAAACGATAGCTTGTTACATTGTGGTTTTACAAAGGCATAATAACTACAACACATGGCGGTAGAAGACCAGGGATGGAGTTATACCTCTCCGTAGCACAATGCCGGGGCTGAATTGTAGATTAAGACCATGTGTTACACTTGCAGCATGCTCCCTCTCTCGGCCTGCCTAGTTTACTCCAGAGGAAAGGTAACACCCAATACATATGCAACATGAGAAGCTGTAGAAGCTGCCGGATCAGCAAAGCAATGCCCCAGCTGTCCGCCTGTCGGACCTTCGATTCTAGACCAGTTGCCGAACAAGGCTTAGCGCCTGGTCTACTCTCCCTTGACATTTGGTCTTTAGGTTGCATTTCCTCGCACCAGGATAAGGCTTCTACCCTCCCAATTGTGCTTCTCCGCAAGAAGCCGTTGTGGGGTGTCGAGTTTGGTCAGCGCCTACCCTGAAATAGTCGCTGGAGAAGCAGGGGCAGATTTGTAAACAGACAACATGTTAGAACGTCTGAATGAAGTAGACACGGCTGTTAGAACGTATGAGTGTAGTAGACACGGCTGCAGATTCGTAAACAGACATGTTAGAACGTATGAATGAAGTAGACACGGCTGTTAGAACGTATGAGTGTTGTCACGAATTTGCAGCCTTTACTTCCTAGAACAATTTTCGGTTCACTTTTGATGGGCCATGTAGAGGATCAACAGACGAACAAAACTGTTTTCTCTATATTCAAGGCTATACTGTCTTGACGTAAGCTTGCAAAACCTGCAAGTAAACAAACCACCAGGAATGGCTTTCTATTTGGGAAGTTAATTTGACACCAGTACCGGTCACCCCCAGAGGTTATCAATCCAGCCAGACTGGAGGGCAGACTCAGGGGACTGAATAGTAATTAAAACCAACCAGGCATGACGCAAGCAAACCTGGTTTACCAACAGAGTTGTAAACTGGCTGTTGACCATGAGATCCTAATTGTTCCCTTGACATGACACCTGATAAGCATAGCTAGGAAATCGCCCAACCGCGATGGCTGACCTCCATATGGTAGAGACTAGAGGTGCAAGGTGTGAAATCACTGATAAGACTCAGGGGGCTAATAATTGTCAGACCCACAGGTGTGAAGGCTAGTGTGCATGCAGAAAGAATTTTTATGACTGAACAGACTTGGAGATAATTGCAATTAACGTCAGGGGGAGATAAGAAGAATTTATGAATGGAATTCCTGGGAGATAAGTGTCTACTGCTAGGCTAGGTATAAAAACCCACGATAGACCTGTTCCCTTTAGATTAAGTCTGACTTCAGAACAGGTAGGCAGCCAGCTCAATGTTAGTAGTCATATGTATGATTCGTATGTTGCTAGATTTCACTAGGAGAATTATTTCTTAGTAACTAGTCAGTCTATATCTGACATAGGTTATTTCAATAAATATCATTGTCTAAGTATACTTTTAGGTGTCTTGGTAGATGCTTGTCATTTCTTTGTACACTATCCTAGTTGCCTTTTGGTGTGTGCATTTGTTGTACAGAATATAGTCAACTGACTATTTCTTTAATTCTTACCACAGCAGTAACTAAGTGGTGATTAAACCGGGCAGATCAGCAAATATGGCTGGTCTGTGTGGTCACTTCAATTAGACTTGTTGTATATCTCATTTTGTAGCTATACAATATTAGTACTCATTAATAATGCCTGATGCTATTATGTTGAGTATCGTTAGATGTCCATCTTGAAGTAATATAATGTTTACGGATATGTTGGATGTATGTATGTGTAATTTCATATGAATATACGATGCTAGGACTATGCTTCGTACATATTCTTTTTGTGTATATACGTCTCATTTCGTATACATACAAACTAACTAGTGCATTATGCTATGATGTTAAAGTATCATAATATGTCTAGTTTAATCAATATGTTTATGTGTATTGGATGTTTGATATATTGATTTGTCATATGCAAACTTACCAATATGAAGTGTTATGCTATTTTCTGCGCATTGGCACATTGGCCAACGATTGTCTTGGAAGCAGAGGTGTAATGGTACAGAAATTACCCACAATTGGTATAGGGTATATGGTGCTAAACTTTCTCAGTGTATTGTGGGCGTGCGTTCACGGTAATGCATGGGAACCTGGCACAGCTACTGGTCACGGCTTGTAATCCCGGATGACCCGGCATTATTATAATACCATTACCAATCCTGTGAGCTGCTAAACCAACTTTGGACAGAGCGGCTGTACGACACAGAATTTCTGTATTAGCGACATGGACATGGGGCGGCAGAAATGTAATCATTACAGGCTTGTGAGACAATTGAAAAGCCCGTCCCCGACTAAGACAGTAGGAGGAAGAAGGAGGATGGTGAACGCAGTAGAGCTGGAAGATAAACTTGGCCAGACTGGTCATTGTATATGTGTTTACTAGAATATGTTTTACTTAAGATTGCGCTGATGTAGAACTAGATATAACACATTCTTGATTTTCTTTCAAGCTCTCACAGGGAGCACCTATGTTACAGATCTCAAAAACGAGTGAAGACTAGGTAGAGCTAGGACTGGCATGAGTCAGAATACCAGCAAGCTGTTTCTTTTTTGAGTCTACTGGAGAGTGGGGATCTGGACCACAGTTCCAGATAGATCAAGTAACAAGTAAAGTTACGTAATGTTTCTCATCACAATATGTATATGATTTCATCATCCTCATATGGACAATCATCCTATGTCTATTGTTATGATTAGCAAATAAATGTTGTAGTATTGTAACTCATAGTTCTGTCATTATATTTTTTCCAATTGTGCGTACGTGTTGTTGTGTACATTGGTGGGGGTTCACTTACACACCAAGGAAAGGAGCAGTCAGGGAGAAAAACCTGTACTAGGATAGTTGTCCTTAAACTTTAATTCAGACTTAAAAGTCTATCCTAGCTAACCTTCTCTTTCCTATTCCTTGGCGAATATTCAGCACAGTTCATTTCAATTTTATAACGAGCCACTTAGAGTTGTACGTTGGATATTCATGGGCCTAATCTATAGTTCAGCCATATAGATTTTGTCCCTAGTCAGTTTCTGACTATTTGGGGTTGCTCGCCAGTGAATAATACTTTCATCTAGCCGGTGGGGCACCCCGACTTCTGACAAGTGTAGTAGACACGGCTGCAGATTCGTAAACAGACAATATGTTAGACCGTATGAATGTAGTAGACACGGCTGCAGATTCGTAAACAGACAACATGTTAGAACGTATGAGTGTAGCAGACACGGCTGTTAGAACGTATGAGTGTAGTAGACACGGCTGTTAGAACGTATCAGTGTAGTAGACACGGCTGTTAGAACGTATGAGTGTAGTAGACACGGCTGTTAGAACGTATGAGTGTAGTAGACACGGCTGTTAGAACGTATGAGTATAATAGACACGGCTGTTAGAACGTATGAGTGTAGTAGACACGGCTGTTAGAACGTATGAGTGTAGTAGACACGGCTGCAGATTCGTAAACAGACATGTTAGAACGTATGAGTGTAGTAGACACGGCTGCAGATTCGTAAACAGACATGTTAGAACGTATGAGTGTAGTAGACACGGCTGTTAGAACGTATGAGTGTAGTAGACACGGCTGTTAGAACGTATGAGTATAATAGACACGGCTGTTAGAACGTATGAGTGTAGTAGACACGGCTGTTAGAACGTATGAGTGTAGTAGACACGGCTGCAGATTCGTAAACAGACATGTTAGAACGTATGCGTGTAGTAGACACGGCTGCACACAACACAGACTTATTAAACGCAGGGATATCGGCTCTGTGATGATGGGGTTACAAATGCAATTCATAATCCCGCATACCGCGTTCGAAATACAGCTGCGTGTGATTTGAAAACAGCCCGCCTTGTCCTGATTTTCATACAATGGTATGAATGCCGATCGTTCAGAAAGCAATGGCAAACTGCTGAACTTTGCCAGAAATCATAAACAGCCAAAAATGCTGCGGTTGATGCGACGTCCTGTAAAGGATATACAAATAAATTTTTGTTATGGCTTGAGGTGGGAAAGAACTGTGAATTGAAATAAATTCCAAACAACGTATACCCTTAGTGAATTTTAAGACAGAAGCTGCAAATATTATGTTACACGATTTATTGCCTGGCATATTTTGCTGCCTCTCGTCAGGTGCATATTGCAGAGTTATATATCATTTATAGTGAATAGATGATTAATACTTCAGCTGAAACATGGTATTGTTTGAATGTGGAGCATCTGTTATCTCCATGGTAATTTCACATTTACAACGAACTCTTTCTGCTCGCACAAAATCGATTGGAACCCCTTAATTGCTAACTCCTCATTATATTTGAGCAATTGTTTATTGTTCGTCGTTTCGAGGCCTGTATTGGACGAAGAATACCTGTAACTATGTAATTTAATTGTTCCACTTAAGTATGATTCATTTATTCACTTCAGATTTATATAACTCTGCAGTATGCACCTGAGGAGATGCAGCGAAATATGCCAGGCAATAAAAAGTGCAATATATTGTTCGTGGCTTCTGTGCTTACATGGAAATAAAACTAACAAGTGGATTCTAGAACCATTGAATGTACAACGGACTTTACTGCAGGAAGACGAAATGAGGAAGTAGAGATTGTTTAGTCGCATGAATCGACATATCAGTCTACTGAAGGTCTGCAAGGTCGAATGGATAATAAAGGTCGCTCTTATACATCCGATGTGTTGATGCCGAGGTAACAGGTTCAACCCTTACACCGGTCGGTTGGACTAACATCTTGTCTCCTCGTCCTTGAATTGGAGACGTAAATTACAAGTATCTCTAAAGTCGGAGTGGGTTCGCCTGATGACGAGGGACACTCGTAACAGGGAAGCTAATTCACACGCAAAAATAGGCCCAGTGCACTAGAAGCAGTATCACGAGTATGGGTTATGCTTGAGTTTAAAGCGAGTGAACGCAATTTAAAACAAAAAGCAATTTACTGACAACCATAATGAAGGGGACAAGTTGAGGGCAAGAAAGTTAGAGGTGTACAAGATATAAATTGACAGACAATAACCATGATATGGTGTCAGGATGTCGCCCAGGACAATGCACAAAGAAGACTCATGAGAGGAGCATGTGCTGCTTCTGTGGTTGTGATGATCATGATAATAATGGTAATAGATGTAATGATGCTGACGATGATGATTGAGGTGACTTTGATGATAATGGTAATGGAATGGATGATGTGATGAGGGTAATAATGATGATGATGGTGATGGGCGTGATAATGATGATGGTGATGGTAATGATTATGATGACGGTGATGATGATGATGACGATGACGATGCTGATAATGGAGGTGATGATGATGAAGATGATGATTATAATGCTAAAGATAGTAATAGAAGGGATGATTATGAAGGTGATGATGATGATGACGACGATGATGATGGTAAGGGAGGGGATGATAATGAAGATGGTGATGATAATGCTACATATGATAATAGAACGGATGATGATGAAGGTAATGATGATGATGATGATGATGATGATGATGATGATGATGATGATGATGATGATGATGATGATGATGATGATGATGATGATGATGATGATGATGATGATGATGATGATGATGATGATGATGATGGAAGTGATTATGATGAAGATAATGGAAGTGATTATGAAGATGATAACGGATGTGATGATGATGATGACGATGATGCTATTATTTTTTACCGTTACAACGCAAACGCAGGTTCAACTCTCGGAAGAGAACATCGTCCGAGTATTCGTAGACTCCGCCCTCGAATATGTCATCCCTGATTGGTGTGTATGTCTGCAAGCCGTTGCGATTGAAGCTCTGAGAATGACGTCATTAAAATATAAGTGCCAACATGTACGTATGCGTGTCTGTTAAACTAGCTATCTGTCTGTCGGTATACTTACCTGTATGTCTGTTAAACTAGCTATCTGTCTGTCGGTATACATACCTGTATGTCTGTCTGCCAAATTATCTGCCTGCCTGGCAGTTTTTCTCTTTGTCAGCATACCTACTGCTTGTCTGACTGTCTGTCTCTCTGTCTATTTGTCT
This sequence comes from Cepaea hortensis, assembly GCA_963921405.1. Taxonomy (NCBI): domain Eukaryota; kingdom Metazoa; phylum Mollusca; class Gastropoda; order Stylommatophora; family Helicidae; genus Cepaea; species Cepaea hortensis. The sequence goes on along the minus strand of OY992897.1, from coordinate 62,115,041 downwards.
GCCTGCCGTATGAATTAGAAACTTGGAGAAAGACTCAAGGAACAATACATAAACTACAAAGTCACTAATTGGCGCCTGCGCAGAATAGTGGCAATAAAATTGTATGGAAGAATCACCAATGTAGAGCTCATGGAGAGAACGAACGAAACTTTATTTTTAAAGGATGACAATTTGGGCACGCAGACCCCTCTTACGTTCGACCCTTCCAATCACTCATCTTTCATTCATCGATTACCTATTTTGCGTGTTACATTCACATAGAAATATAACACTGTCTAATGAATGTTGTGAACATGCAGATTACCACGAGAATTAAAATTCCAGTGAATAAAGAGATGAGGAATCGATGCTGGCGCTGGACAGGAAACACACAGAGAACACATGAGGACAATATCACTAGACACTCTCTTGTCTGGAGACCGCAAGGTGAACGAAACAGTGGGAGACCTAACAACAAACGAAGAAGAGAATGACAGACAGTGATGAATAAAACTGGAAGAAGGTGGACAGAGTGCAGGGGACAGCAAAAGACACGACGGCTTAGCGTGAGATGGTTGAGAGCAATAGAAGAAGAGGGAGAAATGCAGAATATGAGAGAGAGAGAGAGAGAGAGAGAGAGAGAGAGAGAGAGAGAGAGAGAGAGAGAGAGAGAGAGAGAGAGAGAGAGAGAGAGAAAGAGAGAGAGAGAGAATAATCGCAGAATAGGTCAAGCAAAGCCTGCATTTCAGAAAACAAAAAGTACATTATGCAACAAGTCAGTTTAATTGAATGTCAGAAAAAGAATACTGACATATTATCAATCAATCAATCAGATGTCGTCTCCACAATGAAGATTAGCTGTAATCGATCTCCAACACTGTCTGTCTCTCGCCTTAACTTAACAACATTCTGTCAGATTGCTTTTCATCCATCTCTTATTGTTATCTTCGCCCTTGTATTGATGTTTACCTCTTGCTAGCTTGCCTTTAACCTTACCCTCCAGTATTGATTTATAAGAGTGATATGTCTTTTAACGTGATCGAAATATTTTACTTGCCTCTATTTTATTTCTTCCATCAACTCTCTTTTTATTCCCAGTTGTTCTAGAAGCGCTAAACCGGATTGTTTAAATATTATTATTTTTATTTTTTTTTGCATATCCTTTACAGGGCATTGCTGTCAACACCAGCATATATTAGCTGAATGTTGATTTCTTGGCAAGATTACGCTCACTAGTTTGCCATTGCTTTCTGAGCGGCCGGCTCACATACCCCTAAGTTACCGATTCGATTCGAACCACTGCTGATTCTCACCGTCATCACGTCACCTACGAGAGTATACGAGATTACGGAGAAAATTCGCTAACCTCTAAGCCACGAAGTCGGCTGAAATATTATACAGAACCTAAATCATGATGCGTGAATGATCAAGCTGGAAAAAAGCTTGCAGACAAAAGAGATGTGGTCGCTGAGACGAATGTTGCGAGTATCTAGGACAGTCAGACTAAATACTGTGAGTTTGAATAAGACCCAAACAATAGATTGTATGATTTAATGCCTGGTATATTTTGCTGCATCTTGTAATCTTGTAGAAATCACACACCATAAACTAAAGTCATTAGATAAATCCCTCAAGCTGAAATATACAACACACATATTCACACAGTAATTTGAATTGTATACCACAGAAATTTAAATTGATTCATCGATGAAGGATACTATATCACCAAATGTGATTTCCTATTCCAAAGAACGATATATCACCATTCTAGGTTATGTGTATATGTCAGGGTTCTAGTTCATAACCCGGTTTGTGTCCTTGACAGGTGATTGACATGTTCATGAATGTCAGTCTCAGTCGGTAAACATTTTTAAAGACTTTAATTAGAAAAGGACATTTCAATATAATATCACATCACAAATATAATCTAACAATGTAAATATATATATATATATATATATATATTCGCTCTCCCCGCTAACGCACACACAACTATATCAGTCACTCGCAGCTCGAACTAGCGCTCATCTCTGTCAGCTGTTCACTCGCTCAGGAAATGTCCACACACAACCGTTCGCATTCAAATCCCAGACTCGTCTGCCCGAGCTTGCGCTCTGGGTCTCCTATCACGTGATGTAAGACCCCGTG
>OY992897.1:61952914-62110414 GCA_963921405.1 Cepaea hortensis | reverse complement strand
CTCTGTATTCCTGTCTCGACCATGCCACGTGGCCAAGCCATCTAGGAATTTACTTCTTGGTCTTCCCCTTGGTCTCTTCTATTCGATCTTGCCAATTGTCACCAAGTTCTCCAATTCATATCTTTTCATAACATGCCCAAATAATTTTGACTGTCTACGTCTAATTTCTTTAATCGGTTTACGATCTTCATTTGTTTCTTCAAGGACTTGCTCGTTGGTTTTTCTGTCTGTCCATGGTATTCTCTGCATTTTCCTCAGAAACCACATTTCCACAGCCATCAGATGTTTTTCAACTTGACTGCGCATTGTCCACGCCATACAAAAGTACAGGTTCTATGTGTCAGAGTTTCACCCAGAGTTATAACGCGTTGTCTGCACCAACGCCCGACAATGCAACGCTGATCTATGTTAAGCACTACAGCTATAACGCGGCGTCGTCAACAACGCCAGGCAATCAACGCTGAGCGATACTAAGCACTCGGCGGTCACCTGGAACACAGCGTGAACATTGAGGGGTCACGCGGGCTGACTCGAGCACAACTGTGGTGTGTGCTGAAAGTCCAGCCAGACTAGGCTTGGGAGCCGTAAAGAACTGACGTGTGAATGCAGCTTGAGAGTTTTATGCATGTCTTGATAGCTAGCCTGTATGACCGTTGGAGATGGAACGCCTGTCTGTGTGACTTGTAAGTGGAGTGCATTGATGTATTATTATGTTGAGGTATTGATTGCTTGCATTTATGATCTATTGGATATTGTGAATTGTGATTGCGCGAGGCTTGTATTGTTTCTGATGTGTGCAGTGCGCGAATAAATAGCGCGAATTATATTATCGGTTGTTAGCCTCGTGTTATTTGATAAGCATATTTAGTATCACACTTGTCAAGATACGAGCCATAATTCTTGCCCTAAGCAAGACTTTGACAAGTGCGAACGTGGGGTCTACGTCCTCATTAGATTTGAACCGTGAAATACGAAAAATAGAGTGTTAAATAATTGTAAACATGGCGACTGTTGTCGAGTTTTTGTGTGTGAATCAATTATGGGTATAAAGTGCGAGTTTTGAACAAATGCGAGCGTGTAGGTTATAATTTAATAGATAAATACCATCTTTCGAGTTAATTTATCGAAACTATAAGTGCGTTTTTGGACTTAGTAAATTTCAACCGAGTTATTGAAGTGATAAAAACAAAATGGCGGCCATGTCCTTGAATGTCATTGAGTAGAAGTAGTGTTAGCGGAACGTTTGGACAGTGTGAAAAGAGAGTTGTTGAGTGTCGTGATACGACTAACAACAATACTTGACGACATACAAACCTACAAAAACTTAAGTGACATTACATACACCACACACTTGCACATGTTCTAATTTCTCTTGCTCCAAAAATAACAGGTTGTTTGGTGTCATCTACACCTGTCCCTTGTAAACTCCGAAATTTTTTGATCGACCTGAATTAAAAACCAGTGTGGTTTCGGGCAGTACTGAGCAGCCATTGTTCGGCACATTGCCTCAGGAGTATTTGAGTATAAAAAAAAAAAATTTTCTCTTCCTTATATTTTCGTTCAGCAGGCCTAAACATAAGCTGTAATATTAAGTCCTGTAAACTTTTGAACTTAAATTACTAACAACATTATTAATTTTGTGTCTATCTATTTCATCATACATATTGTTCATCATGTCTAGTTTAAACGAGTACATCGAAATGGGTTTAAAGATGAACCTTTCTGGTGAAGAGTTAAGGACCTGGAGTGAGAAAAAGTTTGTAGAATACCTCCTATTACAGGAAAAGATTAATGAACGTGATGAGAGAGCAGCCGAAAGATCTTTTAAGCAGGCAGAATCAGATACTGCTTTGAAACAGACAGAAGCGTCTTTAAAACTTAGACAGGCAGAGGCAGACGCTGCTTTAAAACTTAAACAAGCAGAAACAGATGCAGAAATAAGAAAAGCTGAAATTTTAGCCCGGAAAGAAGAGCTTGAAGTACAGCTAAAAATTGAACAGCTGAAAGCAGAAACTTCCAAAGAAAAGGAAGATAGAAAAGCTGACAAAGACCAGCCATATAAGAAATACCAAGGGCTGATTAAAAGTTACACCACAGGTGATTGCATTGCAGCTTTCGCACAAAATTTTGAATGTATTATGGATCATTACCAGATCCCAAAGTCAGAATGGAGTATAATATACATGAGAAGTCTTTCTGGAGAACCTCTGAAAGTGATAGAGTCGATTCCAAATGACCTGAAGAAAGATTATCATTATATTAAGACAAAAATTATGTCTCATTTTCTGCTAGATGAAGCAGGCTACAGAGAACAGTTTGGTAAATTGTCTCCTAAACCAACACAAACGTTCTCTGATTACATCTCAGAAATACAGAATGTTTTTTCTAAGTGGCTGTCAGCAGCCAAAGTGAATGGTAATTTTGATAAATTGACAGATCTTATTTTGAGAGATAAAATTATCACATCTCTCCCACCTCCATTTTCGAAATTTCTATTAGAATGTCAGTGCGAAAGTGTACAACAGATTGAAAGTCGTGGCTCAGGTTATTTTTCGGCCAATAAGCAATGTTTCATTACTGGTCTGACTAGCACAGACTTTATAGCAGCCGCTACATATGATAGAGCTAAGTCATTGCCCTACAACAAACAAAAGCCCTATAGACAATCTGCTGAACAGCTTAACAAATGCAAATATTGTCATTTGTCACATAACGAAACTGATATGTGTGACCAACATCCTGGTTACATGTCGTACTTACAAAACTACATAGCGAAGCAAGACAAAGAAAGAAAGATATACAGACGTAACACCAAATGCTTCCTTTGTAAGGCGTTCGGCCACTGGCGGAAAGATTGTAAAGCCAAAGCTATGTCCAGGAAGGCGAATGCAGCCATGATTGATAGTTCTTCATCAGAAGATGAAAGTATAGAAGATCACCCGGTGAACGCAGCACATTCTATTGATGTGTTTCAACACGACAAATGTACTATCTGTGATCAATTTCATGAGGATGGCATTTTGACATATGGCCATTCCATTCCTGTTACAAATGAGGAAGCCAATTTAGTAGTCAACTCCCAAGGTAAATTAAAGATCCACCATGGGTATATTAACGGTAGAGCTGCCACCGTTTTACGGGATAGCGGCAGTACCCTCATTGGCATTAAGAGAGACTATATCTTACCATCACAATATAGTGGTAAATATGTTACATGCAGAACTTTCTCGGGTAACATCGAGAGATACCCGCTTGCATGGGCATACATAAGTACACCATTCCTCACCGGAAAGGTCAAATGCGCAGCATTGACCAATCCTTGTTGCGATGTCATCATTGGTAACCTTCCAGAGGTGAATGATATGCCACATGACAGTATTATGTCCACTATCACTTGATAATACCATTTCACCACCATCACAAATCATCATTCATGATGTATTACCACCTGTAAATGAATGTATGTATACCAATTCGGCAATGTCATCACAGGAATGTAGTTGTGTAAATGTAACACCAAGTTGTAATGTACATGATAACCTTGATATTACAAATGCAGTAACCAGATCTACTGCTCAAATGCAAGATCGAATCGATCATACAGAAGCTTTACAGCTAATAAGCCCAGTTGTAACATCTCCTGAAACAACCAGGGAGAAATTTATAACAGCTCAAAAAGCTGATCGATCGTTGCAAAAGTATTGTAAATTAATAGGCCAAAAGCCACGAGTAGCAAAGAACGCTAAATGGTATTTTGCTCTGAAAAACGGTATTCTGACACGGTACTATACCAAAGGTTCTAGCACTACAGAACAAACGGTGCTACCTTCAGAAAACCGCAACCAAGCATTAAAGCTAGCGCATGACATACCCTTTGCAGGGCATATGGCGTATGCTAAAACACGAGCAAGGTTACTTACTCAATTCTATTGGCCTAAATTTTGCAGTGATACCAAATTGTATTGCAGATCATGTGACATCTGCCAAAAGCTTGTTAAAAAGGGGAAACACCCGCAAGCAGAACTGCAAATCACTGATGTGGCAAGTAGACCGTTTGAAAAGATCTCGGTCGATATAGTTGGTCCTCTTAACCACATAACATCAAGAGGAAACAAATATATTGTTACAATAATTGATTTATGTAGTCGGTGGCCAGAAGCCATTCCGATGAAGAATATAACTTCCAAAGACATCATGGAAGTATTCTTCCATATTTTTGCAAGGGTAGGATTCCCTGATACCATCCTTTCAGATCGGGGTAGCCAGTTTATTGCGGCAGCTACACAAGCATTTACTAAGATGTTGGGGGTGAAGCAATGCTTTAACAGCCCGTACCACCCACACTCCACCGGTATCATAGAAAAGATCAACGGCGATCTTAAACATAAGCTCTCAAAAGTAACCCAAGAACATCCAGAAGACTGGGACACGTATCTACCTGCTATCTTATTTGCATATAGGGAAGTGCCACATTCCAGCACTGGATTCTCACCATTTGAAATAGTGTATGGTGCCAAACCACGCGGCCCATTATCATTGTACCAGTCTATGCTGACTGAAAGTAAAACCATATTTACACCCATTTCATCGTATGAACATGTAATATCATTGCGCGATAGAATCATGAAATCATGTGTGTTAGCAAAAGAAGCACTACAAATATCTGGTGCTATCTACCGACAATACGCTAACAGAGGAAATAGAACCATTACTCTGACGCCAGGACAGGACGTTCTTCTCTTATTGCCAAGTGACAGACATCTTCTCACAGACTCTTGGCAAGGACCGTTTAAAGTGTTACGACAAATTTCGACAGTGGATTACGAAATTGCAGTTAGGGACAAACACAAGATTTTTCATATTAACATGCTTAAACCATATTACCACAGGGACGACGAACAAGTAGAGACTACAGCAAGCACAACAATAGTGGTCCAGACAGACGACAACGATACTGACGAGATACCAACACCAGTACTGGACACGACAACCAACCTACAGGACATAAATGTAAATCCCAACTGACGCAGACACAGACTGACAGTTGCAGACTGTCACGAATTGGCCGCCTTAACATCCCAGAATATTTTTCTCGGTCTCCAAATTTGAGAGGCCAAATTGAGAAAGAATGAATTAATCACACTCCTCCAAAATTATCTAGTCGTGAGGTAAGATTATTCACAAAAAGCCTCTAGCCATGACGTAAGCTTGCAGATGGCAAGTAAAATGGCAACTAGATAATTAGTATACACCTTGGGAAACTGCTGACCCAGACATGCTGAATCAACAATGAAGGGGCCATGGACTGTGTAATTAAAACTGACCAGGCTGACACCTGATAAGCACAGGTAGGAAATCGCCCAGGTGTGAACAACATTAACCCAGGGAAAGATAATAGCCCCAGGGCTGTAAACTAAGCCCCGCTCACTCTGACTGGCAGACTCAGGGAGGTGTGAACCAGGTCTGATAAGACAATTAACACTGAGGACTTGGGGCCACACAGAGGAGCAAGGTGTGATGGCCAGTTGCAATGATAAGGGCAATTACTGTCAGGAGGAGATAAGAAGAATTTATGACGGGAATGCCAAGGAGATAATATGGTCTGCTTGACTTAGCTTAAATAAGGGTCCCTAGCCTGTTTTATGTCAGATTAAGTTTGACTTCAGAACAGGTAGGAACTATCTCAATGTCTGTAGTCATATGCATGAATATTATGTTGGCTGCTAGGAATTATTTCTTAGTAACTAGTCCCTTAGTAAGTCTCTTAGTTTCTTAGATGGATGGACCGATTTTCAGTCTATATCTGATCTAGGTTATTGCAAGAACTATCATTGTCATAGATTACTTGAGTGTTCTTTCTAAGTTCTGCGTTCAATATCATATTGCTTTAAAGTGTTATTCTTCTGAGAAATAGAGCCTTATGTGAGACAGATCTTGTCTGGGTAGACTTTTAGGTGTCTTGGTAGATGCTTGTCATTTCTTTGTACACTATCCTAGTTGCCTTTTGGTGTGTGCATTTGTTGTACAGAATATAGTCAACTGACTATTTATTTAATTCTTACAACAGCAGTAACTAAGTGTGATTAAACCGGGCAGCTCAGCAAATATGGCTGGTCTGTGTGGTAACTTCAATTAGACTTGTTGTATATCTCATTTTGTAGCTATACAGTATTAGTACTCATTAATAATGCCTGATGCTATTATGTGGAGTATAATTAGATGTCCATCTTGAAGTAATATAATGTTTACGGATATGTTGGATGTATGTATGTGTAATTTCATAAACTAACTAGTGCATTATGCTATGATGTTAAAGTATCATAATATGTCTAGTTTAATCAATATGTTTATGTGTATTGGATGTTTGATATATTGATTTGTCATATGCAAACCGACCAATATGAAGTGTTATGCTATTGTCTGCGCATTGGCACATTGGCCAATGATTGTGTTGGAAGCAGAGGTGTAATGGTACAGACCTTACCCACAATTGGTATATGGTGCTACACTTTCTCAGTGTATTGTGGGCGTGCGTCCACGGTAATGCATGGAAACCTGGCACAGCTACTGGTCACGGCTTGCAAGCCCGGATGATCAGGCATTGTTATAATACCCTTACCGACCCTGTGAGCTGCTAAACTAACATTGGACGGAGCGGCTGTACGACACAGAATTTCTGTATTAGCGACATGGACATGGGGCGGCAGAAATGTAATCATTACAGGCGTGTGAGACAATTGAAAAGCCCGTCCCAGACTAAAGACAGTAGGGAGAAGGAGGATGGTGAACGCAGTCGAGCTGAAAGATAAACTTGGCCAGACTGGTCATTGTATATGTTTGTGTTATGATATGTTTTAATTAGGATTGCGCTGATGTAGAACTGATATAACACATTCTTGACTTTCTTTCAAGCTCTCACAAGGAGCCCTATGTTATAGATCTCAAGACTAGAGACTACTGACTAGGAGTGTCAGGACTGACAGGATCTCAGAATACCGGCAAGCTGTTCTTTTTCTTTTGTGTGTGTCTACTGGAGAGTGGAGATCTGGACCACAGTTCCAGATAGATGAAGTAACAAGTAAAGTTACGTAATGTTTCTCATCACAATATGTTATATGATTTTATCATCCTCATATTGACAATCATCCAATGTCTATGATTAGCAAATAAATGTTGTAGTCTTGTAACTCATAGTTCTGTCATTATATTTTTTTCCAATTGTGCATACGTGTTGTTGTGTACATTGGTGGGGGTTCACTTACACACCAAGGAAAGGAGCAGTCAGGGAGAAAACCTGGACTGAGATAGTCGTCTATACTAATATATTTAGACTTAAAACATCTATCTTAAGCTAACCTTCTCTTTCCTATACCTTGGCGAATATTCAGCACAGTTCATTTCATTTTGTAACGAGCCACTTAGAGCTGTAAGTTGGATATTCAGGGCTTAATCTGTAGTTCAGCCATATAGATTTTGTCCCTAGTCAGTTTCTGACTATTTGGGGTTGCTCGCCAGTGAATAATCCATTCATCAAGCTGGTGGGGCACCCCGACTTCTGACAGATTGGGGTCCAGTCCGCGATCCTGAACCAGGATTCTAGTAATCATAGTGATTCTACTAGACCCTAGACAAACGATTTTTCAAAGTTAACTCTTGTAATCTTCAGTCATCAAAATAGACTATCATCAAATGTAGCTACTTTTAGTTGAGGAAGTTTCAGAGTACATATATAACTTTTCAAAAGTATAACAGATAAGAACTTATGAGAAAACTACCATCATCTATCATTTATTGATAACTGTTTTAACTATTATCAATTAGTGTTACCATTAATCATTTATTGATAATTGAACACTTTAATCATATTTACATTGATGTGTTTGATGATTTAACTGCTTGACTGATTTGCATTTTATGATAATATATGCCATGTTTATTTTGACATGTATGCAGTGCATTTTAATGTTTATTTAGGTAAATATTACTGTTGATTACTGTGTAGTATATTTCTCACACTAACTTCACTGCTGTCGCCAGATACTACTTGAATATTATTTTCAGTTGTCTTTCACTGCTGAGGCTAAACTATACACATTGGATAGCGTAGACTGTCAGTAGTTAACTCTTGTCTTTCTAGCTTAGATCTGATTTTTGATATATACATAGGAGCTAACCTGAATATAGTCATTAGCAATTATGTTCTTGCTTTACCGGAATCTTGAAGAGGATCTGAAGGCACGCGCAGATTTCTCAGAGACCGCGAGAGGGTGGGGCATAAGAGAAGGCTTAGAGGGAGAGCAACTAGAAACATATATCATAGCAGAGTTAGAATGGTGGGACCAAGAAGAAGAAATTATGTTTAAAGAAGATGATGAGTTCTTTGAAGCACAAGAGCGTAGCAAAACTGAAGGAGTAAAGATGGAAAAAACGCATATGGAAGCAGTCAATGCGGAGAAGCTAACCTTTCTAGCGGAACATAAGGTAGGAGATATGGATGCTCACCCAACCAGGAAGGAAGGGACATCTTTGCCACCCACCGCAGAATCAGAGGTAGTGGACCGGGAACTACAGGTTCTCATTCGACCCAGTCCTAAACGGAAAAGAGGGAAGAAAAAACGTGCCAAGGGCATTTCAAACAGTCACAAACGTGATAACTGTTTGCACCACGGCAATAGTCGTTTGACAGTAGAGGACCTTCAGGAAAACCACTTGACTGCTACGAGAAATGAATCTCGAGAGAAAGAGGAACTGAAGACAACCTTTAATGAGGTCGCAGGCGGAGACCTAGCCGATTCTCACATTCCCTTCTGGTCACAGAATCACGAAGTGGAATTACATCTGACTGAAATAGGGAGGAAGGAAGGAACAGAATCCCAGGTGAATTTCACTGCTGCAACGCGGGAAGAGTCACTAATTATCAGTTCAGATAATTTACCTAGTAACAGTTACCCAGAGGACAACTGTTTGCGCTACGGTTTGCCAGTACAAGACTCCCAGGAATCTCATTTTACTTCAACGAGAGGTGAAACTCAAGAGGAAGATGACCTGAGGACATCTTTCAAGGAGGTCGGAGATCGAAAGGTAATCGACTTTATTATTCCCTTCAGCCCAGACGAGGAAGAAGTGGGATTAAATTTGACTGACAGCGGGATGAAGGATGACCCGGAACCCTTTGTGATCTTTGAGGCTGCAGCTCAGGAAAAGACACTAGACATCAGTTCAAATGATTTACGTAGTGTGATGGGGTGGGTAGACACCAGCCCATCACAGGATTTACCTCAACTGGACTTAGCCCATGAAAGCATGACCAGAGAGGAACATCCAGACCAGGAAACATTTCCAGTTGTTATCTTACAGTATACCAGTTCGGAGACTCAGGAAACACAGGGAATTGTTAGGAGCCAGAATATGGATTCTGATTTTGTGCAGACAACATTGTCTGTAGTTACTAGCAAAGAAAACTCTTCACACAAGATGGAGGTAGAAACTGCTAGCATCGCTATAGCTGAAGTTATCAGGGAATTCCAGCAACAGGGACCTGAAGTAACAGAAGTCAAGAGTGGTTTGGAATCAACACTCTTAGGACTCAATCTACCCTTCAGTCAGGTCGATTTGATAGGAGTAGATCAGCTATTTGTGGATACTTTATTCAAAAGTAACACCACTTTATCGCCCTGGAGTAACTATGTTATTTCTCAAGGCTGGACAACTTGGCACACTAAAATTCCACTTTCTAGCACGGTTTTCACACGAAACTCTAATGCAGAGAAACTCAGCCCATTAACTGATTATCAGGGGAAGAAACCGCGACACCGAGGAGGGACGATTGTTACTCCCGACTTTGAAGGAGGAAAGCGCCAGTTGAATTTATATCATGGGACCATGATGTGTAACAATATTCCTTTTAAAGGGAAGATATTGATGAATCTGTTAAGGATCTATAATGGATGGAGGAATATCACGGAGACAAGCTTTGCTGTGGCCAGCTTATGCGAGACCTCACTACGGGTACATCCTCGGCTGAAAGGAGTAAATCACGTGAGTGAATGGTGTAAAACAATTGCTGCCCAGAGGCGTAGACGAATCCCGTTGATTATGATCTTTCCCAGAGGGGTAAAATTACAACCTTCTGACAATTACCGGATTTTACCAAGCTATTGCATGGAATCCCGGCCGAAAACCAGGTACAAGGATCTATCCAGAGTATCTTTGGGTTATGGAAATGGGACGTCTTTATGCAGAAGCAGGACAACCCATTGCCACAAGGAATATTGGAAACCTTTAGGCAGATACAGAACGGAGAGTGCTTAGGCATTTATTCTGGGATGTACGGCGTGCTTTGACAAAAGATTTCTGGCAGAAACTTTTTTTTAAGGGGAAAGCTCTGTCACGAATTGGCCGCCTTAACATCCCAGAATATTTTTCTCGGTCTCCAAATTTGAGAGGCCAAATTGAGAAAGAATGAATTAATCACACTCCTCCAAAATTATCTAGTCGTGAGGTAAGATTATTCACAAAAAGCCTCTAGCCATGACGTAAGCTTGCAGATGGCAAGTAAAATGGCAACTAGATAATTAGTATACACCTTGGGAAACTGCTGACCCAGACATGCTGAATCAACAATGAAGGGGCCATGGACTGTGTAATTAAAACTGACCAGGCTGACACCTGATAAGCACAGGTAGGAAATCGCCCAGGTGTGAACAACATTAACCCAGGGAAAGATAATAGCCCCAGGGCTGTAAACTAAGCCCCGCTCACTCTGACTGGCAGACTCAGGGAGGTGTGAACCAGGTCTGATAAGACAATTAACACTGAGGACTTGGGGCCACACAGAGGAGCAAGGTGTGATGGCCAGTTGCAATGATAAGGGCAATTACTGTCAGGAGGAGATAAGAAGAATTTATGACGGGAATGCCAAGGAGATAATATGGTCTGCTTGACTTAGCTTAAATAAGGGTCCCTAGCCTGTTTTATGTCAGATTAAGTTTGACTTCAGAACAGGTAGGAACTATCTCAATGTCTGTAGTCATATGCATGAATATTATGTTGGCTGCTAGGAATTATTTCTTAGTAACTAGTCCCTTAGTAAGTCTCTTAGTTTCTTAGATGGATGGACCGATTTTCAGTCTATATCTGATCTAGGTTATTGCAAGAACTATCATTGTCATAGATTACTTGAGTGTTCTTTCTAAGTTCTGCGTTCAATATCATATTGCTTTAAAGTGTTATTCTTCTGAGAAATAGAGCCTTATGTGAGACAGATCTTGTCTGGGTAGACTTTTAGGTGTCTTGGTAGATGCTTGTCATTTCTTTGTACACTATCCTAGTTGCCTTTTGGTGTGTGCATTTGTTGTACAGAATATAGTCAACTGACTATTTATTTAATTCTTACAACAGCAGTAACTAAGTGTGATTAAACCGGGCAGCTCAGCAAATATGGCTGGTCTGTGTGGTAACTTCAATTAGACTTGTTGTATATCTCATTTTGTAGCTATACAGTATTAGTACTCATTAATAATGCCTGATGCTATTATGTGGAGTATAATTAGATGTCCATCTTGAAGTAATATAATGTTTACGGATATGTTGGATGTATGTATGTGTAATTTCATAAACTAACTAGTGCATTATGCTATGATGTTAAAGTATCATAATATGTCTAGTTTAATCAATATGTTTATGTGTATTGGATGTTTGATATATTGATTTGTCATATGCAAACCGACCAATATGAAGTGTTATGCTATTGTCTGCGCATTGGCACATTGGCCAATGATTGTGTTGGAAGCAGAGGTGTAATGGTACAGACCTTACCCACAATTGGTATATGGTGCTACACTTTCTCAGTGTATTGTGGGCGTGCGTCCACGGTAATGCATGGAAACCTGGCACAGCTACTGGTCACGGCTTGCAAGCCCGGATGATCAGGCATTGTTATAATACCCTTACCGACCCTGTGAGCTGCTAAACTAACATTGGACGGAGCGGCTGTACGACACAGAATTTCTGTATTAGCGACATGGACATGGGGCGGCAGAAATGTAATCATTACAGGCGTGTGAGACAATTGAAAAGCCCGTCCCAGACTAAAGACAGTAGGGAGAAGGAGGATGGTGAACGCAGTCGAGCTGAAAGATAAACTTGGCCAGACTGGTCATTGTATATGTTTGTGTTATGATATGTTTTAATTAGGATTGCGCTGATGTAGAACTGATATAACACATTCTTGACTTTCTTTCAAGCTCTCACAAGGAGCCCTATGTTATAGATCTCAAGACTAGAGACTACTGACTAGGAGTGTCAGGACTGACAGGATCTCAGAATACCGGCAAGCTGTTCTTTTTCTTTTGTGTGTGTCTACTGGAGAGTGGAGATCTGGACCACAGTTCCAGATAGATGAAGTAACAAGTAAAGTTACGTAATGTTTCTCATCACAATATGTTATATGATTTTATCATCCTCATATTGACAATCATCCAATGTCTATGATTAGCAAATAAATGTTGTAGTCTTGTAACTCATAGTTCTGTCATTATATTTTTTTCCAATTGTGCATACGTGTTGTTGTGTACATTGGTGGGGGTTCACTTACACACCAAGGAAAGGAGCAGTCAGGGAGAAAACCTGGACTGAGATAGTCGTCTATACTAATATATTTAGACTTAAAACATCTATCTTAAGCTAACCTTCTCTTTCCTATACCTTGGCGAATATTCAGCACAGTTCATTTCATTTTGTAACGAGCCACTTAGAGCTGTAAGTTGGATATTCAGGGCTTAATCTGTAGTTCAGCCATATAGATTTTGTCCCTAGTCAGTTTCTGACTATTTGGGGTTGCTCGCCAGTGAATAATCCATTCATCAAGCTGGTGGGGCACCCCGACTTCTGACACAGACAAGTATTACAAGACTACAGTACAATTTTTTCTAACAACCCAGGACAGACAGACTTAGTGCATCATCATATTATTTTGACGTCTGACATCCCAATAAAAGGCAGACCATATTCCATTCCTATACACTACAAAGACAAATTACACCAAGAAATTATTGACTTAGAAGCAAACCATATCATCCGACATTCACAATCACATTTATGTTCACCCATTGTCATTGTGAAGAAAAAGGACAACACAATAAGACTCTGTGTTGACTATAGGAAACTCAACAGCATTACACAGTTGGATTTAGAACCAATGAGCAACTGTGAAGACATACTAACTGAACTGACTGACTCACGTTACTTTACTAAACTGGACATGACAAAAGGTTACTGGCAAATACCTGTACATGCGGACAGTATATATCTGACAGCATTTGTCACACCCTGGGGACTATACGAATGGTGCAAGTTGCCATTCGGGCTAGTTAATGCTCCAGCAACCTTTGTCAGAATGACAAGACTTTTGACAGGCATTTCCAACATCATTTGGTACATGGACGACATTTGCATACATACAAAGAACATGACAGACCACATAACAGCACTACAGCAGACATTCGACAGGATTAGACAACATGGACTGACAATAAAACCATCCAAAGTTGATATAGCCTTTCAAGAAATTACATTTTTGGGCTATAAGATCTCAAATGGCTTCATATCAGCTGAGGATAACATCATGTCTAGAATTTTGAAATTGTCGCTTCCGACAACCAAAAAAGAGTTGCGAAGTGTGTTAGGTCTTTTGAATTACTATAGACAATGTATCCCTCATTTTGCTGAATTGACCAAATGTTTCACTGATTTACTAACAAACAAACATCCAAATGTTATTGTAAATAGCGAATGTTTAAGGCCTGCATTTGCGAAAGTACTATCTTATTTTTCCCGTGAACCTATTCTAAAATTACCTGATCTTAGCACTATTTTCAGGTTAAGATGTGATGCGAGCTCCGTAGCCATTGGAGGGTTACTGCTTCAAGAGCACGACCAAATATTGTACCCTGTATACTACGTCTCCCGGAAATTGAACCCCAGTGAACGAAATTACAGCACGCCGGAACTTGAAGCCCTCGCTCTTGTGTTCTCGGTACGTAAACTTTCGAGATTTCTTTTAGGTAAACACTTCATTATTGAAACAGACAATAGCCCTTTGACATTCATCACCAGTGGTACCCCAAGTAACCAAAGAGTGGCCAGATGGTCCCTTCTTCTACAGGACTATAGCTTCGAAATCAGACATATACGAGGCTCACATAACTCTCTGGCCGATCTTCTATCGAGATGTCCATACGACTCACCCAATAGCCAGGTAACACCCGAGCACATTGCAGATGGTGTATAAACTGCAACGTAAATAGTGCTCAACACCACAGCCAATTGTGACTTCATGTCAGTTACGCTGTGAAGAACAGTGTGATAGGGAAGATTTAATCTCCCATTGTAAATATATTGTGTACATATTATTATTATTATTATTATTATTATTATTATTATTATTATTATTATTATTATTATTATTATTATTATGTGAATGAATGGGTCGTATAATTGTGAGAAATGTGAAAGAATGCCATTACTATTGTAAATATGTAGTATTATAAGAAATAGACACCACAAGTGTCACAGGACAGTACTACAGGACCCAAAGACTTACTGAGCTTGAACAGCGCCAAGTAATCCTGAGTACAGCTACAAAGATGGTCCACGACGTTTTAACAAGTACGAATGATGACCTTGACAACCTAATCCGAGGATAAGACGGAAGAAGCTATCCAACAGCTGATGACAAGATCTGGGTGCTCCGTATATTTAAAGTACATCTAAAACGAGAGACCTTGAATGTGCAACAACACAGCTCTACACTTCCGTTAGATGTCCATATTAATTTGAAAGTTAGCATACCATAATAAAATGTTTATAAATTTATGACAATTGTATGAAAATTTGGGTATAAAACATTTCCATATACGAAATTGTATATGTCGAGTTTTGTTAGATGTAATCTCAGCATCGTAGCTTGATTTACTTTTTCACAAGAGTGACCTTTTGTGCACTTTTGTCAGGGATGATCAAATTATGACGCTAAGAAAGAAAATGTTACTTGTAATTTATTTTGTTGAAAGCATGATAAAATTACTGTCCCTAACTTTTGTTCCATAAACAAGGGACATAACTAAATATTGTTGGTGATGTGTAAATATGTATTGAAACTACCATGTTTGCCTAATAGGTACCACGTCAATGTGACGTCATGTGTATATGGGGAATCTTACCAAATCTGAAGACCTTCATTGGATATTCTATTAGATAAGGGTAGATGTCCAATGTCGGAGTTATCTTAAAGATAGATACTCACAGACTCACCTGATTATTTGTAATTTTTCTTTTTGGTGGAGAAGTAGGGGCAAGTTAGCCGTAACCTACCGGACTGGCTGTGTCTCAGCGAGGTAAAAACCATGAAATTGATTGTACTTGACAAGTATGCTTGATGGATAGGCATGGAGATTATATGCATATTGTTTACTAATCACCTGTACATATTAAGGCAAACCAAAGAGTTACGTCAGATGAAGTGCAAAGTTCGATTCTGACTAGATAAAGAACAGCTATATAGAGTACATGAAAGTAAAACCTTTCATGAGAATGAGGGGGGGGGGGAGAGAATGTCAGAGTCTCACCCAGAGTTATAACGCGTTGTCTGCACCAACGCCCGACAATGCAACGCTGATCTATGTTAAGCACTACAGCTATAACGCGGCGTCGTCAACAACGCCAGGCAATCAACGCTGAGCGATACTAAGCACTCGGCGGTCACCTGGAACACAGCGTGAACATTGAGGGGTCACGCGGGCTGACTCGAGCACAACTGTGGTGTGTGCTGAAAGTCCAGCCAGACTAGGCTTGGGAGCCGTAACGAACTGACGTGTGAATGCAGCTTGAGAGTTTTATGCATGTCTTGATAGCTAGCCTGTATGACCGTTGGAGATGGAACGCCTGTCTGTGTGACTTGTAAGTGGAGTGCATTGATGTATTATTATGTTGAAGTATTGATTGCTTGCATTTATGATCTATTGGATATTGTGAATTGTGATTGCGCGAGGCTTGTATTGTTTCTGATGTGTGCAGTGCGCGAATAAATAGCGCGAATTATATTATCGGTTGTTAGCCTCGTGTTATTTGATAAGCATATTTAGTATCACACTTGTCAAGATACGAGCCATAATTCTTGCCCTAAGCAAGACTTTGACACTATGTAGCACCTCAACACTCTTTTTCTCGTTTCAATTGATATCTTTTTAATGGTCAGTATTTTTTCATCTTGCAAAAGACTACCTTCGCAATGGCAATTCTTGTTATAACTGTTCAGAGATTACTGTATCGATTAACTTGCTTAAAAATATGCCCATTTACTCGTATATCACATGGTGGAATTTGCTTCTTCCCAGTGACGACCATAATCTGTGTCTTCTTACTATTCAATTCTAACCCTAGCTGCTCACTGTGTGCAACAAACGCATCTACTAAATGTTGCTGGTCCTGTTCATTGTCTGCAATCAAGACTGTATCATCTGCATATATAATGTTATTTATGAATCTTCCCCCAATGTTAATTCCTTCCATATCTTCTTTATTTCTGAAAATATTTTCACTGTACAGGGAAAAAAAGGTTTGGAGACATTATACATCCCTGTCTCACACTTATTTTAATTGGCTGATATTGACCTGCTTCATTATCAATTGTGATGGCAGCTTGTTGTTTCCAATATGTGTTGTTGTTTTTTTAAGTCTAAGGTCTTTTCCATCAGTTTGTAGATCTTCAAGCATCCTTATTATGTCAACATGTCTCACTGTATCGAATGCTTTTGTGTAGTCAATAAAGCAAAGATATAGATCTTTGTTTACTTCTATAGAACGTTCAATTACTGTTCTCAGTATATACACAGCATTTACTGTATCCTTGCCTTCTACAAACCCACATTGTTCTTCTCCTATTTCGGGTAGTATATTCTTCCTATAGCTTTGCACGATAATTCTCAGCAAAATCTTCGTGATGTGGCTCATTATACTAACTGTTCGAGGTTGACCACATTCGAAGGCCCCAGATTTCTTCAGGATTGCAAGAAATATAGAATTACATGATTCAGGAGGCATATCTCCAGTATCATATATTGCGTTCAGCAGTCTGGTGACCTGGTCTATTCCATATTCTTCTAAGGGTGTTGTTTTTCTGACCGCTACCTTTTCGCGTAGGAGATGGATATTTTCATCTCCTCCGTGTAATTTGTGTGCCAGGATGTAAAACCAGGAGATTCTTCTCAAGATCTGCGCCGATGCTACAGTTTCGTGTATTGAGCGAAGCAATCCTTGAGTGAATTTTTCGCAGCGTGGGTGGTTCTGTCGGGTCGTGTTCGGTATTTTCAACATGGCGGATCAATTTGTGTGTTCCTTGAGGACGGCAGTCAACAAACCAAGACGACGGGGCCAACGTGGTGGGCGCAAGCGACGCAAGTGTGGAGGGGTAAGTCGTTTTAGGCTCAAGTGTGACCGTCTGGGCCTCAGGTATACTCGCATCCTATATTGGAACTGCGCCAGCGTAAAACAACGGTGCCCTGTTCTCGAAAATCTAGTTTACAGGAATGACATTGTAGCACTCCAGGAAACGAGACTGGGTGATCAGATACTCAAAATGGCTGGCTTCAAATGTTTCTACAGCAGGCGACATCTGGGAATGGCGATTCTCATCCGCGATAGTATGGTTGCTTCAGAGGTAGACATGTCCAGCTGGGACAATGACGACATACAAATACAGGTGGTCAGAGTTCAATCCGGTTTACCATTTGTGTTGGTTAATGTTTATTCCCGTAACGCGTGTGTGGATTCCCAGAAGTGGCAGTGCTTAAGTGACATATTAGGTCATGAAAAAAATGTCATTTTCTGTGGCGATTTCAACGCTAAAGGCAGATCATGGGAAAACATTTCCTCCAACACGCAGTGGGAGGAGCTCGAGACTGCACTTGAAACCATTGACCTGGTTTGTATCAACAGTGGCTGTGTCATCAGGACAGCCAGCCGCCCAGGTGATGAGGATAGTGCTATTGATCTGGCGCTGATTTCTCCTTCACTCACTACAGTGTGTAGATGGGGTGTCCTACGGTACCACGGCAGCGACCACCACCCGTGCAGCATATTGCTGGAGAAAGGCAGAACCAGGCAGCACAAGTCAACGGTCAAGACTTTCCAGTATGACAGTACAGGGCAAGATGTGGTGAGTAAAATAAGGCGAGACAAGCGCAGAAAGTTTCAGGGCAGGAAAAACAGCTGGGAGCAGCCACCGTGGTGGAGTTTCGAGGTGGAGGAGGCTTGGGTGGATAAGCGTAGTGCTGTAAGGAGATGGCAAAATGCCAAGAAGAACAGAGCTGGTCATCCTAGTCCCTGCTTGCACTTAGAAAGAGAGATGCACACAAAAGTAAGCTATTTAAAAAAACTGGATACGGTGGTTAAAGGTGAAAATGGGCAGAGGTATGTCAAAGAGTAAGCACAGACAAGTCACTGAAATTGTTCTGGCGACTACATAAAAGCATGAGTCAAGAATAAGAGAATTTCTTACTTCCAAGGTGCAGACCTCATCTGGCAGAGGACTGACGAGAAAGCTCTTCGAACGCTATCTAGAGCAGTGCAACCAGACGGACATGAGAGGCCGAAATCTTGCCAAGGAGGTCACCTCAGGCAGGTGTAAGGCCCATATCATTTCCGATGAAGACACAGTGACAGTGAAATAAATCAAGGCTGTGCTTCGACGATCAAAAAACAGCGATACAGGGCCTGATGGCATAAGATATGAGAACATCAATAGGTGTACCGACAATGAGCTAGAGAAACTAGCAGACATGTACAACAACAGTATAGGGAGTGCTAGCATCAAGGAGGAGTGGTTACACAGTATCTGATTCCCTTACAGAAGCCTGCCAAAGACCACACAAAAATTCAGGGATATCGAATAATCACCATGCAGAAAACAATAGGCAAGCTGCTGGAGAAGTTAATTGCCAGAAACATATCAAGCCAGTTAGAGAGGCAAGGTGTTTTCCCACCTACCCTGGGAGGGTACCGTCCCAAAATAGAAACCTGGACCAATGCAGCAGTTTTTGCCCATGATGTTTATGAAGGTTTCCACTCAGGCATTGAAACCTTTGCTGCAGCGATTGATCTTGGAGACGCGTACAACAGAGTACCATTGGATTTTCTAATGCTTCAGCTTCTTGAACTCAAGATAAGTCCGTTCCTCCTTAGTTGGATCGCTGCAGCCCTCTTCCATTGGAAATTAGTTTTTAGATGTGGCAGTAGGACTTCGGAACCAACAACAATACATCCTGGCCTACCACAGGAATCACCATTATCTCCGGTACTGTTCAACGCCTACACAGTGAGAATCACCAGTGAGCAGATCACTGGACCTGGCAGGACATTGTCATATGCCGATGATATTTTAGTGTATCGTCAGGGTAAGGATAGAGATCAGGTTGCTGTGGAACTGCAAACCGAACTTGTCACCAACCGATGTCACAGGCATTCCGGGATAACTTCTCTCGCACCACACAAAAAGATTTGTTAGTCGTACGAGAGGAATTGATTACACATTTTATTGCCACTGGCTCTTTGCATCATATCAATGTACAACAAACAGTCGCTAACAAATCACACAAGCATAAATGCACAGAATTGCCTATCACTAGTCGTTTCCTAACCCTATTGCTAATCTATCTACTCGGCTAACGAAATAAGCATCGACGCTAAGCGATGCGTTCACTACGAAGTCTGTGTCCCGTCTGACTATTCTCCGCGTGCTGTTTACACAGTACGCGGAAGGACTTGGGGCGCACTACGGCTTTTGCGTGCGGCCTCATCCAGCACGCTAGAGTAGTGGCCTCTCTTGAGTTTCGTTTAGTTCTCCGTGTCTATCACGTTGGCGTGATCATGCCGTGACCAGAGTGCTAACTCTCTGGTTGACACCTCCGTGTCCCATGAGAGAACTATTTAATAGTTCCCCTTCTTATTTATTCCTTACACCTACCCTGCCCTCATGTAGGGGCACTGGGTTACCTCTATTCTACTTGAGGTAGACCACTCTTTCAGGGTGGTCTTCATTCCTATATACCTGAGTCTTTGACAGAACTCAATCGCATAAGTACTTGGTGCGCTGAAGCTGGGGCAATGGTCAACCCAACAAAGGCAACAGTGACTTGGTTCTCGTTGAATAACCATATTGTCAATACTCCCAACACCAACTGTAAATCTGGGTTCAGAGACGGTGGAAAGAATGCAGGCAATGAATTACATGGGGATACGTTTTGATCGAAGCCTTGCTTATAATGAGCACATAGACCAGGTGATAACAAAGGCCAAGCGGGGTTTGGCAGCGATGCGGGTGATGGCGGCAGCAAACTGTGAGCAGTGCCATCTATGCCTCCTATATGAAGGGCTGTTCGTGTCTGTTTTTGAGTATACGATGGCAATCCTGACTCTCAGCCGTAAGCAGATAGAAAGGATGGAAAGGATACGAAACGAAGCTGTACGCATTATTCTTGGATGTACAAGAGATACAGCATGCAGGGCGATGCGCTACCTTCTTGATTTTCCAACCATTGAAGGACTACAAATTTGCAGAGCACGTGCCTACCTAAGAGTTAACGCAAACCCACAACATCCACTGCATTGTGAAATTAGGAAGGTGAAGGGTAGCAGGTTAAAAAGAGGAAGGTCGTGGATAGGTCAAGCCAAAGACATTCTTTAACATGTGTTCACTGGAGGACTTAGAACCTGGCGAGGAGTGGATACAAGTGCCAACAGATTTCTGCACATCCTTTTTAGTTTGCATCCAACTAGACAGAAAATGCAGACAAGAAAACCCGGCAGCTGTGGAGGCGGAAGTACAAGCGTTGATTTTCGAGAATTCGTTAGACGGCGATGCTGTCATCTACACAGATGGGTCGGTCGTCCCACATGTGAGTAGCTCATGGGCCTTTACGGCCCGGCCGGAGGGAGAATTGTGAAGGAGGGCTCTGGTGCTTTTGTTGAGACCACAAGTATCTCCTATGGATATACACAGCTTGGGATTCTGAGGTAAGTAGGAACATTTTTTCCAATTTTTATTTTCTCTTCATTGCTTTCATTTTTTCATCTTTTTATTCTTCTCATTCTATCGTCACGTCTTATTGTTATGTAAAGCTGCACTACTTTGTGTTATTTTATTTTGTTTACATTTTCACAGCTTTACCGCAGTTCCACCAAATTTTAATCATTTCTGTTGTGATATTATCTGTATCCGGGATCTTGCCAGTTTTCATATGGTTAAGAGCATTCTGAACTTCCCTCTTCAAAATTGATGGTCCTTCATTATTATTCCGATGATCATATTGTTCTTCTCTTGTATCATCATAAAGGTCTTTCACATAATCTGACTACGCATGTAAAATCTGATATTTTTCTATTATAATTTGGCCATCTTTTGTCTTTAGACAACCCGCTGATGTGTGTGTTCTTTTGTTAGTGATGCCATTAATTCTTTTGTGCATTAATTTGGTATGCCAGGTGTGTTGGTTTTAAATTTCCTTGCAATTTTCCTCAAGCCATATTTCATTTGCCTCTTTGCATAGATTCCTAATTTTCCTGTGAATCTCTTCATGCTACTGAATGAATGAATGAATGAATGAAAAAAAATATATATATATATATATATATATTCATTCATTCACTCATTCAGTAGCATGTCCTTTGCAGGACCCCGCTCCCATAACAACCTTCCGGAAAACTTCTCGATCACAAGCAAGATGTCCCGCGTCTGATACACCCATCTGGAGATCATCCGCCACATCCTGCACCCATCTTCTCTTTGGCCTTCCTCTTCCTCTCTTCCCATGCATATACCCCTCCATTATTTATACATGAAAGAAATATATAAGGTGAAAGATATATATATATATATATCTTTCTCTCTTCCACTCATTCTTACTCTTTCTTTCTCTCTTCCCCTTTCTCTCACTCTTTCTCGCTTTCTCTTTCTCTCTCTCTCTCTCTCTCTCTCTCTCTCTCTCTCTCTCTCTCTCTCTCTATTTCCTTCTCTATCTATTTCTCTCTCTTTCTTCCCCTCTTTCTCTTTATCTCTCTTTGTCTACCTTTCCCTCTCTCTCTTTCTCTCGCTCTGTATCTATCTCTGACTCTCTTTCTCTCTCTCTATTTCTCACTCACACTCTCTCACTCTCTCTCTCTCTCTCTTCCACTTGTTATCGCTTTCCCTCTCATTTTAACACTCTGTATCTCTTCCCAACACTCTCTCTTACTCGTTCTCTACCATACTCTTTCTTCATCTATAGTTCTTTCACTCACTCGCACGTTCTCTCTCCTCCTCTTTCTGTCTCTCTCTTTAATTCTCTCTGTCGATCTCTGTCTTTCTATCTATCTACCTATTTATCTATCTACCTATCGATCTATCCATCCACCTACCTACCTACCTACCTAATTATATATCTATCTTTATACGTATCTGTCTGTCTGTCTGTCTTTCTTTCTTTCTTCTGTATGTCTGTCTGTCTAATCTATCCAGCCGTCAGTCCGTCCGTCCTCCCGTCCGTCCGTCTGTCTGTCTTTCTTTACATATTGTTCTGTTGTTGTTGTTGTTGTTGTTGTTGGTGTTGTTGTTGTTGTTGTTTTTGTCATAAGCGATATGTGCATGAAATAATGTTTGAGAGCAGAGAGATTAGAAGGGCAGAGTGTCATGGCCTCCGTGCCTAATTCTTAACCCTTTGAAAATAAAGTTTATTCGTTGTTTGTTGTTCGTTCTCTATCTCTTGCTCACCAATCAATTACTATTATCCATTCAGTAAAGTTCGTTCTCTCTTTCACTGGTTCTTACTTAACAGTTGCTCTTGGTCTCTCTTTTCTTCTTTCTCTCCCCCCCCCCACCCCTCAACCCAGCAGCTGTTAAGTCCTCGTCCACAACCAACTCACAACACTCATGTGTTCTCTGGACAATACCACACCGAGTCACGGTTGACCTACATGGGGCAATGTTGTCAAAGTTCACGGTCATATAGTTGTCCCGGCTTGGGACCTCCTGTGTGTGGGTGACCCCTAGTGTGTGTAACACCTCGTGCGTGTTTAAGACCTATTTAGAAATATTTGTGGGAAAACAAAGTTAGCTCTTAACTGATTCATGCCAAACGAAAAGTCATTTTCAATCAAACACGGTTCAAATCCACAAGTATTATCATGTAAATGTCTTTTCACTAAACATTGAAATTGCGGAAGATACCAAGAAACACAACAAATAACACGATGACCCTAGTATGGCGATATATCGTCCTTCTGTCCAAATGGGAGGTCACATCTGGCGATATATTATCCCGTGGCCTGGCTGAGTGGCTAGAATGCCGGATCTCTTTCGGGAGGCCCGGGTTCGAATCCTCGGTAAGGTGTGGATTTTTTATCTGTCGGGGGTAAAAAGAAAATCCTAACCTGCACAGTTCGCTGCGACTGCACTAGCCAGGCGGACTTAATTCCTCAAGCTCAAGACCTCTCGCCATACACGGCAAGGTACTATATTGGCAGTAAATGACAGTTTTGTCTGAATCAGTTAATGGACATGTATCTCTAGAATGGCTAAAATTGCTGCTAGATTTAGTATGTTGCTAAAATAGCCACATTTGTTGCTAGATTTCCCTAAATGTTCTGCTACATTCAGTCATAATTTGACCAGAAGCAGTATCTGGCTAGGGGTCTGTGATGTTGTAGGGCTATCACATTTTTTGGATACCTGGGTGATCAGGAAAATAGGTCGCTAATATTTCCCCCACTTTGCAGTTGACGAGACCATGCGTCAAACCCTCGTCCGACGGTGCTCGTGGCATTATCGGCGCAGTATCCTACCAACTTCGCTAATATACACTTGCTATAAGGATATTCAAACAGTCAATCAGGTGTCGTCTCCACAATGAAGGTTGGCAGCAATGAATCTTCAGCGCTATCTTGTCTTAGTTGTAGACTGACAGACAGCAGCCCGTCTTGTCTCTTGATGTAATTTTTCCACTTGTATCATTGTTTACCTCTTGCTTGTCTGACTTCAGCTTTTCCATCCAGTATGGTTTTCACGCGAGTGCTTTGTCTTTTAATGTGGCCACAATATTTTACTTGTTTCTCTCTCTCTCTCTCTCTTTTTGTATTTAATCAGTTCTCTTTTCATCAAAAACTTAATCAACACAATCTCATATTATGTATAGTCTTCTAATCAACGCAATCATCAAACTATTTCTACACTTTCTAATAAATAAAACCATCAGTGTTTTTCTAATTGCAATACTATTACTATTATTACTACTACTGCTACTATTACTACATTTACTTCTTCTACTACTACTATTTCTACTGCTGCTACTACTACTATTACTATTATTACTACTACTGCTGCTGCTGTTACTATTACTACTAATTCTACTTCTACTACTGTTGTTACGAGTATGTCTACTATTGTTATTACTACTATTGATACCACTGTTGTTATTACTACTCTTGTTGCGACTACTACTACTACTACTACTACTACTACTACTACTACTACTACTACTACTACTACTACTACTACTACTACTACTACTACTGCTGCTGCTGCTGCTGATACTACTACTACTACTACTACTACTACTACTACTACTACTACTACTGCTGCTGCTGCTGATACTACTACTACTACTACTACTACTACTACTACTACTATTACTACTACTACTACTACTACTACTACTACTACTACTACTACTACTACTACTACTACTACTGCTGCTGCTGCTGCTACTACTACTACTATTATTATTACTACTTCTTCTGCTGCTACACCTACTACTAATTCTACTTACTGTAGTCCTGCCACTTTCTAATACTACTGCAAATGCATCAACATGCACATTGTTCCTTCAGCTGAACTGACTTGGAGGTGGCGGGTTCGATACCCGCTGTCCCTACAGATTTCCATTTCTACATTATCTAATATTGCTTCTGATCCCTACTTCTGTCCTTCACTTGTATGAGTGTCTACCAATACATGCGAATATATTCATTCTTCGAGATCTCTTCTAGTTACATATACACACATTTACACACACCTACACACAGATGCGTGCGCGCATTTGACACTAACGTATGCAAGAAAACAAAATACTCACAAAATCAAAACAAGGGTATATCGTTCTACGCGATTTACCGTTCCCGATTCCGCTTTGGGCAGCACATCTGTCAAAGTATGTCACAAAAATAGTACTCACAATAAAACAGCAGAAACGACAAATTATACATCATCATCATCATCATCATCATCATCATCATCATCATCATCATCATCATCATCATCAAGTGTTCATACTTATCCACATGTTGGGATCTCCACCAGCATGTTTCACTTCATGCGCTGACACCTTTCCGTGTTGTGACATAAGACCGTTAAGCGCTTTCTCTCGCTGTTTTCCCTCGACTTCTTTTGTCATAAAACTGCAGCTGTAACCATAACTTCTAGTTTTTATCTTCTCAGATTGTGACTAAATAATGCTAATAGGCTCTTTCTGATGTTTGTGATAAGTTGGTTTTGTCTCTTAGCCTCTTTTACAAGGTTTATATGATTCATTTTAAGTGTTCAAGAAATGTGTCGTTAAAAGTATTTGCATATACTTTACACAACGTCGCAGTCAACTCCAGTATACACTAGATACATCCTGACCGCAGATACCCCCCCCCCCCCCATTCTTGTCAAAGTTGTGATATTCTATGTCCTGAAGTTCTATGTGCTGATGCTCTATGCCCTAATGTTCTATGTCCTGATGTTCTATGTCCTGGTGTTCTATGTCCTGATGTTCTATGTCCTGATGTTCTACGTCCTGATGTTCTATGTCCTGATGTTCTATGTCCTAATGTTCTATGTCCTAATGTTCTATGTCCTGATGTTCTAGGTCATTATGTTCTATGTCCTGACGTTCTATGTCCTGATGTTCTATTTCCTGATGTTCTATGTGCTGATGTTCTATGTCCTGATGTTCTATGTGCTGATGTTATAGGTCATTATGTTCTAAATCCTGATGTTCTATGTCCTGATGTTCTATGCCCTGATGTTCTAGGTCATGATGTTCTATG
Source organism: Cepaea hortensis (assembly GCA_963921405.1). Taxonomy (NCBI): domain Eukaryota; kingdom Metazoa; phylum Mollusca; class Gastropoda; order Stylommatophora; family Helicidae; genus Cepaea; species Cepaea hortensis. The sequence continues at coordinate 62,084,296 of OY992897.1, read as the reverse complement.
TCTTGATGTTCTAAGTCCTGATGTTCTATGTTCTGATGTTCTATGTCCTTATGTTCTATGTCTTGATGTTCTAAGTCCTGATGTTCTATGTTCTGATGTTCTATGTTCTGATGTTCTATGTTCTGATGTTCTATGTCCTGATGTTCTATGTTCTGATGTTCTATGTCTTGATGTTCTAAGTCCTGATGTTCTATGTCCTGATGTTCTATGTTCTGATGTTCTATGTTCTGATGTTCTAGTTCCTGATATTCTATGTCCTGAAGTTCTATGTCCTGTTGTTCTATGTCCTGATGTTCTGTGTCCAAATGTTCTATGTCCTGATGTTCTATGTCCTGATGTTCTATTTCCTGATGTTCTATGTGCTGATGTTCTATGTCCTGATGTTCTATGTGCTGATGTTCTAGGTCATTATGTTCTATATCCTGATGTTCTAGGTCATTATGTTCTATGTCTTGATGTTCTAAGTCCTGATGTTCTATGTTCTGATGTTCTATGTCCTGATGTTCTATGTCCTGATGTTCTAGGTCCTGATGTTCTATGTCCTGAAGTTCTATGTCCTGATGTTCTATGTCCTGATGTTCCGTGTTCTAATGTCTTATATCCTTATGTTCTATGTCGATTCCTATTGTTTGCAGATGGTGACATAAATGACACTTCGACTCCCTACGAAAGAGCTCCTCCCTGATGGAAGAAGTGGCACTAATGCTACCCTCAGAGTATGCTGGGAAACGAGCAGACGGACAGACAAGCTGGGTCTGCACCGCTCGGCGGGGTTCATGATAAGGCAGACGGGGTCAGGGCCATTTGGAATAGTGTGTGTAGTGCAGAAGAACAGATATATCATCATTGGCCTGGAAAGAATGGCGCTGCAGGGAGTGACCTGGCGATCTGGCCGACACTCAGAACTCCGAGGAAAGGTCAGACCGACACATAATCAGACTGCTGGTACCAGCAGTGTTAAGGCTCTTCGCTGGTTGTTGAAGATGAGGACGGAGCACGTATGGGAATGTCCCAAGTGCTGAGACGTCGGCTTTTGACTCAACTCAACCCTGGAGTCTGAAGGACATACTGACGGGTCTTTAAGACCCACTCTCATGCCCTTCAGAGGAGAGTTAGGAGGAGGCGAAAGAGCAGAATTATACGTAATTTATTAGTGGGGGGTTTGTTTTTTTTTCGCATATTCTATTTACAGGACATCGCTGTGAACCCCGGCATTTTACCGTTGTTATTGATATCTTGGCAAGATTAAGCTCAGTAGTTTGCCATTGCTTTCTGAGCGACCGGCTCACATACCCCTAAGTAACCAACGCGGCGCGATTTGCTACCGAATCTCGCACAGCTGCGTTACCCTACGTGGATGTACGGGATTACGGAGAAAGTCAATAACGCCTTCGCCAGGGAGCGCGGTCAATTTGTGAGTAGAATAGTTAAAATATGGAAGAACGGCTGACCGAGTGGTTTGTATGCCGAGTTTTAATTCACGAGACCTGGATTCAAATCCTCATTAAGTTGTGGATTTTTTTCTGTCGGAGGCAAAAATTTAACCCTAACCGGTCTCCCTGGCGAAGGCGTTAACGACTTTCTCCGTAATCCCGTATATCCACGTGAGGAACACAGCTTCGCGAGATTTGGCAGCGAATCGCGTCGCGTTGGTTACTTACGGGGTATGTGAACCGGTCGCTCAGAAGGCAAACTACTGATCATCTTGCCACGAACATCAACAACAGCTGAAAAATGACTTAATACCCCAAGCTCAAGACCTCCCTGTCTTACGACGCAAGTTAATATAGGCAGTTATGACAGATGACAGTTATAATATGGCAGTTGAACAAGCAACCTAGGGTATCTCATATTGTTTCTTGGTACTGCATGCCCTGAACGTGCCGAGAGTATTGTAAGAGTAAAAGGGCATTTTCTTACTCGCTCGCTTTGAACTCAAGCGTAATCCATACACGTGTTACTACATCTAGTGCACTGGACTGATTTTTGCGTGTGGATTAGCTTTACCTATTGGCAGTGTCTCCCGCCATCATGCGAACCCACTCTGACTTCAGAGGTACTTGCTTTTTCTATGTGAATATAGCATATAGAATAGGTAATTGATGTACGAAAGATTAGTGATTAGAATGTAGACGAGCCAGCGTGTCCAATTTGTGACTTTGAAAATAAAGTTAACATTTTAGTCCAACTGACCGGTGTAGGGGTTGAACCCGCTACCTCGACATCAGTACACCGGATGTTTAAGCGGATCCATTCGACCATGTTCACCTCCGTAAAAGGACATAAATGTGGACATCAAGAAATTACATTCACCCGGTCCCCACCAGAAACTTGATGTCCTCTGACTGTAGGAGGAGTATTCTAAGAGTAAAAGGGCATAACTGTGGACATCAATAGACAACACCCATCCGGTCCCCACCAGAAACTGGATGTCTCCTGAATGTGCAAGGAGTATGTTAGTTAGTTAGTCAACAGATCATCCTCATTGCACATGGAACCATTGGGTCTATAAGTGATCGCATCATCTTCTCAGAAAAATCCCCGCAGCGTGTAACGGTTCACGACACCAGTTCTGTGTTGGTTTATCAATATTCTTTGGCTTCCTGCGCAGTGTTCTTACATGGGGTATCTGTGCATAATTCCTAGCTCTCATGAGTCTATGCAGGAACTCCTCTTAGGGGCCGCGAGGTCTAACGAGCTCAGCTAAGACATCCGGTCAAATAGCGGCGGACGGTTGTGATTTTTCGTAACCGCTTCATTTTCAAGTCAACGATGGATAGTTTCATCTCTAATTATTTGTGTGCCAGGGTGTAAACCAAGAGTCTCTTTTCTTCTCAAGATTTTCGCCGGTGCTACGGAGTTCGTACATCTGAGCGAAACCATCCTTGAGAGTATCTTTCAGCGTATCTTTCAGTGAGGAGTATTCTAAGAGTAAAATTGGAACAGACACCATGGACATCAACAGACAATACCCACCCGGATGTTCCCACCATAAACAGGATGTATGAGTTGCTCTGGAAACCATTGTCCGTGAACCAATGGGGGTTGGTCTTGTTCCACGTGTCTGTGACATCAGAGTATGTGACGCAGACTTTGTCCATGATTCGCTGGATGGCTCGCTTCAGGGTGTAGATAGTGCGCTCACCTGGACACAAACATAGACAGCTGATATTAATAGGGGTCTGGACACAAGCATAGACAGTTGACATTAATAGGGGTCTGGACACAAGCATAGACAGTTGACATTGAGGGGGTCTGGACACAAGCATAGACAGTTGACATTAATAGGGGTCTGGACACAAGCATAGACAGTTGACATTAATAGGGGTCTGGACACAAGCATAGACAGTTGACATTAATAGGGGTCTGGACACAAGCATAGACAGTTGACATTGAGGGGGTCTGGACACAAGCATAGACAGTTGACATTAATAGGGGTCTGGACACAAGCATAGGCAGTTGACATTAATAGGGGTCTGGACACAAGCATAGACAGTTGACATTAATAGGGGTCTGGACACAAGCATAGACAGTTGACATTAATAGGGGTCTGGACACAAGCATAGACAGTTGACATTAATAGGGGTCTGGACACAAGCATAGACAGTTGACATTAATAGGGGTCTGGACACAAGCATAGACAGTTGTCATTAATAGGGGTCTGGACACAAGCATAGACAGTTGACATTAATAGGGGTCTGGACACAAGCATAGACAGTTGACATTAATAGGGGTCTGGACACAAGCATAGACAGTTGACATTGATAGGGGTCTGGACACAAGCATAGACAGTTGACATTGAGGGGGTCTGCATGCAAGCATTGGCAGTTGACATTGAGGGTGTATGGGCACAAGCACAGATAGTTGGAATAGACTTACCTATAGACAAACATAGACAATTGAAACTAGGGGATCTAGACACAAGCAACAGCTAACATAGAATTATATAGACTTCATTGACGAAAGATTGACAGCTCACACAATGTGATCTAGACATAAACATAGACAGTTGACACTGAGTAATCTCGACACAAACATAGACAGCTGACACTGAGTAATCTAGACACAGACATAGACAGCTGACACTGATTAATCTAGACACAAACATAGACAGTTGACACTGAGTAATCTAGACACAAACATAGACAGTTGATACTGAGTGGTTTAGAAAGAAAGATAGACATGTAATACAAGGTGGTCTAAACACAAACACAGACAGCTGACATTGAGTGGACTAGACAACTAAGCACCCGTCTTCAACCAGCTCACACGCGCACACACACACCACCACTACCACTTCAGCCACAACTATCACTATCAATGCCACCATAACAATCAAAACCACCACCTCAGCCGTCACATTCCAACCCTAACAGCACCACCACCTCTACTACCTCAACCACAACACCATCTCCACCACCCCACCACCACCTCTTCTTCCACTACCACCACCACAACAACATCTCCACAGCCACCAGCCCACCACCACCAACACCATCACACTCCATCATCACCTCCACACCACACCCCACCACTACCACTACCGTCACACATTACACCACCTCCACCAGCATCACCACCCCACCACCACCATCACTACCACCCCCACTACCTCAACCACAACACCTTCCCCATCACCACCACCACACTCCACCACCACACTCCACCACCACCACCACTACCTCCACCACAACACCATTGCCACTACCACCCCACTACCACCATCACCACCACCTCACCACCATCACCACCACCACACTCCATCACCACCACCACCAATACCTCCATCAATACACCATCTCCACCCCACTACCTCCACCACAACACCATCACCACCACCACACTTCATCAACTCCACTACCCCACACCCCACCACTACCACTATCATCACACACTACACCAACTCCACTACCACATACCCCACCATCTTCACCACCACCACTACTACCTCTACCAACTCCAACAGCATCACCACCCCACCACCGCCATCACCACTACCATCGTTAACACCGCCACAACCCCACTGCCACCACAAGAGAAAGAACGTCAATGGTGTCTCGATACTGACCACGAACCAAATAGGTAGGGTCCAGTACGTAGGGAATGTGGTGTGACCAAGGATTGGGCTCATTCTTGACCCCTCGCAAATCCCGCTGTCCACTGATGATGTCCACTCGCTTGATACCAATGGGGCTGTCAGGTCTGTAGTATAAGCAATAATTTGTTAGGAGTGAGTTTCTGGTAAGGTCTGCCTCTATAACATGTCCGCTAGATTTGTCCATGTGTTAGCCAGTCTTGCCCTTGTGTTGGCTAGTGTTGTCCATTTACTGGCCTGTCTTGTCCATGTGTTTGTTTAGTCTTGTCCATGCGTTGTGTTTAGTCTTGTCCATGAGCTGTGTTTAGTCTAGTTCATGTGTTGTGCTTAGTTGTGTCCATGTGTTGGCTAGTGTTGTCCATGTGTTGGATAGTGTTGTCCATGTGTTGGCTAGTGATGTCCATGTGTTGGCTAGTGTTGTCCATGTGTTGCCTAGTGTTGTCCATGTGTTGGCTAGTGATGTCCATGTGTTGGCTAGTCTTGTCCATGTGTTGGCTATCCTTGTCCGTGTGTTGACTAGTTTTGTTCGTGTCGGCTAGTGTTGTCCGTGTGTCGGCTAGTGTTGTCCGTGTGTTGGCTAGTGTTGTCCATGTGTTGGCTAGTGTTGTCCATGTGTTGGCTAGTGTTGTCAATATGTTGACTAGTGTTGTCAATATGTTAACTAGTGTTGTCATGTGTTGGCTAGTGTTGTCCATGTGTTGGCCTGTCTTGTCCATGTGTTGACTAGTGTTGTCCATGTGATTGATAGTGTTGTCCATGTGTTGGCTAGTGTTGTCCATGTGTTGGCCAGTGTTGTCCATGTGTTAGTTAGTGTTGTGCATGTGTTGGCCAGTCTTGTCCATGTGTTGGCTAGTGTTGTCCATGTGTTGGCCAGTGTTGTCCATGTATTGGCTAGTGTTGTCCATGTGGTGACCAGTGTTGTCCATGTGTTGGCCAGTGTTGTCCATGTGTTGGCTAGTGTTGTTCATGTGTTGGCTAGTGTTGTCCATGTGTTGGCCAGTGTTGTCCATGTATTGGCTAGTGTTGTCCATGTGGTGACCAGTGTTGTCCATGTGTTGACCAGTGTTGTCCATGTATTGGCTAGTGTTGTCCATGTGGTGACCAGTGTTGTCCATGTGTTGGCCAGTGTTGTCCATGTATTGGCTAGTGTTGTCCATGTGTTGGCTAGTGTTGTCCATGTGTTGACCAGTGTTGTCCATGTATTGGCTAGTGTTGTCCATGTGTTGGCTAGTGTTGTCCATGTGTTGACCAGTGTTGTCAATGTGTTGGCCACTTTTGTCAGTGTGTTGGCCAGTTTTGTCAGTGTGTTGGCCAGTTTTGTCAGTGTGTTGGCCAGTTTTGTCAGTGTGTTGGCCAGTTTTATCCCGTGTTGGTGAGTTTTATCCCTTGTTGGTCAGTGTTGTCCATGTGTTGACCAGTGTTGTTCATGTGTTGGCTAGTGTTGTCCATGTGTTGACCAGTGTTGTCCATGTGTTAGCTAGTGTTTTCCATGTGTTGGCCAGTCTTGTCCATGTGTTGGCTAGTGTTGTCTAGTGTTGTTCATGTGTTGGCTAGTGTTGTCCATGTGTTGGCCAGTGTTGTCCATGTGTTGGCTAGTTTTGTCCATGTGTTGGCTAGTGTTGTCCATGTGTTGGCTAGTGTTGTCCATGTGTTGGCTAGTGTTGTTCATGTGTTGGCTAGTGTTGTCCATGTGTTGGCTAGTGTTGTCCATGTGTTGGCCAGTGTTGTCCATGTGTTAGCTAGTGTTGTCCATGTGTTGGCCAGTCTTGTCCATGTGTTGGCTAGTGTTGTCCATGTGTTGGCTAGTGTTGTCCATGTGTTGGCCAGTCTTGTCCATGTGTTGGCTAGTGTTGTCCATGTGTTGGCTAGTGTTGTCCATGTGTTGGCTAGTGTTGTCCATGTGTTGGCTAGTGTTGTCCATGTGTTGGCCAGTGTTGTCCATGTATTGGCTAGTGTTGTCCATGTGTTGACCAGTGTTGTCCATGTGTTGACCAGTGTTGTCCATGTATTGGCTAGTGTTGTCCATGTGGTGACCAGTGTTGTCCATGTATTGGCTAGTGTTGTCCATGTGGTGACCAGTGTTGTCCATGTGTTGGCCAGTGTTGTCCATGTATTGGCTAGTGTTGTCCATATGGTGACCAGTGTTGTCCATGTGTTGACCAGTGTTGTCCATGTATTGGCTAGTGTTGTCCATGTGTTGGCTAGTGTTGTCCATGTGTTGGCTAGTGTTGTCCATGTGTTGGCTAGTGTTGTCCATGTGTTGGCTAGTGTTGTCCATGTGTTGGCTAGTGTTGTCCATGTGTTGGCTAGTGTTGTCCATGTGTTGGCCAGTGTTTTCCATGTATTGGTCAGTGTTGTCCATGTGGTGACCAGTGTTGTCCATGTGTTGACCAGTGTTGTCCATGTGTTGGCCACTTTTGTCAGTGTGTTGGCCGGTTTTGTCAGTGTGTTGGCCAGTTTTATCCCATGTTGGCAAGTTTTATCTCTTGTTGGTCAATGTTGTCCATGTGTTGACCAGTGTTGTCCATGTGTTGGCTAGTGTTGTCCATGTGTTGACCAGTGTTGTCCATGTGTTAGCTAGTGTTGTCCATGTGTTGGCCAGTCTTGTCCATGTGTTGGCTAGTGTTGTCCATGTGTTGGCTAGTGTTGTCCATGTGTTGGCTAGTGTTGTCCATGTGTTGGCCTGTCTTGTCCATGTGTTGGCTAGTGTTGTCCATGTGTTGGCTAGTGTTGTCCATGTGTTGGTTAGTGTTGTCCATGTGTTGGCTAGTGTTGTCCATGTGTTGGCTAGTGTTGTCAATGTGTTGGCTAGTGGTTTCCATGTGTTGGCTAGTGTTGTCCATGTGTTGGCTAGTGTTGTCCATGTGTTGGCTAGTGTTGTCCATGTATTGGCTAGTGTTGTCCATGTATTGGCTAGTGTTGTCCATGTGTTGACCAGTTTTGTCCATGTGTTGACCAGTGTTGTCAATGTGTTGGCTAGTGGTGTCCATGTATTGGCTAGTGTTGTCCATGTGTTGGCTCGTGTTGTCCATGTGTTGACCAGTTTTGTCCATGTGTTGACCAGTGTTGTCAATGTGTTGGCTAGTGGTGTCCATGTATTGGCTAGTGTTGTCCATGTGTTGGCTAGTGTTGTCCATGTGTTGACCAGTTTTGTCCATGTGTTGACCAGTGTTGTCAATGTGTTGGTTAGTGTTGTCCATGTGTTAGCTAGTGTTGTCCATGTATTGGCTAGTGTTGTCCATGTATTGGCTAGTGTTGTCCATGTGTTGACCAGTTTTGTCCATGTGTTGACCAGTGTTGTCAATGTGTTGGCTAGTGGTGTCCATGTATTGGCTAGTGGTGTCCATGTGTTGGCTAGTGTTGTCCATGTGTTGGCTAGTGTTGTCCATGTGTAGGCTAGTGTTGTCCATATGTTGGCTAGTGTTGTCCATGTGGTGACCAGTTTTGTCCATGTGTTGCCCAGTGTTGTCCATGTGTTGACCAGTGTTGTCCATGTGTTGGCCAGTTTTATCCCGTGTTGGCCAGTGTTGTCCGTGTGTTGACCAGTGTTGTCCATGTGTTGGCTAGTGTTGTCCATGTGTTGGTTAGTGTTGTCCATGTGTTGGTTAGTGTTGTCCATATGTTGGCTAGTGTTGTCCGTGTTTTGACCAGTGTTGTCCATGTGTTGGTTAGTGTTGTCCATATGTTGGCTAGTGTTGTCCGTGTGTTGACCAGTGTTGTCCATGTGTTGGCTAGTGTTGTCCATGTGTTGGCTAGTGTTGTCCATGTGTTGGCCAGTTTTATCCCGTGTCGGCCAGTTTTATCCCGTGTTGGCCAGTTTTATCCCGTGTTGGCCAATTTTATCCCGTGTTGGCCAGTTTTATCCCGTGTTGACCAGTGTTGTCCATGTGTTGACCAGTTTTGTCAGTGTGTTGGCCAGTGTTGTCCATGTGTTGACCAGTTTTGTCCATGTGTTGGCTAGTGTTGTCCATGTGTTGGCTAGTGTTGTCCATGTGTTGTTCAGTGTTGTCCATGTGTTGGCTAGTGTTGTCCATGTGATTGCTAGTGTTGTCCATGTGTTGGCTAGTGTTGTCCATGTGTTGGCTAGTGTTGTCCATGTGTTGGCTAGTGTTGTCCATGTGTTGGCTCGTGTTGTAATGTAGATACCTAGGATACACTATAACATCAGATGGAAGATGCATAACAGAGATTAGGAGCGGAATGGCGGAAAAGAAAGGTGAAATTCAGAAAATGAAAAATATCTTGTGCAAAAAGTCACTATCACTTAATGTCTGAAAGAGGGTGGTGAAATACTATATAGAGCCGGTTTTGCTGTATGGAAGTGAATCTTGGAATATAATTGAACCAATTCGGAAGATCTTTGAGGCAACAGAAATGTAGTTGCTGAGACGAATGTTGGGAATTTCTTGGACTGCCAGAGTAACTAACAACTTCCTGGAGTTGCGAACTTCGTTCGTTACCCATTAGCATCAGTGACACTATAGTGGGAAAACAAAATAAATTTATATACAAAAATGGTAACAGCAGAAGACATTAGAATACTATATATGAAAAATATTCGACTAAGGAAGGAAAGTGAACAGAAAGAGAACATTGGAGAGGAAAATAAATGAGGGGTGAAATATTTACCCATTTAATGTCGTGTACACATAGTCTTCGTCAGGGGTCTGTAGATGAAACAAAACAAAAAAACTAGTAATTTATGGCAATCTTAATAAGCAAAAGAAAACCTAGCAATTTATGGCAACCTTAATAAACATAACAAACAACTAGCAATTTGTGGCAATCTTAATAAACAAAACAAAAACCAGCAATTTCATGGCAATCTTAGTAAACAAAAGAAAAACCAGCAATTTATGGCAATCTTAATAAACAAAAGAAAAACCAGCAATTTATGGCAATCTTAATAAACTTAATTTACCCCCAGGCAATTTACTGCTGCCTGTCTGTGGTTATGGTGGCGTCATCACATGTTATCAGCCTGAATGCACGAAGCTCCCTCACTTTCGCAAGCGACGAGAGGTGGTGTCGTACCCGCAACCCACCCAGCTCATGGCATTATCTGAGCAGTATGCTATCAACTTCCCTAACGCGATTCTAAAATCACAATTGTGTCAGTATCTCTAGTTTATGGTACAATTTTGCAATTGCATGTTCTCTAGAGGTTAATTTGCGAGGAATTTTTACGTTCTGTAGTTTGCCATTGCTTTCTGAATCAGAAGTCAATGTTTAAGTCCAAACTGACGCATGTAGGAAACGATCCAGCCACATGTCACCAGGGTACCGGAAGTTTAAGAGCCAGAGCGCTTTTATCTCTTCGGCGACGTCGAGGTCATATGGTGTGTGTGTGTGTGTGTGTGTGTGTGTGTGTGTGTGTGTGTGTGTGTTTATATCCTATTTACAGAACATCGCAGTCAACACCAGCACTGCTGTTGTTGATGTCTTGGCAAGTTTACGTTCAGTAGTTTGCCATTGCTTTCTGAACGACCGGCTCCCTTACCAACACGTTAAGACCCAGCGCGACGCGGTCTGCTGCCAAATTGGTCGCAGCTGTGTTTCGAACGCAGGTAAGAGTGCCTACAATTGTGCTCTGTCGGTACACGTGATTTGTGGGATGTTAGAGAGTTTATAATTATTGGTCTGCCAATTCATGTGATTTATGATACTTTTTTTTTTTGTTCGCATATCCTTTACAGGACATCGCTGTCAACATCAGCATCGTTCAGATGATTGTTGAATTTTTGGCAAGATTACGCTCAGTAGTTTACCATAGCGTTCTGAGTGACCCTCTCACATACCCCGTAAGTTACCGACGCGGTGAAAACCGCTATTGATTCTCGCGCACGTCACGTTACTCACGAGAGTATACGGGATTACTGAGAAAGACGTTAAACTCCTAGGCCAGGGAGACCGGCTATGATACGTTAGAGAGTATATATTCATTGCTCTGTCAATACATTGGAGAAAGGAATGTTTCGTGTTGAATGGCTCTCGTCGCTTCAGAGGTCACAGATTGTGAGAATTGTATGGATATTTTGCCCTGGCCATGCGGGTGTACAAGGGAATGAACAGGCTGATAGGCTAGCAGGGAAGGCACCTCTTGGTGGTATCTTGCCTATGGACAAGGGGGGGGGGGGGGGGGTCTTGCGCTTGTGGGACCAGGTGGAGAAGGCGGAGGAACAGATTGAGAACCCATATGTGGAAAGAATGAGATTGCGGGGGATTGGCAGGGGTTCTGGAAGAATCTCAAAACTGAGAGGGAAGACCAGGAGAACTTTTAATCAGATAGCGGTGGGAACGATTAGTAGTATGACTCTTCGCTGGCTGTTGAACGAGGGGACGGAGCACGTATGGGAATGTCCCGAGTGCAGTGATGTCGGTTCTTAACTCAACTCAACTCAACTCAACAACTCTGTCAATACATGTGATTGTTGGTATGTTAGCTAGTTTATAAACATTGGTCTGTTTGTTTATGTGATTTATGGTACCTTAGATAGATTATAATCATTGGTCTGTTGATATATGTGATTTATGATACGTTAGAGAGTTTATAATCATTGGTCTGTTCTAGGGCTGCTGAAGTTAACGATTAATTAATCGATTAATCGTTAATTACTTTTAACAATTATTTTTTTTTCACAATTACTTGAAAACATTTCTTCCATCACTTATACAAATGAACGGGATGTCGAAAAATTGTGGGACATTTTAAACATAGTGCTGCAAACTCAACCGAGTTGAAAAATTGTACTGAGTCACCATTGTGTAAGCTGCAGCAAGATGTACCAACAAGATGAAACAGTATGTTTATTATGCTACAGAGTCTTCTACAGGTCAGAGAAGCATTAACTGTCTGCATGTCAGATAAAAAGAAGCAAAGCAAAGGTCCAAAACTGTCAGACTCAGATTGGGAGAATATTTCGAAATATGACAAAGTTTTCATGAATTAGGAACAGAACAGGATTTGTCATCAAAAAAGAGTTATGGGGGAACGTTTTAAACTTTAAAGCTTTTAATGACAGGATTAGTAAATTACGAATAAAAGGTAAATGGAAAAATATAACGATGATTAATGTACATGCACCTACTGAAGAGAAAGAAGATGATATTAAAGAAGACTTTTATAATGATCTGGAAGATGTCATAGAAGAAACCCCCAAACAGGACATCCTGATTGTGCTGGGAGACTTCAATGCAAAAATAGGTAGAGAGCAAACTAATAAAAAAAGTGGCCGGTATGGAAAGCCTACATACAACTTCAAATGATAATGGATGGAGAGTCATCAACCTGGCAGAAGCCAAAGGACTGCAGATTAGCAGTACCAGACTACAAAGAAAGGATATACACAAACAAACTTGGAAATCATGTGACAAGAGAACCTATAATCAAATAGATCACATTTTAATTAACAACAGAAATGCATCAAACATACAGCAAGTCAGAAGTTATAGAGGAGCTGAGTGCCACAGTGACCACTTCCTCGTTGGAGCAAAATTTAAAATAAAACTTAAGAGAGCTTTCTATACTAAATTACAAAGATTACACCCAACATATAACAGAGAAAAACTGCAAGACATTACAGTCAAAGAGAAATTTACAGATGAAATAAAATGTAAACTTGAAACTCTGCAAAACCCTTTGGAGGAAAGCGTTGACCAAACTTGGTTGAACATCAAGAATACAATTCAGTCTACCGCAGAAGAATGTCTCGGTGTGTTAACCACGCATAGAAAGAACAGATGGTTCAATCAAAAATGTAAAGAAGCAGTCATTAGGAAGAAGAATGCCAGACATGTATGGTTAAATGACATCAATAACATCCAAAAGGAAGAGCATTATAGAAATGAATGTAAAGAGGCTACAAAAATAGTCAGACAGCAGAAGCGAGAATATATGAGTAATATAATCAAAGATATGGAAACTAATCACCAGAAAAATGAATCCAGAAAATTTTTTTAAAGAACTGAAGTCAATGAAACGAGGGCACCAACAAAACACATATGGTTTAAAAGACAAAAATGGGAATATGATAAATACCAATGAGGAAATGTGCAACACATGGAAAGAATATTTTATTGAATTACTAAATTGTGAAGCTCCAAGTCACATTTTCCCACAGGAAGAGGTTCTAACATGCGAACCACAAATTGAAGAACCTACATTTGAAGAAATCCTATATGTAATCACACGACTTAAAAACAATAAGGCAACTGGGACTGATGGAATTGCTGCTGAATTTATAAAGGCAGGTGGCCATGCATTACATCTAAAGCTATACGAACTAATAATAAAAATCTGGAGGACAGAAGAATTACCCCATGACTGGAAAGAGTCATTATTGATACCTATCTTTAAGAAAGGAGACAAGTTCCAATGTGGAAATTATAGAGGAATATCACTACTGTCCACAAGCTATAAGATACTATCCGCAGTATTACTAAATAGACTAAAACCATATTCAGAAGACATATTAGGTGACTACCAGGCGGGTTTTAGACAAAACAGATCAACAATAGATCAGATATTTATCTTACGACAAATAGCCGAGAAACATTGGGAATATAAAAGAGATCTCCATAACATTTTTGTGGATTTTAAAAAGGCTTATGATAGTGTCCATAGGAATAGTCTATGGAATGCTATGCAGGAATTTGGAATACCAAGGAAGTTAATCAACATGACCAGACTATGCATGGAAGATACTTATAATATAGTAACTGACACAAAGTGAATGTTGACTAAGTGACAGATAGAGTGGCTATGGTTGTGTCTAGGGTATGTCCTTGTAAAATGTGATGTTGAACAACCGATTAACCAAATCAGACCCCTTCCAAATAACATCTGGCTTGAAACAGGGTGATGCACTATCGCCGCTACTCTTCAATCTGGCTCTAGAGAAAGTTGTAAGGAAGGTAAAGGAGGAATGTGATATTGGAGGAACATCCAAGCTGCTTGGTTATGCAGATGATATAGATATTATAGGGCAAAGTGAACAAAAGACATTGGAAATATTGACTCACTTAAAGGGAAAAGCCCAACAGATGGGGCTGGTTATCAACCAAGATAAGACACAATATATGGTAATTTCAAGAGACGGAATGGCTAGAAACTCTGGCCACATACAAATAGATAATATGACCATTAAAAGAACGGAAACATACAAATACCTGGGTACAATCTTCAACTGCTCCAACATCATAAGGGAAGAAATACAAACTAGAATCAACTCTGGAAATAAGATATACTATGCACTACAACATCTACTAAAATCAAAGGCGCTATCTCGTAACACCAAAATCACAATATACAAAACACTGATCAGACCAGTTGTGCTGTATGGCTCTGAAACCTGGAGTACAACGAAAGGAGACGAAGCCTTGTTACAAACCTTTGAGAACAAAATTTTAAGATGCATCTTTGGACCCATTAGGGATACACAAAGTGGAGAGTGGAAAAGAAGAAGTAACAAAGACATTTATGATCTGTTTAAGTCCCCGCTAATCACTGGTATCATGAAGGCTAATAGACTACAATGGCTGGGGCATATAGAAAGAATGGAAGATAATAGGGAAACAAAACTCGCTTACACTCAGGAAATAAATGACCGTAGACCCCGAGGTAGACCAAGAAGGCGGTGGAGAGATAATACATGTACAGACCTACAAGCACTTGGAATCAACGACTGGCAAGAGAAGGTCCACCAGAGAGACGAATGGAGACGGATTGTATTTGCAGCAAAGAACCTCAATGGCTCGGAACGCTGAAGAAGAAAGATGACAAAGTTTTGGACTTATTCTGTCAGACCACGGTCCTGCTTGGCGGTCAAGATTTTGTTTCATGTAGCTGTGTATTGCCACTGCTATCATCGTTAACAAAGCATATGACTGTACACGATGATGATCCGGGCTACATAGTTAAATTTAAGGCAGCATCTATTAATGACTTCAGTAAACGTGTAGCTAATATGACAAGTATTTAAATACTACAGATTGCAACAGCACTTGATCCACGCTACAAATACCTGAAGTGTTTGTCAAAAGATGCAAAAGAACGAACTTGGTCACGTATTGAACAACAAATAGCAGTTAATGTTCATGATGAGCAGATGGAGACTGCTACAACGAATGATACTGACATTGACAATGAAACTATATGTGAACCAAATGAAGAGAGTATTAAGCTAATTGAGTCTGAAATGGAGAAGAAAGTTGATGAATCGGTTGACTCTTTACAATGGTGGAAACTTAATGAACATCGATATCCAAAACAGACATTCCTCGCCAAGACCACTATATGCATACCGTCTACCTCAGTTCCATGTGAACGAATGTTCAGCTCTGCTGGTTATATTGTTAATAAGACGCGCTCGTCATTTGAACCAGATACTGTCAACATACTCGTCTGTTTGCATAGTTGGTTATTAGATGACATATGAACAACACAATCCAGTGTTATTTCGATTTTTGACAAATACGACTATAATGTGAGTTATGTGACTATAAATGTTTTGCTTTAATCGAAATTAACGATTAATTAATCGTTAATTTTTCAAAAGTTAACTATTAAATTTAAATATTGAGCACAACCCGCTACTGGCAACGCCGATCACATTCTGGTATGAACCTAAGGCCTATCCACGTCAATATGGAAGCACTATACTCGAGTTTCGCCCTCATTTGTGCTCGTCAGTAGTGCATATCCCTGACCGGATCCAGAAGCAGTCCCGGATCACGCGTGTGAAGCGGGTGTGTAACCACGCGGCACACACTGGACACACCAAATTATCACAACAGAACATCACAACGCTACCCATCGTAGGCTATGCTTGTGATAATTTGGTGTGTCCAGTGTGTGCCGCGTGGTTACACACCCGCTTCACACGCGTGATCCGGGACTGTTTCCGGATCCGGTCAGGGATATGCACTACTGACGAGCTTAAATGAGGGCGAAACTCGAGTATAGTGCTTCCATATGTAGTTCGATAGATTGTCTGGCTGGAAAGATTCTCCGGACTCAGGCTTGAGTTAGGAGTAGAACGGAGCGCTTATGGGTTACACCCGTGTGCCGTGATGTCGATCCGTCGACTACAATAAACCAAACTAAACTAAACTAAACTAGAGAAACCAGACATCATTTGTTCTATAGTCTTGGAGAAAGTAAACATTCACTATTTTATAGTCCTAGAGACAGTAAACATCGACGTTCTCTATACTCACATCCAACGGCGCCGCATACATCAACTGAACTAGGGTCGCAACAATCAGCAACCGACACCAACACGTCACAACTTCAGTCTTTCTAGCCATGGCTGTAGGCGGGGGAGCCAACCGGTGCGACACTTGATAGTTCCTTAGATTGCCTGGCTGGAAAGATTGATTTACAGACACGTTCTTAATGTGAGGATGCAGGCTTGGACAGATGGGTTGTGTGGTTAGGTGACTGAATATATGGATTAAAAGAGTTGAAGAAATAACATATTAAAATCCACAGAAAACTATATATTAAACTCATTAGTTGTAAAGTATCCATCCAACTCAATAGAGTAGTGAGTTTATCTAACTAGCAAAATTATATATCCAATTCACTGGTTGTAAAGTACACATCCAACTCACTTGTTGTAAAGTATATATTCAACTTACTGTTTGTAATGTACACATTAAACTCACTAGAATAGTACAAATTAAATTAATTAGAAAAGTATACATTCATTCACTGATTGTAAAGTATATATTTTGCTCACTGGTTTTGAAAGTATGCATTTAGCTCACTGGTTGTAAAATATATATTCAACTCCCTGATTTGAAAGCATACATATATCTTTCTAGAAAAGTATGCATTCAACACACTGGTTGAGAAGTGTACATTCAACTCCATAGAAATAGAAACATTCATCTAATAAGAAAAGTATACATTCAACTTTCTTATTGCAAAGTATCCATAAACTCACTACAAAAGTAAATATTCACCTAAGAAGAAAAGTATACCTTCAACTCTCTGGTTGTAAAGTATACATTCAAGTCATTAGACATGAAACATTCCCCAAACACGAAAAGTACATATTCAAGTCACTGGTTGTAACGAACACACTCAACTCCCTAGAAAAGTAAAAGTGCCATTCACTATAAAAGTATATATTTAGCTGTCTGCTTATGAGGTATACATTCAACTCACTAGACAAGTAAACATTCACCTAACAATGAAAGTATACATCCTACTCCCTAGAATAGAAAACATTCAAATCACTATAAAAATATATATTCAACACACTGGTTGAAAAGTATACATTCACCTCACAAAAAGGGTAAACATTCACCTAACAAGAAAAGTATACATTCAACTCACTAGAACAATAAACATTCACCTAACAAGACAAGTATATATTTAACTCACTAGAAAAGTAAACATTCACCTAACATGACAAGTATGTATTCATCTCAGTAGAACAGTAAACATTCACCTAACAAGACAATTATTCATTCAACTCACTAGAAAAGTAAGCATTACCTAACAAGAACAGTTTACATTCAATTCACTAGAAAAGTAAACATTCACCTAACAAGACAAGTATACATTCAACTCACTAGAAAAGTAAATATTCACCAAACAAGAAAAGTATACACTCTACTCACTAGAAAAGTAAATATTCACCAAAGAAGAAAAGTATACATTCAACTCATTAGAAAAGTTAATATTCACCAAAGAAGAAAAGTATACATTCAACTCACTGGTGGTAAAGACAGCGAGAGACAGCGTTCAAACTCCCATCTCCCAAGGAAACCACATGTGCCAAACTCAGACAAGATAGTCCAACTGGTTATCTTGAGGTCAAACCCAGAACTTAACTTGCGTAGTAATCACGTGTCTGGGATTCACGTCCCTCTCACTCCTTCATTTGAGAGACTAAGGCCGGTGTTTGCCGTCAGGTGTGTCAATTCACTCGACCATGTTATCTGATTAAGTGCCATTGGATGTTAAATGTCTTCCCATATCTGCCATGTGTTTATTTTTTGCCGAAGTTTTGTCATAACGAAATGTTGTCTGAATTAAAATAGCAATATAGTGGTTTTCCTTAAACAACCTCCTTTAATTTGATAAATAATACAACATGTCTGCTACCATATTATCAACTTTTAAATTATAACTGTGACACACCCCTGGTTTCTATTTTCCGCCATCCATTTTTGTTTGGTCCGAACCTGCTTTTATTTATTTTTTTGGGGGGCACTGAATCAGTTAAAATATGACATATATTGACATAGAAATGTGCAAGCGCTCAACTGGACAGACGTGGGTTGGATCGTCTAAAAAGTCGAAAAAGCTTAAAAGTTGACAGGGGCGACTTCATTGCACTGGTTTTTGATCCCATATGGCTCGGTCTCTTTCCGCAGCGCGGAAAGCGTCGCACAAAGCACGAAATCCATAGCTCTAGCGTCGACCCTCAGGAGTCTCCGAAAAAATTAATTCGTGAACCGAAGGACGCGGCCCGGAATCGAACCCACAACCTTCGGAGCCCGAATCAAACGGCTTGACCACTTCGCCGTGGGTTGGGTCGTCTTTGTGAAATCAAGGACACTTCTTTGTGCTTAAAAAAAGAAAAGAAGGGGGGGGGGGGGTCAAAAGTCAAGAGGGTCGACTACATTGCATCAAGTTTTATCCCATATGGCTCGGTCTCTTTCCGCAACGACAGCAGCGACCCTCGGTGAGTCTCGGGAAAATTGCAGACGTGAACAGAACAACGTAGCTCGGAATCGAACCCACGACCTTCGGAACCTGCGACGCAAGCCGTGTAACCATTCGGCCACGGTGACACCCTTGCTATATGCTTTAAGGCGCAGTGGATATGTGGTGCTCGCGTCATTGTTGTAGAGACAAATGGGTCTCTGTTGTGGGTGGCGGGGTCAGTACCTCGCCGGGGGCCTTGTCTTCCTCAGTCATTTCCTGGGACCCGTTTTAGGCTGGGTCGATCGGGGTTTAAGTTAGCTGCAGGTCCATTAAAGGATGTCCACATCAACATCAACGTTTTAGGGCTGTTTTTTTTTTCATTTACATGGCCATTTCTTCTTCTTCTTCTTCTTCTTCTTCTTCTTCTTCTTCTTCTTCTTCTTCTTCTTCTTCTTCTTCTTCTTCTTCTTCTTCTTCTTCTTCTTCTTCTTCTTCTTCTTCTTCTTCTTCTTCTTCTTCTTCTTCTTCTTCTTCTTCTTCTTCTTCTTCTTCTTCTTCTTCTTCATTAGTCCGGACTGTTTGATTTAGACGTAATTGCGTTGTGCCTCTTTACAACATAGCTGCGATATTTCAGACATTTTTTTACCGGGTTAACCTTCCCGGATCTAGGCACTTTTTACTTTCAGTAGTTTGCCATTGATTTATGAATGACCGACGCCTCATACCAGCCAAATTAACGCAAAGCGGTCTGCTTCTAAATCGCCTGCAACTGATGTCAAGATTTTGGTATGACGTTGAATTGTGAAACACATTCGCTACCCATACGCCACAGCGCCGGCTGTGTCTATAATGTCCATTTTAAAATTCTCCATCATTGATGATTCGAACCGGGCTGGAGGGTGAATGTCTAATCATTACTGTACCGCTGCTCCCTAGATCGTGTGTGTTTTTTTTTTTTTCTTCATATCCATTTTACAGGACATCGCAGTCAACACCAGCATTTCTGCCGCGGTGATCTCTTGGCAAGTGTACGTTCAGTAGTTGTTAGATCGTGTATATGCGATGAAAATAAGATAAAACATCGACACGTTAGAGATAAAACTAAGGTATGCTATCGAGTCCTTATCTATGGACATGTTGGTTTGTCGAAGCTGTTGGGCAGGTCACTGGCACGCTTGTATTTGCCTGCTGCTGCTGCTGCCTGCGGTTGAGTGGCTGACTGATTAGTTGGCCGGCTGATTTGTTGGTTGGTTGGTTGGTTGGTTGGTTGGTTGAGTGGTTGAGTGGTTGGTTGGTTGAGTGGCTGACTGATTAGTTGGCCGGCTGATTTGTTGGTTGGTTGGTTGGTTGGTTGAGTGGTTGAGTGGTTGGTTGGTTGGTTGGTTGAGTGGTTGAGTGGTTGGTTGGTTGAGTGGCTGACTGATTAGTTGGCCGGCTGATTTGTTGGTTGGTTGGTTGGTTGGTTGGTTGAGTGGTTGAGTGGTTGGTTGGTTGAGTGGTTGAGTGGTTGGTTGGTTGAGTGGCTGACTGATTAGTTGGCCGGCTGATTTGTTGGTTGGTTGGTTGGTCGGTTGGTTGAGTGGTTGAGTGGTTGAGTGGTTGGTTGGTTGAGTGGCTGACTGATTAGTTGGCCGGCTGATTTGTTGGTTGGTTGGTTGGTTGGTTGACTGGTTGAGTGGTTGAGTGGTTGGTTGGTTGAGTGGTTGACTGATTAGTTAGCCGGATGATTTGTTGGTTTGTTGGTTGGTTGGTTTGTTGAGTGGTTGGTTGGTTGGTTGGTTTGTTGAGTGGTTGGTTGGTTGGTTGGTTTGTTGAGTGGTTGGTTGGTTGGTTGAGTGGTTGGATGTTTGGTTGGTTGAGTGGTTGGATGGTTGGTTTAGTGGTTGACTGATTAGTTGGCCGGATGATTTGTTGGTTGGTTGGTTGGTTGGTTGGTTGAGTGGTTGAGTGGTTGAGTGGTTGGTTGGTTGAGTGGCTGACTGATTAGTTGGCCGGCTGATTTGTTGGTTGGTTGGTTGGTTGACTGGTTGAGTGGTTGAGTGGTTGGTTGGTTGAGTGGTTGACTGATTAGTTAGCCGGATGATTTGTTGGTTTGTTGGTTGGTTGGTTGGTTGAGTGGTTGGTTGGTTGGTTGGTTTGTTGAGTGGTTGGTTGGTTTGTTGAGTGGTTGGTTGGTTGGTTGAGTGGTTGGATGTTTGGTTGGTTGAGTGGTTGGATGGTTGGTTTAGTGGTTGACTGATTAGTTGGCCGGATGATTTGTTGGTTGGCTGGTTGGTTGGTTGGTTGGTTGAGTGATTGAGTGGTTGGTTGGTTGAGTGGTTGACTGATTAGTTAGCCGGATGATTTGTTGGTTTGTTGGTTGGTTGGTTGGTTGGTTGGTTTGTTGAGTGGTTTGATGGTTGGATGGTTGAGTGGTTGATGGTTGGTTTAGTGGTTGACTGATTAATTGGCCGGATGATTTGTTGGTTGGCTGGTTGGTTGGTTGGTTGGTTGAGTGGTTGAGTGGTTGGTTGGTTGAGTGGTTGACTGATTAGTTAGCCGGATGATTTGTTGGTTTGTTGGTTGGTTGGTTGGTTGGTTGGTTTGTTTGTTGAGTGGTTGGATGGTTGGATGGTTGGTTGGTTGAGTGGTTGGTTGGTTGGTTGAGTGGTTGGTTGGTTGGTTGAGTGGTTGGATGGTTGGTTGGTTGAGTCGTTGGTTGGTTGAGTGGTTGGATGGTTGGTTGGTTGGTTGAGTGGTTGACTGATTAGATGGCCGGATGATGTGTTGGTTGGCTGGATGGTTGGTTGGTTGGTTGGTTGGTTAGTTGGTTGGTTGGTTGGTTGGTTGGTTGGCAGGATGACTGGCTTCACGGCTGGCTGGTTAGTTGGTTAGTCGGTTAGCAGTCTGGTTGGTTGTGTGATTGACTGGTTGATAGGGTCACTGGTTGGCTGGTTGGCTGTCTGGCTGCGATTTATACAATCTGCTGTATAAGTCCATGGATCAAGTGCTCGAGTGCGTTCATGGTTCAGTTTTAGAGAAATTAATACCAATTTACAAAGAACATTAATTACAAAGAGCGCATAAACGATCTTTGCATTCCCTCCCCCCCCCCCCCACCCCAACACCTCACTGGTTTTAAATGGAGGAAGAGAAGAAGACGAAAAGGAAACCACACGTGCCAGACTCAGAAAAGATAGTCCAACTGGTTATCTTGAGGTCAAACCCAGAACTTAACTTGCGAAGTAATCACGTGTCTGGGATTTACGTCCCTCTCATTCCTTCATTTGAGAGACTAAGACCGGTGTTTGCCGTCAGGTGTGTCAGTTCACTCGATCATGTTATCTGATTAAGTGCCATTGGATGTTAAATGACTTTCCATATCTGCAATGGGTTCATTTATTGCCGAATTGTTGTCATAACGAAATGATGTCTGAATTAAAATAGCAATATAGTGGTTTTCCTTAAACAACCTCCTTTAATTTGATATATAATACAACATGTCTGCTACCATATTATCAACTTTTAAATTATAACTGTGACACACCCCTGGTTTCTATTTTCCGCAATCCATTTTTGTTTGGTCCGAAGCTGCTTTTATTTTTTTTGGCACTGAATCAGTTAAAATATGACATATATTGACATAGAAATGTGCAAGCGCTCAACTGCACAGACGTGGCTTGGATCGTCTAAAAAGTCGAAAAAGCTTAAAAGTCGACAGGGTCCACTTCATTGCACCGTTTTATTTTATCCCATATGGCTCGGTCTCTTTCCGCAGCTCGGAAAGCGTCGCACAAAGCACGAACTCCGTAGCTCTAGCGACGACCCACAGGAGTCTCCGAAAAATGTAATTCGTGAACCGAAGGACGCGGCCCGGAATCAAACCTACAACCTTCGGAGCCCGAGTTAAACGGCTTGACCACTTCGCCGTGGGTTGGGTCGTCTTTGTGAAATCAAGAACACTTCTTTGTGCTTAAAAAAAAGAAAAGAAAGGGGGGGGGGGGCGGTCAAAAGTCAAGAGGGTCGACTTCATTGCATCAAGTTTTATCCCATATGGCTCGGTCTCTTTCCGCAGATCAGCCTGCCGAATGCATCGCACAAAGTAAAAACTCCATAGCGCAAGCAACGACCCCCCCCCCCTCCCCGGTGAGTCTAGGGAACATAGCAGACGTGAACAGAACAACGTAGCCCGGAATCGAACCCACGACCTTCGGAACCTGCGAGGCAAGCCGTGTAACCATTCGGCCACGGTGACTCCTTTGCTATATGGTTTAATGCGCAGTGGATATGTGGTGCTCGCGTCATTGTTGTAGAGACAAATGGGTCTCTGTGGTGGGTGGCGGGGCCAGTACCTCGCCGGGGGCCTTGTCTTCCTCAGTCATTTCAAGGCATCCGTTTTAGGCTGGGTCGATCGGGGTTTAAGTTAGCTGCAGGTCTATTAAAGAATGTCCACATCAACATCAACGTTTTAGGGCTGTTTTTTTTTTTTTTTTCATTTACATGGCCATTTCTTCTTCTTCTTCTTCTTCTTCTTCTTCTTCTTCTTCTTCTTCTTCTTCTTCTTCTTCTTCTTCTTCTTCTTCTTCTTCTTCTTCTTCTTCTTCTTCTTCTTCTTCTTCATTAGTCCGGACTGTCTGATTTAGACGTAATTGCGTTGTGCCTCTTTACAACATAGCTGCGATATTTCAGACATTTTTTTACCGGGTTAACCTTCCCGGATCTAGGCACTTTTTACTTTCAGTAGTTTGCCATTGATTTATGAATGACCGACGCCTCATACCAGCCAAATTAACGCAAAGCGGTCTGCTTCTAAATCGCCTGCAACTGATGTCAAGATTTTGGTATGACGTTGAATTGTGAAACACATTCGCTACCCATACGCCACAGCGCCGGCTGTGTCTATAATGTCCATTTTAAAATTCTCCATCATTGATGATTCGAACCGGGCTGGAGGGTGAATGTCTAATCATTACTGTACCGCTGCTCCCTAGATCGTGTGTGTTTTTTTTTTTTTCTTCATATCCATTTTACAGGACATCGCAGTCAACACCAGCATTTCTGCCGCGGTGATCTCTTGGCAAGTGTACGTTCAGTAGTTGTTAGATCGTGTATATGCGATGAAAATAAGATAAAACATCGACACGTTAGAGATAAAACTAAGGTATGCTATCGAGTCCTTATCTATGGACATGTTGGTTTGTCGAAGCTGTTGGGCAGGTCACTGGCACGCTTGTATTTGCCTGCTGCTGCTGCTGCCTGCGGTTGAGTGGCTGACTGATTAGTTGGCCGGCTGATTTGTTGGTTGGTTGGTTGGTTGGTTGGTTGGTTGAGTGGTTGAGTGGTTGGTTGGTTGAGTGGCTGACTGATTAGTTGGCCGGCTGATTTGTTGGTTGGTTGGTTGGTTGAGTGGTTGAGTGGTTGGTTGGTTGGTTGGTTGAGTGGTTGAGTGGTTGGTTGGTTGAGTGGCTGACTGATTAGTTGGCCGGCTGATTTGTTGGTTGGTTGGTTGGTTGGTTGGTTGAGTGGTTGAGTGGTTGGTTGGTTGAGTGGTTGAGTGGTTGGTTGGTTGAGTGGCTGACTGATTAGTTGGCCGGCTGATTTGTTGGTTGGTTGGTTGGTCGGTTGGTTGAGTGGTTGAGTGGTTGAGTGGTTGGTTGGTTGAGTGGCTGACTGATTAGTTGGCCGGCTGATTTGTTGGTTGGTTGGTTGGTTGGTTGACTGGTTGAGTGGTTGAGTGGTTGGTTGGTTGAGTGGTTGACTGATTAGTTAGCCGGATGATTTGTTGGTTTGTTGGTTGGTTGGTTTGTTGAGTGGTTGGTTGGTTGGTTGGTTTGTTGAGTGGTTGGTTGGTTGGTTGGTTTGTTGAGTGGTTGGTTGGTTGGTTGAGTGGTTGGATGTTTGGTTGGTTGAGTGGTTGGATGGTTGGTTTAGTGGTTGACTGATTAGTTGGCCGGATGATTTGTTGGTTGGTTGGTTGGTTGGTTGGTTGAGTGGTTGAGTGGTTGAGTGGTTGGTTGGTTGAGTGGCTGACTGATTAGTTGGCCGGCTGATTTGTTGGTTGGTTGGTTGGTTGACTGGTTGAGTGGTTGAGTGGTTGGTTGGTTGAGTGGTTGACTGATTAGTTAGCCGGATGATTTGTTGGTTTGTTGGTTGGTTGGTTGGTTGAGTGGTTGGTTGGTTGGTTGGTTTGTTGAGTGGTTGGTTGGTTTGTTGAGTGGTTGGTTGGTTGGTTGAGTGGTTGGATGTTTGGTTGGTTGAGTGGTTGGATGGTTGGTTTAGTGGTTGACTGATTAGTTGGCCGGATGATTTGTTGGTTGGCTGGTTGGTTGGTTGGTTGGTTGAGTGATTGAGTGGTTGGTTGGTTGAGTGGTTGACTGATTAGTTAGCCGGATGATTTGTTGGTTTGTTGGTTGGTTGGTTGGTTGGTTGGTTTGTTGAGTGGTTTGATGGTTGGATGGTTGAGTGGTTGATGGTTGGTTTAGTGGTTGACTGATTAATTGGCCGGATGATTTGTTGGTTGGCTGGTTGGTTGGTTGGTTGGTTGAGTGGTTGAGTGGTTGGTTGGTTGAGTGGTTGACTGATTAGTTAGCCGGATGATTTGTTGGTTTGTTGGTTGGTTGGTTGGTTGGTTGGTTTGTTTGTTGAGTGGTTGGATGGTTGGATGGTTGGTTGGTTGAGTGGTTGGTTGGTTGGTTGAGTGGTTGGTTGGTTGTTTGAGTGGTTGGATGGTTGGTTGGTTGAGTCGTTGGTTGGTTGAGTGGTTGGATGGTTGGTTGGTTGGTTGAGTGGTTGACTGATTAGATGGCCGGATGATGTGTTGGTTGGCTGGATGGTTGGTTGGTTGGTTGGTTGGTTAGTTGGTTGGTTGGTTGGTTGGTTGGTTGGCAGGATGACTGGCTTCACGGCTGGCTGGTTAGTTGGTTAGTCGGTTAGCAGTCTGGTTGGTTGTGTGATTGACTGGTTGATAGGGTCACTGGTTGGCTGGTTGGCTGTCTGGCTGCGATTTATACAATCTGCTGTATAAGTCCATGGATCAAGTGCTCGAGTGCGTTCATGGTTCAGTTTTAGAGAAATTAATACCAATTTACAAAGAACATTAATTACAAAGAGCGCATAAACGATCTTTGCATTCCCTCCCCCCCCCCCCCACCCCCCCACCCCAACACCTCACTGGTTTTAAATGGAGGAAGAGAAGAAGACGAAAAGGAAACCACACGTGCCAGACTCAGAAAAGATAGTCCAACTGGTTATCTTGAGGTCAAACCCAGAACTTAACTTGCGAAGTAATCACGTGTCTGGGATTTACGTCCCTCTCATTCCTTCATTTGAGAGACTAAGACCGGTGTTTGCCGTCAGGTGTGTCAGTTCACTCGATCATGTTATCTGATTAAGTGCCATTGGATGTTAAATGACTTTCCATATCTGCAATGGGTTCATTTATTGCCGAATTGTTGTCATAACGAAATGATGTCTGAATTAAAATAGCAATATAGTGGTTTTCCTTAAACAACCTCCTTTAATTTGATATATAATACAACATGTCTGCTACCATATTATCAACTTTTAAATTATAACTGTGACACACCCCTGGTTTCTATTTTCCGCAATCCATTTTTGTTTGGTCCGAAGCTGCTTTTATTTTTTTTGGCACTGAATCAGTTAAAATATGACATATATTGACATAGAAATGTGCAAGCGCTCAACTGCACAGACGTGGCTTGGATCGTCTAAAAAGTCGAAAAAGCTTAAAAGTCGACAGGGTCCACTTCATTGCACCGTTTTATTTTATCCCATATGGCTCGGTCTCTTTCCGCAGCTCGGAAAGCGTCGCACAAAGCACGAACTCCGTAGCTCTAGCGACGACCCACAGGAGTCTCCGAAAAATGTAATTCGTGAACCGAAGGACGCGGCCCGGAATCAAACCTACAACCTTCGGAGCCCGAGTTAAACGGCTTGACCACTTCGCCGTGGGTTGGGTCGTCTTTGTGAAATCAAGAACACTTCTTTGTGCTTAAAAAAAAGAAAAGAAGGGGGGGGGGGGCGGTCAAAAGTCAAGAGGGTCGACTTCATTGCATCAAGTTTTATCCCATATGGCTCGGTCTCTTTCCGCAGATCAGCCTGCCGAATGCATCGCACAAAGTAAAAACTCCATAGCGCAAGCAACGACCCCCCCCCTCCCCGGTGAGTCTAGGGAACATAGCAGACGTGAACAGAACAACGTAGCCCGGAATCGAACCCACGACCTTCGGAACCTGCGAGGCAAGCCGTGTAACCATTCGGCCACGGTGACTCCTTTGCTATATGGTTTAATGCGCAGTGGATATGTGGTGCTCGCGTCATTGTTGTAGAGACAAATGGGTCTCTGTGGTGGGTGGCGGGGCCAGTACCTCGCCGGGGGCCTTGTCTTCCTCAGTCATTTCAAGGCATCCGTTTTAGGCTGGGTCGATCGGGGTTTAAGTTAGCTGCAGGTCTATTAAAGAATGTCCACATCAACATCAACGTTTTAGGGCTGTTTTTTTTTTTTTTTTCATTTACATGGCCATTTCTTCTTCTTCTTCTTCTTCTTCTTCTTCTTCTTCTTCTTCTTCTTCTTCTTCTTCTTCTTCTTCTTCTTCTTCATTAGTCCGGACTGTCTGATTTAGACGTAATTGCGTTGTGCCTCTTTACAACAGAGCTGCGATATTTGCACCTTTCGCTCGACACATCCGACTTCTTAAGACACTTGTTGACCGGGTTAAACTTCCCGGGTCGAGGCACTTTTTACTTTCAGTAGTTTGCCATTGTTTTATGAACGACCGACGCCTCATACCAGCCAAATTAACACAAAGCGGTCTGCTTCCAAATCGCCTGCAGCTGATGTCAAGATTTCAGTATGACGTTGAATTGTGAAACACATTCGCTACCTATATGCCGCAGCGCCGGCTGGGTTTATAATGTCCATTTTAAAATTCTCCATCATTGATGATTCGAACCGGGCTGGCCGTTGTCTAGTCATTATTGTACCGCTTCTCCCTAGATCGTGTGTGTGTGTGTGTGTGTGTGTGTGTGTTTTTTTTTCATCATATCCATTTTACAGGACATCGCAGTCAAAATCAGCATTTCTGCCGCGGTGATCTCTTGGCAAGTGTACGTTCAGTAGTTGTTAGATCGTGTATATGCGATGAAAATAAGATAAAACATCGACACTTTAGAGATAAAACTAAGGTATGCTATTGAGTTCTTATCTATGGACATGTTGGTTTGTCGAAGCTGTTGGGCGAGTCACTGGCACGCTTGTATTTGCCTGCTGCTGTTTACAGTTGTCTTTGTCTGTCTGCACGACTTGTGTTGGTTGGATAGATTTGCTGGTTAGTTGCAGGGTTGGTTGGCTGGTTTGTTGATTGGTTGGATTTTTGGTTGGTTGGTTGGTTGGTTGATTGATTGGTTGATTGGTTAGTTGATTGATTGATTGGCTAGTTCGCTCACTGGCTGGCTGGTGAGTTGGTTAATTGGTGGGTGGATTGGTTGGTTGGTTGGTTGGTTTGCTGGCTAGCTGGTCAATTGGTTGGCTTGCTGGCTTGTTGGTTGGTTGGTTGGTTCATTGGTTGGTTGGTTGGTTGGCTGGCTGGCTGGTTGTCTGGCTGGCTGACTGACTGGCTGAATGGTTGGTTGGCAGGTTGGCTAGTTGATTGTTTGAATGATGGACAGGTTGGATGGTTGGTTGTTTGGCTGGCTAGTTGGTTGGCTGTTGCGTTACTTGATTGGTTGGTTGGTTTGTTGGTGGATATGTTTTTGTATGGTTGATTGGTACGTAGATTGATGGATTAGTTGATTAATAGGTATGATGGTTGGTTGATTGGTTCGTTTGTTCGTTCATTCGTTGGTTGACTTGCTGACTAGTTGATTGGTTGATTGGTTCGTTTGTTCGTTCATTCGTTGGTTGGCTTGCTGACTAGTTGATTGGTTGATTGGTTCGTTTGTTTGTTCATTCGTTGGTTGACTTGCTGACTAGTTTATTGGTTGATTGGTTCGTTTGTTCGTTCATTCGTTGGTTGACTTGCTGACTAGTTGATTGGGTGATTGGCTGGATGACTGGTCTCTTGACTGGCTGGTTAGTTTATTAGTCGATTGGCTGGCTGGTTGGTTGAGTGGTTGACTGATTAGTTTGCTCGCTGATTTGTTGGTTGGTTGGTTGGTTGGTTGGTTGGTTGGTTGAGTGGTTGACTGATTAGTTGGCCGGCAGATTTGTTGGTTGGTTCGTTCGTTCGTTCGTTCGTTCGTTGGTTGATTGATTGGCAGGATGGCTGGCTTCACGGCTGGCTGGTTAGTTGGTTAGTCGGTTAGCAGTCTGATTGGTTGTGTGATTGACTGGTTGGTTGGGTCGCTGGTTGGCTGGTTGGCGGGTTGGCTGTCTGACTGCGATTTACACAATCTGCTGTATAAGTCCAGGGATCAAGTGCTGGAGTGCGTTCATAGTTCAACTTCAGAGAAATGAATGCCAATTTGCAACGAGCATTACAAGGAGCTCATAAAAAATCTTTGCATCTCTCCCCAACACTTCACTTGGGTTAAATGGAGAAAGAGAAGACGAAGAAGAGTACAGTTCATTACCTCACACGATCTCTAGTCTGTGATCAGAGATGTGCTGGTTATGATGGTCTTTGACAACGTCATCCAGTTATTTGTCTATTTGTCGACCTCCTCTTTTGCCATCCAGTTTGCTAGATGTCACTACATTTGCAAGTCTCTATCTTCTCATATATTAATTAATTAAATGTTTGCGTATCCTTTTACAGGACTTAGCTGTCAACAGCAGCATCTTTCAGCTGTCTGTTGATCTCTTGGCAAGATTACGCTCAGTAGTTTGCCATTGCTTTCTGAGCGGCCGGCTCAGTATCCGCAAGTCACGAGCGGGGGTCGAACCACCTCAGTTCTCGCTCCGCTGCGAGACTCTGCGTGATAAACGGGATTACAGAGAGAAAGTGTTGTAACCCCACAGCCAGAGAGATCTTCTCATATAACCTGGCCAAAATATCGTGTTGCCTAAATTTGATTTCCCCGATCAATTTAACTTTCTACACCTAATTTCCCAAATCAGTTTAACTTTCTACATCTAATTTCCCTAATGTCTTTACCTTAATCAATTTAACATTCTGCAATTAATTTTCTCTATGCATACATCTAAATTCCGTAATAAGTTTAAGTTTCAACACTTACTTTCTCTAACCAGTTTATGGCTTTCATCTATGTCAAAACAAAGTATCCATTTAATGAATTTTACGTGCGCAACAATACACACGGGTGCCCGATCTCACTACTCAGAGACCAAGGGAAATTTTATTAATGGAAGTCCACGTGAAAATAATCCCGGTCCTCACCGGGGCTTGAACCCGGGACCTCAGCACTCGAGGCAGACACCATACCTCGAGACCACTCAGCCCACCCCCCCCCCCCCCCCCACCCCCATTCAATTCAAATTATATATAACTCTGCACTACGTACCTGTGTCACATTAAAAACTTGAAGGTTTCGATCGATCGATGACAGAAAGTCGCGCCAAATGTCTACACACAGTCGGCATTTCTTTAATATGTCGTTACTCGAGGAGGGACTATAGCGCCATCCGTCTGCAAGGCAGCCAGCCTTTGATGTGATAGACGGAATGTCTGGGCAGAAGTCGGCTACGGACCGGTGCAGTATTCCTAGTTGTTTTTTAGAGAGAGACTATAGTGTCTAGTGTTGATGTATATTCAGCGGACATCTATCCAGTGTGTGATTTCATAGTCTCCATCTACAACGGGAATAACTATATGGTATTCTATTAAACATATCTCACTTAGTTTATTCTTAGGAATAGAGTGCAGTACTGTGCGGTGATAGAACGTATTATAAGAGCGTCGGCAACAGTAGCCTATCGCGTAGCTTAAACTAGCTGGTGTGAGATATCATTTAACTCAAGGAGTTAAGGACAATGTAGTGGGATAATATTTAGAGAGATTGAGGATGGTTGGGGGGATGAAGGGAATGTAAAATGGTAGGATCTTCCAGTAGGGCATCTGCTGGGTTTCTGCCCGTTTCCTTTAGTCTTTTCCTTGTCTTACTCAGACCGAAGTGATGAGCTCCTCGGCCTTATGACAGCGTTTGGTTCTCTGTTATTTTTTCTGAGTGCGGCCGGTGGCCTACACTCACCTAATAAAGGTCAGAATCGAGTTGCTCTCACCAGGTGTGTTCTCTATTCAACAGGTTCCACTCAATTGTTCCACGTTATTCTACCAAGAAGCTAGCAACAAGGTCATAGAAAGTCATGGCTCTAGTTTCGAAGGCAGAGTGTACTGAGAGGCTTTTGCACTGGGCCCATAACCCAGATGGTCTGCAGGAACCTGGCCTCTGCTGAGCAGGAATGATGATTATAAGTGTGTTTATTAAGTGATAAGTACAGCACATTAAATTCAGGACACTGAAAATAACACTTATACCAGGAACACTATTAACAATAACTACCTGGAACAGTAACATTGTGTATTAACATTAGGGAAATCTTACAAAAAGTGAAATACGAACATTTAGGTTTTCTAAAGTGACAGTAACAATAGTTGTATAATTCTCTGATCACAGAACTTTAATGAACAGAGTAGTTACACTGTGTGTGGTAGATAGATGATCAATATTGGACGGTTTCCACTATTGAAGACCAAGCATCAGGAGTGTTCACGAGCTATCTGAAGAAGTCGACACTTGGCCTGAGAGACACATCACTTGGGTGAGGTTTTCTGTCCCTGATATGGTGATGTGGTATGGCCAGTACGATGATGAAGCAGACTGTGCTCCTTGGCTGTTCGGTCTGATTCTGCATACACACTAGATTATACGACAGACATTCTACTAATACACGTTGCACATACATGACACTTTTCTCTATTAAACTAAGTTGTTGTTTTGTTAGAGCCAGTGTTGTTTAGTGTGTTTTGGGAAAAGAATGAGAGGGGGCTTGATACAGTAGTAAAAGAGAGAGAGAGAGAGAGAGAGAGAGAGAGAGAGAGAGAGAGAGAGAGAGAGAGAGAGAGAGAGAGAGAGGGAGGGATCCAGGGACCGACGGGGTTTTGTGGACAGAAATCAAGAAGATGTTTAATATAGTGAAATGGGGTTAAAAGGATGTCGATGTTGATTCCCCTCACCCCAGGGACGACATTATAAATAATACACGACATTACTGGTGGCTCGTCCGGGATATTTTGACACGGGATTATCTCGACACAGGATATCTTGACACGGAATATCTTGACACGGAATATCTTGACACGGGATATCTCGACATGCGACGGTGATATCATATTAGTGAGGATCCAGCTAGGGTGAATGTGGATAGGAGCTAAGACACATATCTTACCTGTTCACACGCCTGCATAGGTCTTTGGTCCTAATTATACTCTTGTCACTTAGTGATTGTGTTGTGTTGTGCTGTGTGGTGTTAAATATATAGATACATTTTAATTAGTGATTATCTATCTATTTGTTTTGGAGATAATTTGCACTCAACCTGCTGACTTACCTCTCTGAAACATGGCCACTCCTAAACTAACTACGGCAGAACTAAGGACAAAGGGGGAAGAAATGGGCTTGTCGGGTTCTGTACTAACAGATTACATACAGGAGGTGGAGAGAGATCGTCGTCAAGCAGAAAGGGAAGATCGGAAGGCCGAGTTGGAATTGAGAAAGATGGAGTTAGAAACTAAGAGGATAGAGGCTGAGCAAGCCACTAGAAGTCTGGAACTTGAAGCTGAGCAAGCAGCTAAGAAACTTGAGGCTGAGCAAGCCACTAGAAGGTTAGAACTTGAAGCTGAGCAAGCAGCTAAGAAACTTGAAGCTGAGCAAGCAGCTAAGAAACTGGAAGCTGAGCAAGCAGATAAGAATCTTGAAGCTGAACAAGCTGCTAAGAAACTGGAAGCTAAGCAAGCTGCTAAGATACTGGAAGCTAAGCAAGCAGCTCAGAAACTTGAAGCTGAGCATTCAGCTAAGAAACTTGAGGCTGAGCAAACCACTAGAAGGTTGGAAATTGAAGCTGGGCAAGCAGCTAAGAAACTGGAAGCTGAGCAAGCTGCTAAGAATCTTGAGGCGGAGCAGGCTGCTAAGAGATTGGTAGCTGAACAAGAAGCTCAGAAAAGGGACCACGAGTACCGAATGCGGGAGCTCGAGCTGAAGAGGCAATATAGTGGGGAAACTGAGGGAGCAGTGGGAGGTTCCTCTCCACTTGGCTAAACCCCAATAGGTGGACATAGTTACCATGCTATGAAGTTTCCTTTGGCTGTCTATGAGGAGGACAAAGAGAAAAGCGACCAGTACTTACAACGCTTCGAGGCCATGTCTGTTGCTATGGGTCTGGATCGTGACAAATGGTGTCTTAAGTTGTCCCAGGGATTATGCGGGACAGGTTACGAGGTCTATTCTCGCCTACCGCCAGAACACGAGAACAATTACGATGAATTGAAAAAAGCTCTGCTGAAACGTTTCCAAGTTAAGTCACATACCTACCGAAAATAATTTCTATCAGCGAAACGAGAACCGGGAGAGTTGTTTGCCGCCTACAGTCTGCGTCTGAAATCCTATTTCCATAAGTGGATGGATTTGGCTGAGTTCGCGTATGCCTATGAGAGTCTGGAAGAGCTCATGATAGTCGACCAGATGCGAAAGCAAATGTCGAAACCTCTTAGGACATTCTTGGGAGAACAAGGGGCGGAACGTATTGACATCGTGACGAAATTGGCAGAACGGTTCGTCGAGGTACATGGGGAGGCGGGAGAAAACCTTTCCACAAACAGCAAAAGTCAGGAGAAACATGACCGGAAGAAATCTAAAAATACAGGAACCAAGAAAGTGGAACCATATGTTAAAACTTCATAGGAGAATTTGGAGAAGACGAAGGAGGAAAGCAAGAGCACCTCGAGCTCTTCACCAAAACGACCGTGGTCGGAGAAGTGGTGTTCGATTTGTAAGTCGCCCTCTCACAATACGAGGGAATGCAAATCGAAGGCAAAGAGCCCTCACTTCGCGGCGTGTAAAGTGGCTCCAAAGGAGGTTGCCACTAAAAGTGCTGAGGTCGACAAGGAAGCTCACAACCAGGAGAGCTCACCGAAGTCCGGCACGAGAAAATCTAGGACAGGGAAATGGTGTAAACACTGCAGGTCGAACACGCACAATGCTAAAGAATGCAGGTTTAAGTCAGAAGACTCTCATTTCGTCGTGTGCCCAGTGGAACCTAAGGTGGAGCCCACCGAACAGGTCGAGGCCGAGGAAGAGACTCCAGACCAGGATAAGCCACCTGTAGTAGAATTGATAGAGGTTAACTGCCGTCGAGTGGAGTGTTTATATTACACTGGACTGGACGGGGTGGCCGTGATTTCTGCGGATCTGGTACACTGTGACATATATGTCATCATCCCTCAGTCTTTTCCAGCAGACGTTGCTAGGATGCGCTACCTGCAGGCACGAGGCTATTAAAAATTCGACGGGAAAATTAACAAAACGAAATTTCGTTTCGTTTTAAGTTAAATGATTGGCCACGCCCCGGAAACACAGGCTTAATCTAGACAAAGGCTTGGTAGACAAAGCGGTCTGGTCAACCGCCATGTTTCTCCAATGGTAGCGGGTGACCCATTGTTAATGGGTTAATTATTAGCTACGTATTCTCTGCGTTTTAGGTGAGCATTATATTATATACAACATATCATGTTAGGTATTAGGATACATGCTTTGAGGCAACTAATATCATGATTGAAGTTGTATGTGTGAAAATTAGGGGAATCGCTTTCATTGAAATGTTGGTTTACGTCACGCAGCCTGGACATAGCCATTTTGTCCAGTCAGCCTTCATAAAGCTTACAATATAATCTTGCTATGAGTCATTCTTCTGAGATGATTTTGTGAACTTACTTTATTCCTAAATGCTTATTTTTCACAACTGGTCTCTGTGTTTTAAAGTGTTTTTCCTGAGTGCTCATTTTGTATTTCTGCTCTTATGATGGAGAAATATTACTATCTCACATTTGTGTACAACTTTAATATAGGTTGTTAGATAGAGAGAGAGAGAGATATATTCTCGCTTGACTTTTTCATGCACTTAGGAGTTAATCTTTTGTTTACCTGGTTGTAAATACACAGAGATTGTCTTGTAGTCCTTTTTCATAAATGATGTTATGGGATTTTCATGTGGTATGATATACATAATCTCAAGTGTATGGGAAAAGATTCCCATGATTTCTCTTTTATGAGTATTTTACCTTTTATGCTCATGATTGTTACTGCTTGATGCTGTAATAAATGATGTTATAAGATTGTCATTTGGTATGATATATCTATATATCATCTCAAGGGAGTGGGAAATGACACCTGCTCTTGTGTTTTTACTTTGAGATGTTGTAATACCCACTAGAGAGTTCATACCATGTTTAGTAAAAGTCTAACAAGTTTTTCTGTTATTCATCATATATATCATATGTATATTCTATTCATGATGTTACTGCTGAAGTAGATCTTTTAACTTCAACCCCATTGGGGACAAACACATGATGATGATGATGATGATGATGATGATGATGATGAGGCAAAAGGAGATGACTGAACTGGTAGCTAAACTTCTGCCATTTATCAGTGGTAGTCACATAATGCTGTTTGTAACTATGGAAAGGAGATTTATGAATTGTTTACATGAGGACATTGTCTCAGGAACTTTTCCATGATGTGACAGCGGTACTATCAAAAGATGTTTGCATATTTAGGAGGTGAAGAAAACCTCCCAGGAAGCTCCAGTATCAGTCCAGAAGAGATGCACCTATTGAGTAGATATCTTACTCACTTTTGGAGTGGGTCAAAACTCTACAGTAGGCGACAAGTGCTAGGGAACTAGCTACACTTTTTTCCCTTCTTCCCTTTTGTTCCCTCTAATTTTAATTATGATACATTGGTATCAGAATGTATGGTTTATTATGATCCATTGTTATAAGAATGTATATTTTATTATGATACATTGTTATCCAAGTTTGGATGTATAACTAATCTATATCAACCCTGTTCTTCTTCACTACATAGGCGCTAGAGATGGCGGTGGAGTATTGGCACTAGTCACC
Source organism: Cepaea hortensis (assembly GCA_963921405.1). Taxonomy (NCBI): domain Eukaryota; kingdom Metazoa; phylum Mollusca; class Gastropoda; order Stylommatophora; family Helicidae; genus Cepaea; species Cepaea hortensis. The sequence goes on along the minus strand of OY992897.1, from coordinate 62,048,460 downwards.
ATGCTTCGCACTGGATTTATAGTCAACTTGTTTGGATTTAGAGGCAGGAAACTGGGATATCAGCCTCCTCTAATGTTCTACAAAGAGTGCTGGTTACTGCTACTCACCCTGAACCTGAATGTCAATGCCTGGATACATAACGGATTTTGAATATGCGGAAGTGGATTCCCTACCTCTGGGAACTTACAGATGGTGTGACTCTTTTCAATGTCCGCAAAGACATGAGGCATGCCTGGCCTAGATGGTTTTCAGCGTATATCCTCTCTAAAAGTCACCGCCTGATTCCACGTTCAACTGTCCTATTCCAGAGGCTCATGGATAAGTCTGGAATTCACCATCATTTACCAGTATGGATTTACCAACTGATTTTGTGAACTCCCAGCTTCCTTTGAATCTTCTCATCCATCATATCCCAGACATGGATAATCAAGCACATTACCAACTCCCGTCAATCAAGTCGTATATTCAGCTGAAGAAAGAATAACCTACATCTTAACCCAGAGAAAGGGGCTGGAATATTCATGCCCCATTCAAGTTAGTTCTGTCAGGAAATTCTAATGGATTATGTGATGTCACTCCTCATCCAAAGAGATACTGAAAGTGTTTGTGCCTGATCCTGATCGAATCAATCACATGGACTCCTGTGTGACACGCCACGCCAGAATGCTTCAGACTTATTTATACCTGTCTGTTATATCACCCTGGAACGCTCCTAGCCCAGTGACTTAGCAACTGTGACTTGAGAGATTACAGTATATCCACATTGGATTCATATGGATTACTCCTACATGTTTTTCGCGATGGATATATGATCCAGAAGTGAAAGTTCTGTGTGTGTGGGTGTGCAATCCCCAATTTTCTGAATAGGTGGATATATGCAAAGCAGCTGTTTTCCTGGATTATAGAGAGTGTGATTATGGTCAGACTTTTTCTAGTGGATATTGAAGGAGAGGGAGTCATCATCAGACCCCTAGGATATTTCTAGAGACAGATTAGATAGATTTTCTTTATCTATTTCTTTGTATGGATTATTTACTTTGTTTTGTGTTTGACACATGTATTTGATGTGAACCTTTTTTGGGGAAATAATGTTGGGGACTTATGGTTTGGGTGTATACTTTGTGTGCATTGCCTGAATATGAATAATTTCTTTCATGTATATGTCATATTGTAGCCAACAGGGTTTTCCAGAACCCAAATGTTTTCCACAATACAATTGTTTGTTTGTTTGGTTTAACCAAGCCTTGCAGTTACTTCATTGTTAACCTGTTGTTCCAAAATTTATGTTTATAGTCCAGTTATTGTTACTGTTATGTGATACAGTGAGTTATTGTTACTGTTATGTGATACAGTGAGTCATTGTACTGTTTTTGTCTAACAGTGGCTGTTTTTCCTCTGTCAATGTAATCCAGTTGTTGCGTCTAACATTGCTTGTTGTCCCTCTGTTGTATAATACTGTGGATGTGCATGACAGTGGATACTTGTCATTGTTTATATATATGTGGGAGATTAAATGTGGGGCGGGGCACTTACACATAGACACACCCTCTGGGTAGAGTTATTAGTACTCGGGTGTCTGTGGTAGAACTTCCCGGATCTCCCAGCCTTCTATGGGAAACATTTCTTTTATGTTAGTGTTGAACTTGCACCCTTTTCTGCCTTGTTCAATACTTGGGGGTTACGAGCCAATATATTAATTTCTATAGAGGGCGTGTTTGGGATTGAAACCCCATTCATACTGAATACCCCTAGCGAAACTTGTCCTTATTCTAATTTATTATATTTACCACCTCACAAGTGGGCGCTCGTCGCGGAATTTTGAACCCTTACCCCATGCCATGAGTGTGGGCGTTGCCCAGAAAATTTGTACCCATGTCTACCTCTCAAGTTGAGACTTTACAACTAATTGGTGGCTGGTGTTCACAAGTATGGGCTTAGACACAAGTTTTATGAACCTATGGTGTCTTAATCACAAGTATTGTTTGTTGTGTTTCAACTATGTTCACAGGTGATGTCTTTATTCTAGAAATAGAAACCTGTGTTAATGTTTGTATATGAGAATGGTTAACTCATGTATTTTGTATCCTTTTGGTGGGAGACCTTTTCCTTGTATAGGACCTCATAAAATAAGGTCTCTGGGATGGTTAACCCATATAGGATTATTTATGGTAGGATGTCAGGAATTCTTGATTGATTTTGTGTGATGTTGATGTTAGATGTTATTGTTACTCTGGGATGTTCTTGATTAGTATATTTTGGTAGTATGATAAATATATTACTGTACTATATGTCCTCATTTTTGCATAGACCCACATAGGAATCCTGGGCTGTTTAACTATGTTGTCATATATTGCCATTTTATTTTGTGCATGCTCTGTTTGTTGGGGTCATGTACTATTGAAACTTACCCAAAGCAACAGAGAAATCCAAAAAAAATTTTAATGGCTGAGACAGATAGGATATAGCACCCCAAAAATTTTTTTTAAAGAATTCAGTAAAGATATCTTTAATTAAGTGGGACACTACATGCATAAATGAGATTTTAGAACATCAGGGGAAAATAACAATAACCAATTAAGTTGACTTAATGTTAGGGCCAATACTCCACCTGCAATTTTATCCGACATGTATAATGGAAGGAGTATGAATATTGTTTAAATTGCAGTATTCGTAGCCGCCAAGCGGGAAACAGTGGATTTTTATATTCCACCCCATATGCATAACATGTTCGGAAATACTGAGAGTAGATAGATTGACACTGATGATTCCTATAAGGACATAAAGACGCCTATTCAACGCTTTCAGTTTAAGGGTCTGGTATTCGTAACAGATCTGTTATTGTCCGTGTGTCAGAAATGGCACTGGTCAATTATATTATTCGGTTGTTGTAACTCTGTAGTGAACAAGGATCTATTTACTATGTGAGAGAAAGCAATTGAATTACAGGGCCCCTTTTACAAGCTAGTCCCTCTGGCATTACCAGTGACAGAGAAGCATACGTCGTTGTGTGACTGGCGAACGAAGGATATGGTTTCGACCGTAAATTTACCATGTTATTTTTTATTGGGATGTCATAGGAAGTTAAGAGCTACCGAAAAAAACCTGCCAGTATCTCGGAAAAATTTTTGATGTCAGAAAACAGGAAATATGGTCCTCATCTGCGACATTCCCAATTTTATTCTCATCAGAGAATTAGTAACAGGCTTGGGCAGCCTTAGCTCCCATTTTGCATGTTGCTTGTACTGACTTGAAAGACTAGGGACAGCTTGCTAGTTGTCACATTATGTTCTTAAAGTCAGGATTTTTCTCCAAAACATCAAACTATTTTGGTGCTCTAGGAGATAGCCCTATTTATACAACTATTAAATTATGGTTGTTGTTGACGTACCTCTCGACAGATGAAGAGTAGGACGCCTTATTCTTATTTTATTCATAGACCATGCTAGATTGGGCTATAGCAAGGACTATACTTTTCAAGCACTTGGAAGCCATTGGCTGAGAGTTGCTTGACTTTTTACTAGTTTAGTATTTCTTCTAGGGAGTCTAACTAGTAATATATTTCAGTTCAGAAGGAAAAGCTTTCAAACTCTTCCAGTTTCAACAGATTCATTGTTCTCCGTATTAATCGGTTACGAACAGACCTGGAGAGAAACTTAAAGGTGCCCTGATTTTTTTTATCTTGAGGAAGTTAACTCAGGAAACACCAGAATAGAGGGATATATTTATACCTGTGGCTTTCATTGCTTACAAGTAAGGTAACCCATCAGTAAACTGGGAGTGTACCGACAACTTGGTTGTTCGGATGACTATTACAGGGACCACCTACGGCTTTAAATTTATCCATGAACTGAATATAATGTGGATGGTGATACAGCTATGTGCAATGTTATTACATCTACTTAACGGTGCTTGGGTGGAAATTGTCTACAACATATTTGGAGGCAGATGACGATCAATCTACGACAATCGACGCAGAATTGCTCGCTATTTTCACCAGGAAAGCAACGTATACGTGTTGGAGGGGAGAGAATAAATGCCGGTAACTCATTCTAGTCAGTATAAAGAGCGGATGGACTTATAAACGAGCCAGGACTTTTCGTAGATTTGGCCTCAAAGCAAATGAACCTACACCTGTGCTAGTTATACTTACCCAGTTCAGTATGCCACTATGACTGATTTGAAGGAGGAGATCCTGCTGTTAGCATATTTTAAGGATGATATTCTTATTGCTAATGAAACGGTTGTCGAAGCTTTATATCTTCGTTCAAACGTCGAGAAATTGGTTCGATTGCAGTGGAACCAATACCTCATATAGAGATCTCAACGTCCACTCATATTTCAATGGAATGCTGACAACAGTGGAGAGAGTTACACTTCTTCAAGCGAAGCTAGATGAATCTTCAATGTTATGTCCAGTTGTCTTGGCAAGTAGAAACATGAATGTGGCACGGAGAGATTATTCTACAATAGTGATTAAATGTAAAGCATAATTGGAGGACCTGGAAGACCAAATGCATCAGATTAAGAAGGTGGAAGACTGGATGAATGTAGCAGCTCTTCCTAGGTGGATAGACCTCTCTAGGGGGGAGACTTGTGACATATATGTCATCATCCCTCAGTCTTTTCCAGCAGACGTTGCTAGGATGCGCTACCTGCAGGCACGAGGCTATTAAAAATTCGACGGGAAAATTAACAAAACGAAATTTCGTTTCGTTTTAAGTTAAATGATTGGCCGCGCCCCGGAAACACAGGCTTAATCTAGACAAAGGCTTGGTAGACAAAGCGGTCTGGTCAACCGCCATGTTTCTCCAATGGTAGCGGGTGACCCATTGTTAATGGGTTAATTATTAGCTACGTATTCTCTGCGTTTTAGGTGAGCATTATATTATATACAACATATCATGTTAGGTATTAGGATACATGCTTTGAGGCAACTAATATCATGATTGAAGTTGTATGTGTGAAAATTAGGGGAATCGCTTTCATTGAAATGTTGGTTTACGTCACGCAGCCTGGACATAGCCATTTTGTCCAGTCAGCCTTCATAAAGCTTACAATATAATCTTGCTATGAGTCATTCTTCTGAGATGATTTTGTGAACTTACTTTATTCCTAAATGCTTATTTTTCACAACTGGTCTCTGTGTTTTAAAGTGTTTTTCCTGAGTGCTCATTTTGTATTTCTGCTCTTATGATGGAGAAATATTACTATCTCACATTTGTGTACAACTTTAATATAGGTTGTTAGATAGAGAGAGAGAGAGATATATTCTCGCTTGACTTTTTCATGCACTTAGGAGTTAATCTTTTGTTTACCTGGTTGTAAATACATAGAGATTGTCTTGTAGTCCTTTTTCATAAATGATGTTATGGGATTTTCATGTGGTATGATATACATAATCTCAAGTGTATGGGAAAAGATTCCCATGATTTCTCTTTTATGAGTATTTTACCTTTTATGCTCATGATTGTTACTGCTTGATGCTGTAATAAATGATGTTATAAGATTGTCATTTGGTATGATATATCTATATATCATCTCAAGGGAGTGGGAAATGACACCTGCTCTTGTGTTTTTACTTTGAGATGTTGTAATACCCACTAGAGAGTTCATACCATGTTTAGTAAAAGTCTAACAAGTTTTTCTGTTATTCATCATATATATCATATGTATATTCTATTCATGATGTTACTGCTGAAGTAGATCTTTTAACTTCAACCCCATTGGGGACAAACACATGATGATGATGATGATGATGATGATGATGATGATGATGAGGCAAAAGGAGATGACTGAACTGGTAGCTAAACTTCTGCCATTTATCAGTGGTAGTCACATAATGCTGTTTGTAACTATGGAAAGGAGATTTATGAATTGTTTACATGAGGACATTGTCTCAGGAACTTTTCCATGATGTGACAGCGGTACTATCAAAAGATGTTTGCATATTTAGGAGGTGAAGAAAACCTCCCAGGAAGCTCCAGTATCAGTCCAGAAGAGATGCACCTATTGAGTAGATATCTTACTCACTTTTGGAGTGGGTCAAAACTCTACAGTAGGCGACAAGTGCTAGGGAACTAGCTACACTTTTTTTCCCTTCTTCCCTTTTGTTCCCTCTAATTTTAATTATGATACATTGGTATCAGAATGTATGGTTTATTATGATCCATTGTTATAAGAATGTATATTTTATTATGATACATTGTTATCCAAGTTTGGATGTATAACTAATCTATATCAACCCTGTTCTTCTTCACTACATAGGCGCTAGAGATGGCGGTGGAGTATTGGCACTAGTCACCATGCTTCGCACTGGATTTATAGTCAACTTGTTTGGATTTAGAGGCAGGAAACTGGGATATCAGCCTCCTCTAATGTTCTACAAAGAGTGCTGGTTACTGCTACTCACCCTGAACCTGAATGTCAATGCCTGGATACATAACGGATTTTGAATATGCGGAAGTGGATTCCCTACCTCTGGGAACTTACAGATGGTGTGACTCTTTTCAATGTCCGCAAAGACATGAGGCATGCCTGGCCTAGATGGTTTTCAGCGTATATCCTCTCTAAAAGTCACCGCCTGATTCCACGTTCAACTGTCCTATTCCAGAGGCTCATGGATAAGTCTGGAATTCACCATCATTTACCAGTATGGATTTACCAACTGATTTTGTGAACTCCCAGCTTCCTTTGAATCTTCTCATCCATCATATCCCAGACATGGATAATCAATCACATTACCAACTCCCGTCAATCAAGTCGTATATTCAGCTGAAGAAAGAATAACCTACATCTTAACCCAGAGAAAGGGGCTGGAATATTCATGCCCCATTCAAGTTAGTTCTGTCAGGAAATTCTAATGGATTATGTGATGTCACTCCTCATCCAAAGAGATACTGAAAGTGTTTGTGCCTGATCCTGATCGAATCAATCACATGGACTCCTGTGTGACACGCCACGCCAGAATGCTTCAGACTTATTTATACCTGTCTGTTATATCACCCTGGAACGCTCCTAGCCCAGTGACTTAGCAACTGTGACTTGAGAGATTACAGTATATCCACATTGGATTCATATGGATTACTCCTACATGTTTTTCGCGATGGATATATGATCCAGAAGTGAAAGTTCTGTGTGTGTGGGTGTGCAATCCCCAATTTTCTGAATAGGTGGATATATGCAAAGCAGCTGTTTTCCTGGATTATAGAGAGTGTGATTATGGTCAGACTTTTTCTAGTGGATATTGAAGGAGAGGGAGTCATCATCAGACCCCTAGGATATTTCTAGAGACAGATTAGATAGATTTTCTTTATCTATTTCTTTGTATGGATTATTTACTTTGTTTTGTGTTTGACACATGTATTTGATGTGAACCTTTTTTGGGGAAATAATGTTGGGGACTTATGGTTTGGGTGTATACTTTGTGTGCATTGCCTGAATATGAATAATTTCTTTCATGTATATGTCATATTGTAGCCAACAGGGTTTTCCAGAACCCAAATGTTTTCCACAATACAATTGTTTGTTTGTTTGGTTTAACCAAGCCTTGCAGTTACTTCATTGTTAACCTGTTGTTCCAAAATTTATGTTTATAGTCCAGTTATTGTTACTGTTATGTGATACAGTGAGTTATTGTTACTGTTATGTGATACAGTGAGTCATTGTACTGTTTTTGTCTAACAGTGGCTGTTTTTCCTCTGTCAATGTAATCCAGTTGTTGCGTCTAACATTGGTTGTTGTCCCTCTGTTGTATAATACTGTGGATGTGCATGACAGTGGATACTTGTCATTGTTTATATATATGTGGGAGATTAAATGTGGGGCGGGGCACTTACACATAGACACACCCTCTGGGTAGAGTTATTAGTACTCGGGTGTCTGTGGTAGAACTTCCCGGATCTCCCAGCCTTCTATGGGAAACATTTCTTTTATGTTAGTGTTGAACTTGCACCCTTTTCTGCCTTGTTCAATACTTGGGGGTTACGAGCCAATATATTAATTTCTATAGAGGGCGTGTTTGGGATTGAAACCCCATTCATACTGAATACCCCTAGCGAAACTTGTCCTTATTCTAATTTATTATATTTACCACCTCACATACACCCAGAACGATTCACAGGTGAGACCATTGAGATACAGCCTGCACAGAAGAGTGCTGTAGCCATAAAGTTGCCAATCGCCAAAGTGGAGATTCGGTCAAGATATGTCACCGGCACAATCAAGGCCGCTGTATTTACCGATCCCATTTTTCCCGTCATCCTCGGTTGCCGGTATGTCTTTCTGGGAATGTCCAGGGAGCCAATCCATATGGGAGCAATTCAGACTCGCTCTCAGACGAGAACGGATCAGGCAGAAGCAATAGTTACTAACCAACTGCCGAGGGAGCTGCGAACTGCCCAGAGTGAGGATGCAACCTTACGTCCTTGCTACAAGAAGCTGCAGAGAAGTGCTGATCCACCAAAACGGGGGCATTACTGTATGATGAATATGATACTCTACAGGAGAGCAGGAAGGGGAGACAACCTACACGGTCAGTTGGTGGTCCCGAAGGCCTATCGTTCCCAGATTATTCATATGGGGCATACCATCTCATTTAGTGGGCATATGGGTATTGCCGCCACCATGCAGCGAATTTCCTGCCATTACTATTGGCTGGGATTGACAGGTGATGTGCGTCGGTATGTGAAGTCATGCCCTGAGTGCCAGAGGGTGGCACCGAAACACTGGACAGCGCCGGTGGTCTTGGGTGAAATGCCCATCATAAACTCTCCTTTCGAGAGGGTAGCCATCGATATCGTGGGTCCACTTCCTAGGACTAGGAAGAGGAACATGTACATACTCACAATGGTGGATTGCTGTACAGTGTGGGGTGAAGCCATACCATTAACCACAATTGACTCGAAACGAGTGTCTGACGTACTGATGGAGGCCTTTACCAGATTAGGCTTCCCTAATCAAATTCTGACGGACAGTGGGTCCCAGTTTTGTGGGAAACTCATGGAGGAGGTATTTAGGGTGTTCCATTCTAACCATATACATACCTGCCCTTACCACCCTCAAGCCAATGGACTAGTAGAGCGTTTTCAACGGCACGTTGATGACAATGCTCAGGAAACTGGCACAGGAAAAACCTGATAGGTGGGATGAATTTATCCCAGCAGCGCCTTTTGTCTATCGGGAAGTACCTCATGGCTCAACCGGACTACCACCCGCTACTTTGCTGTTTGGTCGTCCAATCAAAGGACCGTTGGAAGCCATGTTGAGGAGTTGGACTGAAGAGGGGACGTCAGAAGAAGTGATCTCTTCTTACAAATATGTGGAGGAACTGAAAGAAAAACTTCACAAGGGATGGACTCTGGCAAACCAAAACTTGAAAAAGGCCAGAAAAAGACATGCGGCTTACTACAACCGTAGGTCTAAAGACATATCTCTAGAGGTGGGAGACAAAGTATTGTTGCTACTCCCAACGGGAAACAACAAACTGGAGATATGTTGGCAGGGACCATTTCCCGTGGAACGGGTAATATCCAGAACCAACTATCAGATCCGGATCCGCGGAAAGTCGAAGATTTTCCATATTAATCTCCTGCGGAAATACGAGGAGAGACCCGGAGACAAAGCAGCCCACCTCATGGCAATGGCAGTTGCAGTGGAGACAGAAAGGGGAACCAAGGAGGGCAGGAAATATCCCCTGGTAAACCAGGAAACCTATAGGGATGTGCAAGTGACCACTGATCTGACTTCCCAGGAGAGGGAAAGGATTCTCGAGTCTCATAAGCAAATTCTGACTGATAAACCAGGACGAACGAGGTTGGTTGAATTCTAGATGACCTTGACCACCCAAGAACCGGTTCGCCAAAAGGTTTACCCAGTGCCATTCTCTAAAGAAAAGGCACTGGAGGAGGAAATACAGAAACTGCTGAAGGATGACGTGATTGCGCCATCCACATCCCCATACAATGCGGGGGTGGGTTTGTTACGCAAACCAAGTGGAGAACACCGGTTGTGTATAGACTATCGACTTCTGAACAGTCATACTCAATTTCAGGTAAAACCTTTGCCGAATCCAACTCAGTTATTCGCTAGGCTCCATAAGGCTAGGTACTTCTCAAAAGTGGATCTGAGTCGTGGTTATTATCAGATCCCGGTCAGACCAGAGGTTCGACCCCTGCTAGCTTTCAGTACTCCCAGTGGACACTATGAATTCAAGGTCATGCCTTTTGGACTCAGCAATGCACCTAGTGTGTTTACTCCTATGATGAGGGCCTTGCTAGATCCCTTACAGGATCCGTCCATTATCTCGTTCATGGATGATATACTGAATGCTAGTGACAGCATAGATGACCATTTGCAATCCTTGGAGAGAGTTTTCAATAGGCTCAGGGAAGCAGGGCTTACCGCTCGCCCAACCAAGTGCATGATTGGTTACCAGACTCTGGAATTTCTAGGTCACACCATCACTCCGGGACAAATTGTCCCAGAGGAGAAGAACCTAGAAAAGATCAGACGAGCTTCAAGGCCAAAAACGAAGAAGGGTGTGCGATCCTTTCTCTCGTTGTGTGGGTTTTACCAAAAATTCATCCCGCATTTCACTGAATTGGGATAGAAAGAAAAAGCAGCGGCTGCAGCAGGATATAACAATATGAATTGCACTGAATTGGGAGCTCCATTAACGGAAACCTTGAAAAAGGGATTCCCTGATCAAATCGTATGGACACCCGAGTGCGAGAGTGCATACAGTCAGTTGAAGGAGGCCTTGGTCAGCAAACCTGTTTTATAGCTAACCGACCTGTCCAAGCCATTTGTGTTGAGAACGGATGCGAGTGGGATTGGAATTGGGGCAGCCTTGTTACAGGAAGGGAAAGACGATGCTTCGGTTTTGAAACCAGTGGCATACGCAAGCAAGAAACTTCTCCCGGCTGAAAGGAATTATTCGACCGTCGAGAGAGAGAGTGTTTGTCTCTCGTATGGGCCGTGCAAAAATTCCAGCCCTATTTGTATGGAGTTAAGTTTCGGGTCCAGTCGGATCATCAACCCTTGATGTTCCTGGCCACTTCTCAGAAGCTCAACGCCCGTTTGATGCGGTGGTCGTTGCTGCTTCAGCCATACCACTTTACAGTGGAGTATATACCTGGGAAGGAAAATGTTGGAGCTGATTTCCTGTCTAGACATCCAGCTCCAGAGGACGAGGAATAGATCATCTGGATCGAACCTCCAATGAGAAAGAGTTGATGCTGACTACTCTCTTAGGAGGGGGCCTATGTCACATTAACAATTTGAAGGATTCGATCGATGACAGAAAGTCGCGCTTAATGTCTACACACAGTTGGCATTTCTTTAATATGTTGTTGCTCGAGGAGGGACTATAGCGTCATCCGTCTGCAAGACGGCAGCCAGCCTTTGATGTGAGGGGATGGAATGTCTGGGCAGAAGTCGGCTAGATCTTAAGTGTGGGGAAATGATTCCCCAGATTACAGACTAGCGGGACTCTCTGAAGTGCCGGGACAGGTCCCCAGATGAAAGCGAAATAGACGGCGGGTTGTTTCCTCCCAATCTAAACAGGAGGGAGAAAAATAGATTCTAGACTGTCTAGTGTCTAGACAGCTTTGTGACGTCATTGGTACCCAGTATAAAAAACATTGAGATAAACAACTTTGGGTTATAGTCGATGTATATTCGGCGGACATCGATCCAGTGTGTGATTTCATAGTCTCCATCTACAATGGGAATAACTATATGGTATTCTATTAAACATATCTCACTTAGTTTATTCTTAGGAATAGAGTGCAGTACTGTGCGGTGATAGAACGTATTATAAGAGCGTCGGCATCAGTAGCCTATCGCGTAGCTTAAACTAGCTGGAGTGAGATATCATTTAACTCAGGGAGTTAAGGACAATGTAGTGGGATAATATTTAGAGAGATTGAGGATGGTTGGGGGGATGAAGGGAATGTAAAATGGTAGGATCTTCCAGTAGGGCATCTTCTGGGTTTCTGCCCGTTTCCTTTAGTCTTTTCCTTGTCTTACTCAGACCGAAGTGATGAGCTCCTCGGCCTTATGACAGCATTTGGTTCTCTGTTATTTTTTCTGAGTGCGGCCGATGGCCTACACTCACCTAATAAAGGTCAGAATCGAGTTGCTCTCACCAGGTGTGTTCTCTATTCAACAGGTTCCACTCAATTGTTCCACGTTATTCTACCAAGACGCTAGCAACAAGGTCATAGAAAGTCATGGCTCTAGTATTGAAGGCAGAGTGTACTGAGAGGCTTTTGCACTGGGCCCATAACCCAGATGGTCTGCAGGAACCTGGCCTCTGCTGAGCAGGAATGATGATTATAAGTGTGTTTATTAAGTGATAAGTACAGCACATTAAATTCAGGACACTGAAAGTAACACTTATACCAGGAACACTATTAACAATAACTACCTGGAACAGTAACATTGTGTATTAACATTAGGGAAATCTTACAAAAAGTGAAATACGAACATTTAGGTTTTCCAAAGTGACAGTAACAATAGTTGTATGATTCTCTGATCACAGAACTTTAACACTGTGTGTGGTAGATAGATGATCAATATTGGACGGTTTCCACTATTGAAGACTAAGCATCAGGAGTGTTCACGAGCTATCTGAAGAAGTCGACACTTGGCCTGAGAGACACATCACTTGGGTGAGGTTTTCTGTCCCTGATATGGTGTTGTGGTATGGCCAGTACGATGATGAAGCAGACTGCGCTCCTTGGCTGTTCGGTCTGATTCTGCATACACACTAGATTATACGACAGACATTCTACTCATACACGTTGCACATACATGACACTTTTCTCTATTAAACTAAGTTGTTGTTTTGTTAGAGACAGTGTTGTTTAGTGTGTTTTGGGAAAAGAATGAGAGGGGGCTTGATACAGTAGTAAAAGAGAGAGAGAGGGAGGGATCCAGGGACCGACGGGGTTTTGTGGACAGAAATCAAGAAGATGCTCAATATAGTGAAATGGGGTTAAAAGGATGTCGATGTTGATTCCCCTCACCCCAGGGACCACATTATAAATAATACACGACAACCTGGCGAGATGTGGGGAAATATGCGAGGGGAATTCGAATGAAAACCTTAAAAGTTTAAAAGAAATTACAATAACCATACTTGTAACCTGGCAATATTTTTGTTAAAGATGTTAAGAGTATTAAGCACCAGAAATCACGGTGCATGCGAATACGGTGACGTCATAAGGACCATTTAAAGAACTACCCCATTTTTGACATGCACCAACGAGGAGCAGCGTTCTGTTATCCTTTTTTTTTTTTAAATCAATAGGGTGAAGGGAAGAGGGGAGGAGGCGGTGAAACCCATATAAATTCCACGGCGAATGAAAAGCCAGTATGGTTTTGCATGCCTGTCAGTCCAGCAAGTCTGTGAGTGGAATAGGGAGTCTCAAAACGGCGTGACTTTTGTGACAGTCTGTTCCTGACCGGGTCGAGAACACCGAGTAGTGACACCAGAGTCGATTTTTCTACAGGAATCCAAGCACTTTATAGGCTCTGGTGAACTTGCATTGAAAGCAGTGGTGACTACATCGAAAACTGTTACATTCCTTCTTTACTTTTTTCAGAATATATTCACCCAAAAAACATTTACGGTTTTCACTTGAAGCCCCCTCGTACCAGGCAATAAATCGTGCAATCTATTGTCTTTGGCTTCTGTATCTAAATTTAATCTATTTCTTTCAATTGTTTCTCAATCATTCCGTGGTATTATAGCAAATGTCTGAGAAACGACATTGCTGCTGCCAGCAGCAAACTATTTGTTTCAAGAAACTGTCTCAATTAATTCAAAATCCGTCCGTGGTATTGTTGCAAGTGTCTGGGAAACAACATTTCTGCTGCCAGCTGATATTCTCGGCTTGTCCGCTGCTTTGTCCAGGGCGAACAGGTATACAACAGTACCGAGTTCAGGCCGTACTTTCACATTAAATGTCTGTAGTGCAGTTGTTTCAATTGCCGAGCATGTTTCTGTTATCTTGTCGTGCTATTGCTGTCCATTATCTGTTCAACGTGACTAACCTTCATGTCCACACGCACACATGCACACACATACAGACATACACATGAAAGCACACGTGAACAAATTAATTTACATACACAACGTACAGTGCACCCATCAAAACAACGACCAATACTTTGCTGTACACAGGATGACAATCTTAAAGTATATTGATGGCAATTAAGGAGTGAGATATGGCCGTTTGACTCGTGCTCCGAAGGTTGTGCGTTCGATTACGGGCCGCGTCCTTCGGTTTACGAGTTAAATGTTTCGGAGACTCCTGTGGGTCGTCGCTAAAAGCTACGGAGTTCGTGCTGCGGAAAGAGACCGAGCCATATGGGATAAAACCAGGTGCAATGAAGTCGACCCTGTCGACTTTTAAGCGACTTTTTAAGGAGTATACTGATTGATAATTTTAGAGTACACAAACTGGCAATCTTTGATTAGACAGATTGTTCATATTAGAGTACACAAGTTAACAATCATAAAGTACATAGATTAGTCAACTTAAAGTACACATATTGACCATCTTAGAGTACACAGATTAACCACTTTACAGTACACAGACTGATAATCTTAAAGTACACATGCTGACACTCCTAGAGTACACAATTTGACCATTTTAGACTACATAGATTGACCATCTTAGGGTACACAGATTGACCAACTTAGGGTACATATACTTACCATCTTAGAGTACACATATTGGTATTCTTAAAGAACGCATACCCCAATAAAGTTAGTTGCACATGCTTTACAGGACGTAGCAATCAACTTCAGAATTTTTTGGCTGTTCGTGATTCCTGGACAAGTTTACGATAAGTAATTTGTCATTGCTTTCTGAACGACCAGCACCCATACCATTTTATTTTTTTTTAAACCAACGTAAGGCGGTCTGCGATTGCCAAATCGCCCACAGCTGTGTTTCGAACGTGGTATGCAAGATTACGATCTGCAACCATTACCCCTTCGCCACGAAGCCGGCATACCCCTACATTTAACAATAATTTAGAATACACATTGAACCACTGATATTATTCCTGAAGGCAGATACGATTGCGCTTCTTCTTCTTCTTCTTCTTCTTCTTCTTCTTCTTCTTCTTCTTCTTCTTCTTCTTCTTCTTCTTCTTCGTCACCATCATCATCATCATCATCATCATCATCATCTTCTTCTTCTTCTTCTTCTTCTTCTTCTTCTTCTTCTTCTTCTTCTTCTTCTTCTTCTTCTTCTTCTTCTTCTTCTTCTTCTTCTTCTTCTTCTTCTTCTTCTTCTTCGTCACCATCATCATCATCATCATCATCATCATCATCTTCTTCTTCTTCTTCTTCTTCTTCTTCTTCTTCTTCTTCTTCTTCTTCTTCTTCTTCTTCTTCTTCTTCTTCTTCTTCTTCTTCTTCTTCTTCTCTTCTTCTTCTTCTTCTTCTTCTTCTTCTTCTACTACTACTACTACTACTACTACTACTACTACTACTACTACTACTACTACTACTACTACTACTACTTCTTCTTCTTCTTCTTCTTCTTCTTCTTCTTCTTCTTCTTGTGGGGTGGGGGATGTGTGTGTGTGGTAGGAGACATGTGTGTATATGGGGAATGTATGGGTAGGGATGGGTGGATAGGTGGGGGAATGTATGTATGCCTGGGGTGTTTGCATGGTTGGGGGGTGTGTGGGTGGGGGAATGTGTGTGTGTGTGTGAATGTGTGTGTGTGTGTGTGTGTGTGTGTGTGTGTGTGTGTGTGTGTGTGTGTGTGTGTGTGTGTGTGTGTGGTGGATGTATAGTGGGTGGAGGATGTGTGTGTGGGTGGGGGATATGTCTCATAATATGGTAATATGCATTGTTTATGTTTACAACATTAATTTGACAATGTTTTTTATTTTTTCTATGTAAATGCATCATGCACTATTGATGAACGAAAGATGAGTGACTGGAAAGGCCGAATGTAAGACGGGCCTTCGTGCACAATTTGTACCCTTCTAAAATAAAGATCAATCAGTCAATCAATCAATCTTCTTCTTCTTCTTCTTCTTCTTCTTCTTCTAGTCCATGCCCTATGGCGGTGGCGATCATGTCTGTCCACAGACTGCTTTTGCGTGTGCTGACAATCATTTCTGTCTTCTTGTCATTCTTCTATAGGACCAGGTCGTCCACACAGTTCCTTACGTGTCTGCTAATAGTTCATGATTCGCTTCCGTACACAAGAATGACTCAGTATAGCTCTTAAGAACTGTTTTTCTCACTTCGTTTGGCAATGACATATTGCAGAGAATATTCTTCTTCTTATACTTTACGTTGGTATTTTATAAAATGGTATGGGCGCCGGTCGTTCAGAAAGCAATGACAAACTACTGAAGGTAAACTTGCCCAGGAATCATGAACAGCCAAACAATCCTGGGGTTGGCTCCATCCATCCATCATGTGCCATGCCGGTAAGCGTGTGCAGTCATGTTCTGCCATCTCACTCGATCACCAGAGTCGTGGATCAGCTCCGTGTCTCGACCATGCCACGTGGCCAAGCCATCCAAGTATTTACTTCTCGGTTGACTGCTAAATCCTGTAAAGGGTTGCAACTAACTTAATCCAGGGAAGCCTTCGTGGCGAAGTGTTTACATCGTATGACTCGCACTCCGAAGGTTGTGAGTTCGAGTCCAGCCTACGTCGTTCAGTTCACGAGTGCAATTTTCTCAGCGCCTTCTGGGGGTCATTGCTGCAGCTACGGAGTTTGTGCTTTGTGCGACGCTTTCGGCAGGTCTGTGGAAAGAAACCGAGCCATATGGGATAACACCCAGGGCAATGAAGTATGTCATAGTTGTGTGTGTGGTTGTCTCCCACAGTTGTGTGTGTGGTTGTCTCCCACAGTTGTGTGTGTGGTTGTCTCCCAGAGTTGTTTGTATATGTGTGGCCGTCTCCCATGGTTGTTTATTTGTGTGTTGTCATCTCCCAAAGTTGTGTGTGTATGTGTGACCGTCTCCCAAAGTTGTGTGTATATGTGTTGTCATCCCCCACAGTTGTGTGTTTGCATGATTGTCTACAACAGTTCTATATTTATGTAGTCGTCTCTACCAGTAGTATGTGTGTGTGATCGTCTCCACATTTATGTGTGCATGAAAGATCTTCCACAGTCGTATGTGTGTGTTTGTGATCGTCTCCCACAGTTATGTGTGTATGACCATCTTTCAAAGTCGTATGTGTGTTTGCGGTCATCTCCCACTGTCGTGTGCGTATGGCCGTCTCCCACAGTCGTGTGTGTGGCCGTCTCCCACAGTCGTGTGTGTGGCCGTCTCTCATAGTTGTATGTGTGTTTGTGATCGTCGCATGTGTATGTGACTGTCTCCCACAGTAGTGCGTCTCTGTGTGTGTGTGTGTGTGTGTGTGTGTGTGTGTGTGTGTGTGTGTGTGTGTGTGTGTGTGTGGCCATATCCTACAGTTGTGTGTGGCCATATCCCACAGTTGTGTGTGGCCGTCTCCCATAGTTATGTGTGGCCGTCTCCCACAGCCATGTAGTTTGTGTGTGTGAATGGCCATCTCCCACAGTTGTGTGTATGTGGCCATCTCCCACAGTTATGCGTGGTCAACTCCCACAGTTGTGTGTGGCTATCTCCTACAGTTATGTGGGGCCGTCTCTCACAGAAGTTTGTGTTTGTGTTAGTGGTCATCTCCCACAGTAGTGTGAGTGAGTGTGTGAGTGGCCGTGTCCCACAGTAGTGTGGGTGTGTGTGTGTGTGTGTGTGGCCATTTCATATAGTAGTTTGTGTGTGTGTGTGTGGTCTATCTGTCTGCTTTGTCCGTCTGGTCTGTCTGTCTGTCTGGTCTGTCTGGTCTGTCTGTCTGGTCTGGTCTGTCTGTCTGTCTGTCTGTCTGCTCTGTCTGTCTTGTCAGTCTATCTGGTCTGTCTGTCTGTCCTGTCTATCCTTCTGTCTGTCCTGTCTGTCCTTTATGTCTGCACTATGTGTCCTGTTTGTCTGTCCTGTCTCTCCTGTCTGTCCCGTCTGTCCTGTCTATATCGTATGTCTGTCTGCTCTGTTTGTCTGTCTGGTCTGTCTGTCTGTCGGTCCTGTCTGTCTGTCCGTCTAGTCTGTATGTCCGGTCTGGCTGGTATGTCTTTCTGGTCTGTCTGTCTGTTCTGTCTGGTGTTTCTGGACTGTCTGTCTGGTCTGTCTATCTGTCTGGTCTGTCTGTCTGTCTGGTCTGTCTGTCTGTCTATCTGGTATGTATGTCTGTCTGGTCTGTCTGTCTGTCTGGTCTGTCTGTCTTTCTTGACTGTCTGTCTGGCCTACTTTTCTGGTCTGTCTGTCTGGTCTATCCGTCTGGTTTGGCCATCTGGTCTATCTGTCGGACTGGTCTGTCTGTCTGGTCTGTCTGTCTGTCTGGTCTGTCCATCTGGTCTGTCCGTCTGGTTTTCTTCTTCTTCTTCTTCCGTTCGCTTGAAACATGTCTATAACTGCAATGTTGTCTCTTGTATGAATTTCACTGTCTTTTTCAGTTCACACAGTGGTCCAAAGAGTTTATCTTCCACTGTCGTCTCTCTAGGCCAGAAGGTTTGCCTAGATATGTTATATTTTGGGCAGCCTTGGAGTATGTGCTCTGCTGTCTGCGACGCCAATCCACGTGTGCACATGGCTGTGTCACCAATCTTGAATTTTGTATAAATGTGATTGCGTAATCTATTGTGCCCTGTTCTGAGGCACAGAATAATGATTTGTTCTGGTCTGTCCATAATGTGGTAGTCATCTTGAGCAGGTTTTGGTGGCTTTCTGACTGATTTGATCATTCTTTTCTTTTGGTGGTATTAACGGGCACATCAGGTTGTTCTTCTTTGGCTCCTTCCTTAGCCAATTGATCAGCTCTGTCGTTTCCGGGTACTCCACAGTGGGATGGTATCCATTGTATGGTGACCTTATGCTGACTGCTAAGTTCAGAAAGTAGTGTCCTTAGTACTGGCAATTTCCCAGACAGGAGCGCCTCGAGTGCTGATTTTGCATCTGTCAGTAGCACCACAGGTTGTGTACCATTGCTGGTATTTAGTAATTTCTCTGTTGCTATCTGGATTGCCTCAATTTCAGCATCATAGTTATGGCAGTACTTTCCAGTCGGTACTCTGGCTGTGTCCCTAGTATTATTTGGGTATTCTATGTACACTCCCGCTCCTCCATTTCGAACAGCATTTTGTGCCGACCCATCTGTGTAGACTCGGATCCAGAGGTCCTGTGGGTATTCTTCATCAAGGAAGCTGAGAGTGGCTGTTCTGCGCTGCACACTGTTCTGTTCTTCCTTGTCAAATATTCCTCTCACTTTTGCTGGATTTGTAATGATAGTCTATGCTCAATTTTCCACGGAGTTCGCTCTGGAATAGTTGTTAGGGGGATACCAACTGTGGGCAGATCGGTGGTTTCTCTGCAGAGTCGTTTGGCCTGGTGGATAGAACTACTTCTTTTCAACCGCCGCATAGCTAGGTTTTTCAAATCTGTTCTTTTCTGCTTGTATTAGCGTTTTCGTATCTCTGCGCTCACTCAGTGCTTGTGTCCTCCCCATCTTCTTCATTTCCACTATAGGGGTTGATCTCATCCCTCCTGTGGTGACTCTAAGTGTTTGATTTTGCACCTTGTCCAGCTCTTTTAGTGTGGTTTTTGATGCTGAACACCACGCAGTTGACCCATATTCCAGGTGTGGTTGTATGCTCTGTTGGTAAACTTTGCTAAGTATTCTCCCGCTGGCTCCCCGTGTGGTTCCACTTAGCTTTCTCAGGATGGCTATTTTCCTTCTGGCTTTTGCTACTGCTTTGTTGATGTGCTTTCTCCATGTCAGCCTGCCATCAAATGTTACTCCAAGGTATGTTGGTTCTTTATCTTCTCTTAGGGGTGTTCCATTTATCTGGATGATCCCTGCCTTTTGTTTTGAAGAGAGAGTAAATAGAGTGGTGCTGCACTTGTCAGTGTTTATGCTGACACACCATCTATTTGCCCATGCAGCAAATGTATCTACTGCTCTTTGTAGCAATTTGGTGGCCACTGATGCATGTTCATTTGTCTATATCTATAAAACAGAGTGTATGTGGCTTTGTTTGTGGTCAGCTATGTATTGGATGTGTTCGATAACGGTACATCCGATTGAGATGAAATTTTCTACACGTCTTCCTTTCATTCCTGTGCAACCGACTGTAATAGTTTCTTAGTGTAAAATCTTCTACTTATTTAATAACATTTACTTTTTCATTTTTCATTATATAATTTCTATGTAGCAGGGGGACTTCACTCTAGAAAAGTTATTTCAGGGGGCATAACTTTTAATAACATTTCTATATACTTTATAGTCATATTGTTGGACTTACTTGCACTATTGTTAAACTCTTTGTCTATAGTTATTTTCAGGCATATGAGTTATAATAAATAATGATATAATCTTTAAGGCATTTTCAAAGTTTTCATAAAAATAATGCATAATGCATAACATTGAAACCCATCTTTTTCTGCTTAAAGAACTTATCAACTGTCATGTCGGTGATTAAAAACAGTTTTCATTAAAAATAATGAATGGTGTGTGGAAGGACATTCTTTTAAGTTACTGTGCGCCAGGAGCTGGGCGAAACCACGCCGGTCAGATAGATAGACAGACAGACAGATAGTCGGGAACGGAAGCTTATTTGACTACTTATATGAATTAAATGACATGCTCCCCACCAGGGACTGGGTGAAGCCTGGCCGGGTCAGACAGACAGACAGATAGACAGACAGACAGTCGGGAACGGGAAAGCTTATATGACTACGTATATGAATTAAATGAGATGCTCCCCACCAGGGACTGGGTGAAGCCGGGCCGGGTCAGACAGACAGACAGACAGACAGACAGACAGATAGTCGGGAACGGGAGCTTATATGACTACTATATGAATTAAATGAGATGCTCCCCACCAGGGACTGGGTGAAGCCGGGCCGGGTCAGACAGACAGACAGATAGACAGACAGACAGACAGATAGTCGGGAACGGGAGCTTATATGACTACGTATATGAATTAAATGAGATGCTCCCCACCAGGGACTGGGTGAAGCCGGGCCGGGTCAGACAGACAGACAGATAGACAGACAGACAGACAGATAGTCGGGAACGGGAGAACTTATATGACTACATATATAAATTAAATGAGATGCTCCCCACCAGGGACTGTGTGAAGCCGGACTGGGTCAGCCAGACAGACAGACAGACAGACAAACAAGCAGACAGACTGATAGATAGATAGATCCCCTCCAGGGCCTGGGCGAAGCCGGGCCGGGTCAGCTAGTCTATATATATAAAACAGAGTGTATGTGGCTTTGTTTGTGGTCAGCTATGTATCGGATGCGTTCGATAACGGCACATCTGATTGAGATGACATTTTCTACACGTCTTCCTTTCATTCCTGTGCAACCGACTATAATAGTTTCTTAGTGTAAAATCTTCTACTTATTTAATAACATTTACTTTTTCATTTTTCATTATATAATTTCTATATAGCAGGGGGACTTCACTCTAGAAAAGTTATTTCAAGGGGCATAACTTTTAATAACATTTCTATATACTTTATAGTCATATTGTTGGACTTACTTGCACTATTGTTAAACTCTTTGTCTATAGTTATTTTCAGGCATATGAGTTATAATAAATAATGATATAATCTTTAAGGCATTTTCAAAGTTTTCATAAAATAATGCATAATACATAACATTGTAACCCATCTTTTTCTGCTTAAAGAACTTATCAACTGTCATGTCGGTGATTAAAAACAGTTTTCATTAAAAATGTGTGGAAGGACATTCTTTTAAGTTACTGTGCGCCAGGAACTGGGCGAAACCACGCCGGGTCAGATAGATAGACAGACAGACAGATAGTCGGGAACGGAAGCTTATTTGACTACTTATATGAAATAAATGAGATGCTCCCCACCAGGGACTGGGTGAAGCCGGGTCAGCCAGACAGACAGACAGACAAACAAGCAGACAGACAGACTGATAGATAGATAGATCCCCTCCAGGGCCTGGGCGAAGCCGGGCCGGGTCAGCTAGTGCTCCATAAAACTAGGTCATCGGCGTACATTGCCGCTTTAATTCCATGCGGTAGATTAGCAACAAGATCATTGATGAAGATTAGAAAAAGTGTGGGGAACAAGACTCCGCCCTGGGGAACACCGTGACGCAGTAGTAATTTCTTGCTCTTGAGTCCGTCTATCTGTACTTGGGCTCTTCTTTTGTGCAAGTATGCTTTCACCCATTTGTACATTCTTCCATTGACTTTGCAGTTTCTCAGTTTCTTCATCAGACCTTCTTTCCAGACTTTGTCAAAGGCTTTCTTCAAATCTATCCATGCCGCAAGCACCAGCTTCTTCTCTTGGAATGCATCCTCAATTTCTTGAGAGAGGTAGGTTGTCTGATCTTCCGTAGAGTAGCACTGCCTAAAGCCAGCCTGCTGTGGCACAATAATGTTTTTACTTTCATGTACCACTGCAGTCTGTGATTGATGATGCGCTCCAGTGTTTTGCAGAGACAGCTGGTGAGGCTAATTAGTCTGTAGCTAGAGGCAATGGAACTATCTTTCCCTGATTTTAGGAGGGGTATCATGATTGCTTCTCTTCAGGCTCGTGGAATGCTGCCTAAAGTCCAGCTGTTATTGAAGATCTGCAACAGCTTTGCTTTGGCCTCTGTTCCTAGGTTCCTGATCATTTCATTGGAGATACCATCAGCTCCTGATGACTTTCTCATTTTCAGTTTTGATATGGCTAGCTCCAGTTCGCTGATTGTGATGGTTGCCTCCAGAACCTCATGTACTATTTCCTTCTGTCCTGTATGTTTTCGTTTCTCTCGAATCTCTTGTTGTTTCTCTGGACTAATTTTGATATTGTTATCTTGTGCGAATGAGTCTGTAAAATGGTCAGCTGCTTGATTTCTTGTTAAGATGTTTCCATCTTTATGTAGTGCAATTTTTGAGTTTCTCCCTGTGCCTCATCGTTAAGTTGTTTTATTGGCTTCCACAATTTCCTTGTGTCTCTTTCAAAGTTCAGAGACTCAACTTTTTCTCCTGCCAGTTTTTCTGTCTATCCTGCAGCTTGGCCCTTTGAAATTGTGCTTTTGCGTGCTGGAATTTATTGTGGTGCTCTTGGCTGGGTTTGGCCTCTGCTTGCTTTCTACACACTTCCACATCGTTATGCAACTGTTCCAGTTCACTACTCCAGTAGGGTTTATATTGTTTACGGGCTCCTCTTGGTACTGTTTCTCGCGCTGTCTGTAGTATTCATTTCCCAAACTCTTCAACTACTTTATTTATGTCTTTCTCAGTGTTCAGGTCTCTAACCAGTATGGTGTTGCGATGCTTGTATATTGCCCAGTCTGCTTTCTTGTAGTTCCACCTCGACAGGGTGCTGCTTTCACTTACAAGCTCATTTTCTACGGTTAGAAAGACTGGCCGATGGTCACTGCCACCAAGTTGTTTCCCAACAATTCGTGTAATGTTCCACTCCAGGTCTGGTGAATGAAAAGCCAGGTCAGGTGTAGTTGTAGTGTGCCATGATCTCGAGTAGAAAGTATGTGGGTCGGACGGCTTGTTAACCAAGATGAATCTATTCTCATCCTGCCAGTCTTCCAGTCTCTCTCCTCTCTGGTCCATGTGATCATAGCCCCAGCTCTGCGAGTGGCTGTTGAAATCGCCACACACAATCATTTTTTCTGTTAATGGTAGTGTGTCCAGTGCCTGTGGGCGGTCACTTGGACAGTAGTAATTGATCAGATGTAGGTCTGTATTGCCTGTCTTAAGTTTAAGTGTCTGATACTCAGCCCCTTCCATGTAGACTTCGATTTGGGAAGCAATGATGTTATTTTTTACAAGGGTCAGTATCCCACCTTTTCGCCTGTCCTTTCGGTCAGATCGGTAACACTGGTAGCCTCTGATTTTAAAGGCTATATTTTCATTGAGGTGAGTTTCTTGCAATCCCCGTCTGGTCTGTCTGTCTGGTCTGTCTTCCTGGTCTGTCTGCCTTGTCTGTCTGCCTGGTCTGTCTGTCTGTTCGTCCGTCTGTCTGTCTGTCTGTCCTGTCTGCTTGTCCTGTCTGTCCTGTTTGTCTGTCCTGTTTGTCTGTCTATCCTGTCTGTCCTGCCTGTCCTGTCCTGTCTGTCTGTCTGTCTGTCTGTCTGTCTGTCTGTCTGTCTGTCTGTCTGTCCTGTCTGTCCGTCTGCTAAAGTTACCCACCGGGATTCGAATCTATCGCCTCCAAATGACGACAGCGCCTCGCAGCAGGAGCAAGTGTTTTTCGACGCATGACCAAATAGACACCCTTTCAATTGTTATGTTGTCTAGTGCGTCCTCTAGTCTCTAATTCTTTTCCCGACTTCTATGATCGCCGATCATTGTGTTTTTATGTATGAACTATCTAAGTGCCCTCAAAGGGTTCCCTAATTGATATGTATGTGTAATACGTGTACAACAGTGGAACCGACCAATCATTTCTCTTCTTGAAATGTTCGTTAATATATTGGGCACAGCATTACGGCCCGATGTGTTTGTTATTTGACCTATTTGTTATTTGACCTATGCTGCTTTAATATAGCATTCTAAGACGTATGATACTATTACAATGGTTAGATACGAATTTTGTCCATATTCCATAGTTGGTGGGGGTGGGAAGGGGGGAAGGGGGAGGGGGGGGGGTCATGTGGATGCTAGACCTGGCTAATCAAGACATCTGTTTTAGGGGTGTCTAGTTGATCATGCATCAAATTACACTTGTTCCTGCATCGAGGAGCTGTCGTCATTTGGAGGTGACAGGTTCGAATCCCGGTCGATAACATAAGCTTTAAATTTTTATGTTGTCTAGTGCATCCTCTGGTTTCTAACTCTTTTCTCTGCTTCTTTGAGCACCAAACAATACGTATGTATTTATTTATGAACTGTCTGTCTGTGTGTCTGAGAGTATGTGTGTGTGTGTGTGTGTGTGTCTTATGTATGTCATTAAGTAGGTGTGGCTGACTGTCTATTATCCCTGTCTGTTTGTTTGAATGTGTGTCCGCCTTTTTTGCCTGTCAGTATGGCTGGGCGTCAGTTATGTCTGTGTGTATGTCTATGTCTGTCTGTCTGTCTGTATAGTGTCTGTCTCTTTCTCTTTCTGTCTATGTGTCTATCTGTCTGTGCGTTTGTCTGTCTGACATATGTGTGTGTCTGTCTGTCTTTCTATTAGTCTTTCCGTATTCATAAAGAGACGCCACCTCTCACCTATATTTCCACTATTTGATCATAGAGTAACTTCCCTTATGAATTACTTCTCCCAGTCTGTAGCATAAGCCCCTTTCAAAATTAACACCTAAAAGCATGAAAACCACTTTCCAAAAGATGTTTTACATGCGTTAATTTTCCGTTAATGCCAGATTCGCTCTGAAATCCTTCATATATTTAGCACAGCACCATCAATGTATTCGAACCATTGCTGGAGTTGAGGGAGAGTTTTGCAAGAGCTGAAGATCATACGGCCCCTGACCTAGATCTATAGACAGACAATGTACATATAGTGATGTTAAATCAATTTCCAACACGTTGGACCTTAGTTGGTCCAATGGCTAGCATGACTGCCTCACGAAATACTTTCATATTTTATTGTACAAGGCAAAATCAGTCATTCAATCAGGTGACGTCTCCACAACGAAGGTTGGCTGCAATGGATCTCCGACACTGTCTGCCTCTCACCCTGACTGTACATTCTGTCCGATTATGTTCGTCCATGTCTTGATGTTATCATCCCACTTGTATCGTTGTCTGCCTCTTGCTCGCTTGCCTTAACCCTTCCCCTCTAATATGGTTTTTATGAGAGTATTATGTCTTTTAACGTGACCGAAATAATTCACTTGCCTCTTTTTTTTATTTCTTTCATCAACTCTTTTTTCATTCCCAGTTTTCTAGAACCTCTGTATTTGATTGTTTTTTGTTTCCATGAAATACGCCATATTCTTCTGTATATCCACATCTCCGGGGCCTCTATTCGACTTTCTAATTTCTTGTTCAATGTCTAGGCTTCCGCACCATACAGTAGCGTTGAAAATACGTAGCATTTGACAATTCTCATTTTTAATGCTGTGTTTATCTCTCTAGATGGTAATACTGATTTCATGATGAAAGCATTCTGGCCATTCCTATTATCTTTTTGATTTCTGTTTCACTTCTGCCATCGTCTGTTATTACAAGTCTAAGATAGCAGAAACTTGTTACATTTTCTAGTATCTCCCTATTTACCGTGATGTTCATTGTTGAACTTTCCTTTCCACTACTAATTGCCATAGTTTTATTTTTTAAACTTAATATCTATTCTGCACCATGCCTGCTTACTTGCTCCACTGGGTTTTGTAATCCTTGCTCGCTTTCTACTAGTAACACGGTATCATCAGAATACCTAAGATTGTTTTTGATTCTTCCAAAATATTGGCAAAATATTGTCATACATTTACTTAAAGAAAACAAACTGGCAAGTGCAGCTCTGACCTTTCTGATCATCAGAAACAACTCCTCCACACTTTTCATGAGGAGCAGGCAGTACAGAAGTCTGAATACGAACAATTGGAAAGGTCGCAAGACTTTCCGCTACAATGGTCTGATTTACCGCAAGACAATCGGTGTTGAATCAGTTAAGGATGGTCAGGGGCTTGTCTTGGTGACTCTCAAAAGTCGAGGTCTTCGCAATCCCTCCAAGAGCCTAACCCGCGTTGAACTTTAGAAGGATCCCCGTAGCACCATCGCCACAACCAACAGAACACCCAGATACAACAATTACCACAAGGACTTGCTCAACGGCCGGTCTCCCTGAGTCGAGGGGTTAGCAGCTTTCTCCGTAACCCCGAATACTCTCATGGTTGACGTGAGCGCACGAGAATTGGAAGCGATTCGAGTCGCGCCAGTGACTTATGAGAGTATGGAGCCGGTCGCTCAGAAAGCAATGGCAAACTACTGAGCGTAATCTTGCCAAGAAATCAACAATCACCTGAAAGATGCTGATGTTGACAGCGATGTCCTGTAAAGGATATGCAAAACAAAACACTTGCTCAACGCGGCCGTTAGAATGGCCTGTGCCATCCTCTAGAGCCGGAAGCCTGTAGTCATTAAGAGCAAGCCCCGAACTGCAAAGAAGGACTAAGTCCTATGTTTGTAAATTAAACAAATTCAATTTGAAAAAAAAAAAAGACTGCCTGCCGGTCCGGTGCTAATACCCTCTCCAGGCGGTATATAATATTGCTAATTGATCAGGGATTCTAGGCGGACCCAGCTGACAGGGGTACTTAGCATTGCCCTAGGAAACCAAGGAGGCCGGCGTGATAGCTGCCATATCTCTCTTTATGTTTCGATTGGTCTATAGCAGGGGTCACCAAACTTTTTTCACGGCGGGCCGGATAACTGATAAAATGACGAGCGCGGGCCGGATACTCATTCTGTACAATACTTACGCCGGTCTCCGTGGCAAAGGTCTTACGGACGCGGTTTGTAATCCCGTATACCCACGTTCGAAACACAGCTGCGTGATTTGGCAGCAAACCGCGTTGCGCTGGTTTTTTACGCACTGGTATGGATGCCGGTGGTTCAGAAAGCAATGGCAAACTACTGAACGTAAATTTGCCAAGACATCAACACAGCAAACAATGATTGTGTTGACTGCAAACGTCATGTAAAAGATATGCAACTACTTTAACAATACTTGCAAGCCAGAACGACAGCTCTGGTAAAAAAAAAAAAAAAAGACGAAAAACTAAGTTAATCTTTGGTGAGTGACGTGCAATGCGCAAATAATAAAAAACAACAACAGCAAAGACAACCAACATATTTATTTACTAAAACAAATTATCAAAGGAGGCGACGTCAGCGAAAAGATAGTTACATCAGACCTAGTGTGCACATATCCGAATCTCACAAACTAAGCAGCAAAAAAGGTTAATGAGATTTGTGAAACTGATATTTGGCTTTCACGATATCATCAATGTTTGGTTTGGAATTGCTGCATCCAATCAAGAGAATTGCTTTCAAATGTTTATCAGTCAATCTCGTTCGATGTGTTGATTTCACATATTTCATTTTTGAACATGTTTGCTCACAGACATAAATTGTTCCAAAACTGTTGCCATACCAGCGGCAAATATCTTTAGTTTCGGAAACTCAACATCAGGTAAGCAGCGGTAAAATTCAACACGTTTTCCTTCTCCGTGTTTCTCTTTCAACAAGTCATTTGCTTGCAAATCAATGAGTTCCAACTGTAGTTCAACTGGCATATCATCAAGGTTACAATCGAGTGGATTCTGGAACAGAAGAATGTCACTCTCAGTTCTGTTAAGATATTAAAATCTCTCCAAAAATTGCTTTTTCAAGTCACGAATAATTTTTTTCGAAAAATCAAGGTTGACATCTTCGGCGGTTGTAGCGCAAATATTTTTGAAACTGTGAAAATGAGAAAAGTTTTCTCCTTCCAGTTGTGCTTCAGACAATGACAGCTTTCTCCGAAATCCTTTAATGATTATGTAGAGATCACAGACCAGATTATCCTTTCCCTGAAGTTTCAAATTCAGTTCATTCATGTGGGATGTGATGTCGACCAATAATGACAACATTGACAGCCAGGTAGGATCTGACAGCTGTGGATTAGCTTTATCTTTTTTCAGTGAGGAAAACATCTATTTCGTTTCGGAACTTGTAAAAACGAAACAGGACTTTACCGCAGCTGAGCCACCTGACTGATATGTGATAAGACAAGTCACAGAATTCAGAATCAATTTCTTCAAGAAAAGCCTGGAACTGACGGTGATTGAGTGCATGTCCCCGAATGAAGTTCACAACAGAAACGACAAGTATCAGTACACAAGAACTATCTAAGTCTTTCCCACAGAGGGCTTTCTGATGTATGATGCAGTGTATGAACAGAGCGCCCGGGATTTGCAAACCTTCCAACTGAGTCCTGATCTGCCCCATCAGACCTTTCCTCACTCCAGCCATGTTTTTTTCCTCCATCAGCTGTAACACCTCGAAGCTGATTCCACTGAAGGTTATAGTCTTGCAAATAATTTTGCACTTCCATGAAAATGTCTTTCCCATGCATGCTGCAAACGGTTGCCATATCTTCCGCTATTTGAAAGTCAAAACTGACACCAGAACAAACACGAGAAGTTGTGACGTACTCGAGAAATCAGTAGACTGATCCAGCGCCAGAAAATACCACACAAAGTTCCCAGTTTTCTCGCGTATCTGTAGCACTATGTTCTCTCCAAGTCCTTCTGTTCTTCGCACAACTGAACTTGCCGAAAGGCTGATAGTCCCAAATAAATCGGCTTTTTCAGGACACAAGTCATTTGCTGTTTCCATCATACACTCTTTGATGAAGTTGCCATCAATAAACGGTGTTCCTTGTTCTGCCATCTTATGCAATATTTTGTAACTTGTACGAGTGACAGATTCATTTTCTGCAAACTTTCTCGTGAAGAGATCTCATTGCGTTTCTAAACCAATTTTCATGGACTCATATTTCTCAGAGAGCAACTTTCCATACAACTTTGAATATGTTGATAGATGTTTTGTTTCGTAGTGACGCCGTAGATTGTACTCTTTCAAAACGGCAACGCTTTCGCTGCATATTACACAACTGGTTTTCTTGTCCTTTGTTTCCACAAAGAAGTACTTTACTCTCCATGCTTAATTGAAAACGCGACACTCGGCGTCCACTTTTTTTTTCTTCTTAGTAGCCATAATAAAGGGTTAAGTACACGGGATCTGAAAATGAAAAAGACATTGAATTAGAAACATAATTAAATTCCTTTGAAACACAGGAAAAGCATAGGACTAGGGATCACTGGTGAAGCTACGGCTCACCAAAGGTACATACACGGGTACCTTTGGTAATAGAATATATCTCATATTAAGGTTTGCAAAATATATAAATAGGGCCGGCCTAAATAAGCAGAGTCTAGAGCAGAGTTTTTCAACCGGGGTTCGCGAGTGGCAGCCAGGGGTTCCGCCGAAACAGACCGAAATCGTCTAAATGCAACATTTCTGCCCATATGGTTTATAACATAAAGTAGGACAGACACGTGTATCATCGAACAGAGTTCCTTGAGCAACGTAAACATTTGCGTAAGGATCTGCTCCAGCAGAAAAGTTGAAAAACAGTGGCCTAGAGACCAGCTCGATTAACGCCTTGATCGGGGGATTCTTCTGAGCTGGTGATAATATTTTCGTAATAACACGAGTCTTCAGTGGCAATTTTATGCTATGTTTGCTACTTTATTTTCTCTATTCACACTTGTAGTTTACTTACCTATCACTGTCAAACAAAGAAATCCGTGTTACATACCTATAAAATGGATGGCTAGCAAAAAGAAGTAAATATTTCTGGAGCATCGGATCTGTATTGACAGCCGGATGCATCTGGGGGAGGGAAGGATTCGTGTGTATGTGTGTGTGTGTGTGTGTGTGTGTATGTGTGTGTATGTGTGTGTGTGTGTGTTGCCATGGAAGCCATGGTAACGTCAGAGCGTAGGCGGTGCTACCACGAGCCGGGAAGGACTTGGGATGGCGCGAAATAAGCAATCATTAAATAAACAAGATTATCTAGATACAATAATGTATTATTAAAAATAGTAAATTTAAGACATATAGCAGTCAGGAGGTCTCTGCAAATGTGAAGATCTCCTACTATTCTAAACATAATATTTATATTTAAATTGTATCACAACCTCTTGTTTTCCATGCGTTATATCAAGCATGTTCGAGTACCGTCGGCGGGCCGGATGAAATGACGTCGCCGGCCGGATCCGGCCGGCGGGCCGTAGTTTGGTGACCCCTGGTCTATAGAAATAGCCATCTAGTACCATAAACCCAATACTCTTACAGGTGTAAAAGTGGGTCATTTTTGTTGTTATTGTTGTTGTTGTCGTTGTTGTTGGTCTTCTTCTTCTTCTTCTTCTTCGTCGTCTTCTTCTTCTGCTGTTGCTGCTGCTGCTGTTTATTATTATTATTAAATATTATTATTATTATCGTTGTTGCTGCTGCTATTGTTGCTGCAGGCGTTTTTGTTGTTATTGTTGTTGTTGTTGTTATTGTTGCTGCTGCTGTTGTTATTATTATTATTATTATTATTTTGTTGTTATGTTGTTGTTGTTGTTGTCTTTGTTGTTGTTATTGTTGTTGTTGTTGTTGTTGTTGTTGTTGTTGTTGTTGTTGTTGTTGTTGTTGTTGTTGTTGTTGTTGTTGTTGTTGTTGTTGTTGTTGTTGTTGTTGTTGTTGTTGTTGTTGTTGTTTGCTGCTGCTTCTGGTATTAATGTTCCTACTACCGTTGCTATATGGAATAAAACTCTGTGCAATGAATTTGAACCGTTTGCTCTTTAAACCTTTTTAAACACAAAAATAGACACATAAACAAACAAACACATGCACGAAAATGAAAACCAAACACACACACAAAAACTATTATTATTAGCAAGTCAAGGCCACGCACTTATCTAACTGACAGACCTATAGGTGCCCGTCCTGTCATATGGAGATTAACATTCTCGTGTGGTCTTCAAACATACACGCATGTCATAGTACACATACAATACACGCATGGCACAGTACACAAACAATTACAGGGCCGTGTGCCAAGTCTTATAGCGTATTAGGCATAAGGTACCGGGTCGAGGTTCGAATCCGCAGGCTATTTGGAAGCAGACCGTTTTGCGTTGATTTCCATGGCACGAGAGTCAGACGTTGAGAAAACAATGTCAAAATACTGAACGTATAACTGGTCTGGTAATTCACAAATAGCACATACACTTTGGAGTTGATTACAACGTCCCGTAAAAGAGCATGCGGCTACCCCTATGTGTATACAGAAATACCAACTGGGGAACCATGTGAGGCCTCTAGGCCAGCTGATAAATTCACATGTATTGTTTGGCACTCATAGAAGTAGAAGTAAGAAGCAGAGACTAGAGGACACACTAGACAACATAAATATTGAAAGCTGTAGTTACCTCCCAACCCCCTCACCCACCTTTCGGGATTCGAACCTGTCAACTCACAACGACCTTTATATTTTAATAGTCCAATCAATACTCGATGGATCATCACCATCATCAGCTTTCACTTTTACCATTCAAGCGTCGTGGGAGGAATAATTGGCACCCCAGCGCCCGATGGGTGGCACTAGATAGTGTCACTGCGTGTGATTGTATAATTAAGTCAATATCACACAGAACGCGTTTACTTCCCAGAGCATTCCATGGTACACATTTCAGGCCTAGGAGCCCATGTAAATTTGTCAAATACACACTTCGAGGATTCGATCACAAGAACCCCGGGTCGCCAGGTAAGAGCCTTACCACTGCGCAACTCCCGCTCGCTCCGGTCATGTTGTTGCATGTTCTTTGCAGAGCGTTGCCATCAACCCCAACCTCAGATATATTTACTATAATGCGTTAACAAATTTTTGCCCTCATTCACTCACACAATTTATTTTTTGGAAAAGTACCTGTTGTATCGTTATGCAATTTTTCCTGCCATCTTATATTTACTACCACCCAAGGAATATGTCTTTGATAGATCCAAATGCAACTGAAATCATCTGAAGTGGAGAAATGTCTTTGATTTTTTTTAGCGAGTTAGAATAATGCATGTCATTTCGAGCCACCTCTGAACATTTCTGTCCCATTATGTGATGTGCTTCTCATAAGGAAATTCCCGTACACCACGGAGAATATTCAATTATTGAACACTGATGTTTCCGTGTGAAAATGTAATCCATCCATCCATCCATCATGTGCCATGCCGATAAACGTGGGCGGTCATGTACTGCCATGTCACTCGATCACCAGAGTCGTGGATCAGCTCTGTGTTCCTGTCTCGACCATGCCACGTGTGCAAGCCATCCAGGTATTTACTTCTCGGTCTTCCCTTTGGTCTCTTCCCTTCGATCTAGCCAGTCGTCACCGAGTTCTCCAATTCATTTCTTCTCATAACATGCCCAAAATATTTTGACTGTCTACGTCTAATGTCTCTAATCAGTTTACGATCTTCATTTGCTTCTTAAAGGACTTGTTCACTGGTTTTTCTGTCTGTCCATGGTATTCTTTGCATTTTCCTCAGAAACCACATTTCCACAGTCATCAGCTGTTTTTCAGCTTGACTGCTTATTGTCCACGCTTCACATCCATACAAAAATATAGGTTCTATGTAGTACTTCAACACTCTTTTTCTCGTTTCAGTTGGTATCTTGTTATTGGTCAGTATGTTTTTCATCTTGCGAAAGGCTGCCTTCGCAATAGCAATTCTTGTTCTAATCTCTTCAAGGCATCTCCCATCAGACGTTATGCTATGCCGAGATAACTGTATCGATTCACTTTCTTAAGAATATGGCCCTTTACTAATATATAAC
This sequence comes from Cepaea hortensis, assembly GCA_963921405.1. Taxonomy (NCBI): domain Eukaryota; kingdom Metazoa; phylum Mollusca; class Gastropoda; order Stylommatophora; family Helicidae; genus Cepaea; species Cepaea hortensis. The sequence continues at coordinate 62,015,035 of OY992897.1, read as the reverse complement.
ATTGTAGTATTTCCTGTTGTCCAGTGACGACCATAATCTGTGTCTTCTTAATATTCAGTTCTAACCCTAGTTGTTCACTGTGTGCAACAACCGCATCTACTAAATTTTGCAGGTCCTATTCATTGCCTGCAATCAAGACTGTATCACCTGCATATCTAATGTTATTGATGTATCGTCCCCCAATGTTGATTCCTTCCATATCTTCTATATTTCTGAAAATATTTTCACTGTACAGGGAAAAAAGATCTGGAGACATTACATATCCTAATCTCACACCTCTTTTAATGGGCTGATATTGACCTACATCATTATCAATTCTGATGGCAGCTTGTTGTTTCCAATATATGTTTTTTACAAGTCTAAGGCCTTTTCCATCAATTTGTAGATCTTCGAGCATCTTTATCATGTCGACATGTCTCACTTTATCGAAAGCTTTTGTGTAGTCAATAAAGCAAAGATATAGATCTTTGTTTACTTCTATAGAACGTTCAATTACTGTTCTCAGTATATACACAGCATTTACTGTGCCCTTGCCTTCTACAAACCCACATTGTTCTTCTCCTATTTCGGGTTGTATTTTCTTCCTGACTCTTTGCATGATAATTCTCAGCAGAATCTTCGTGATGTGGCTCATTGTACTAATTGTTCGATGTTGATCACATTCCAAGGCTCCTGATTTCTTCGGGATTGCAATAAATATAGAATTACATAATTCAGGAGGTATGTCTCCAGAATCGTATATTGTGTTCAGCAGTCTGGTGACTTGGTCTATTCCATATTCTTCTAAGGCATTGATCATTTCTATTGTGATGTTATCTGTACGCTGGGTCTTGCCAGTTTTCATATCGTTAAGAGCATTCTGAACTTCCATCTTCAAAATTGATCGTCCTTCATTATTATTCCGATGACCATATTGTTCTTCTCTTGTGTCATCATAAAGGTCTTTCACATAATCTGACCACGCATGTAAAATCTTATCTTTTTCTGTTATGATTTTGCCATCTTTGATTTTTAGGCACCCCGTTGATGTGTGTGGTCTTTTGTTAGTGATGTCATTAATTCTTTTGTGCATTCATTTAGTATTCCGAGTGTTGTGTTGGTTTTCAATTTCCTTGCAATTTTCCTCAAGCCATGTTTCTTTTGCCTCTTTGCATAGCTTCCTAATTTTCCTGTGAATCTCTTCATATTTTTCCTTGTTATTTTTGTTATTTCTTCTTACTTCCATGAGTTTTAAGATGTCTTCCGTCATCCATTTCTTGCGTCCTATTATCTTAGTTTTTGGGATGGTTGTTTCTGCAGCTTGGTTGACTGATTTCTTTAATATTTCTTATTGGTCACTGACGTCTTGAAATAATATTTCCATATCGCGCTTAGTATAGTTTTTGCGACTTTTAAGGCATTTCGAAATCTTCTGTTGATGATAATGTAAGCCATCTGATTTCTGATCTTATGATCAGGACTCTTCCATGTCCATAATCTCCTTGGGTGCTGTTGATACCGGGTGTTTCGAATAATCAAATCATGCTCTTTTGCCCACTGTACAAGTCTGCAACCTCTTTCATTCTGTTCCCCTAGTCCATACTTGCCCACTATGCATCCGTCCTGTTGATTTCCAAATTTGGCACTCAAGTCACCCATTATGATATTTACTTCAGAATTCTTTCATTTCTTGAAGGCTTTCTCTAAATCACTATAAAATTCATCAATGCTGTCATCACTACTGTCTGCTGCTGGTGCATAAACTTGTATGACGTTGATATCAAAAGGTCTTCCACTCAACTTCACCAGTAACACTCTGTCTGACGGGTAAACAGGAAGACAACAAGATAATTACTAGGTTGGCTTAGCTACATTGCATAAAGGGGAAAATAACATTGACTGGATCCACGACTCTGGTGGGATGGCGAACTATAATCGCCCACGCTCATCGGCACGGCACGTTATGATGAAGATGATGCCTTTAAATTTCGAAGACATGTAATACATTTCATAATATGCACTTCATCTTCCCCCTAAGTTATATACGGCATATACACAAACATTGAGATCTGCTGTACAATCTCCAGAACACAAAAAAAAATGTTGTTGGGTGCACATAATGATAAGGTTATAAGCTAAATCTCGTCAGTTTTCCCCAGTTGGTTACTGAATTATGGATTTTTATATGCGGGTAAATATGTGTGAAAGCAGTATAGGAAATTTTATGTTCAGTAGTCTTTCATTGATTTATGAACGAGAAGTGAACCACGGACTTCAGATAAATCACTACAGCAGCTGAATTCTGGTCGCCATGTATCTGAGCTCGCCTGGGTAGCAACTTGAATCAAGCCATGTCATTTAAGTTCGCCGCATTCTGTCTAACCTAGATAACTACCAACTGGGATCGTCTCCCCCCAGTGATTGTATGTGTAAACTTTAGTCTGGTATCGGTGAAACTTGAAAGAGAAATATTAACCCTGGGAACACCACGTTCTATTGGCATCTAAGACTGTGATATGCATATATCGTTACACTTGTCAGTGACAATATACACAAGCTACCATGATACAGTCGGCAGACAAAGGAATGGAGTCAATTTTTAAAAGAGGAAGCAATGCTAAAATGAGGCTGTTTTGAAATAGCATGTCCAACAACAATAAGCCCTAGGGTTATCTGTTATCTGTTGGGATATTAACCTTGCACTCGGGTCACGTCCATGGGGGCTCAGATCATTTCCCCCCTCCTCCCCCAACATATGCATTTGCGTCCGTCGGCTACATAGTACCAGTTCTGTGTTGCTTGACGAGGCCCCTCGATCTCCCGATGTGCCTCTCGTGTCTGGCCGTGCCAATTCTTACTCCTCAGTCTTTCATCCTGGGCAACGATGTGGATTCACTGGTGTCAATGTTCTCAGCTCTCAACATTCCTCTAAGGGCATTAATAACATCGGTAAGATCCGTGTGCTGGCCATCTGCAGGGGATGCAGAGCCATCAAGTTTATCAGCTCGTTATTTACCTCACCTCCTTATGGTATGCAGGTATATCAGAAAATGAACAGACTGGTAGACTGGCTGCTGTGGTTCCTTAGGACTGGGAGCTACACATAAGAGGACGAGCAGAAATAAACTTTAAAACTTTGTGACAATTCACAAACTTGACGGGTAAACATGACGATAATAAGATAATTAGGTAACTGTAATAATAACTAGGTTGGCTTAGCTATATTGCGTAAAGGGGAAAATAACACTGACTGTATCCATGACTTCGGTGGGATGGCGAACTATGGTCTCCCATGCTTATCGACACGGCACGTGATGATGAAGATGATGCCTTTATATTTAGAAGACATAGCTCTAGGGCCGGATAGCAACTAGTAATCTAACATTGTCAGTGGAAATCTGATCAAAGTGTAGGTTTTCTATGAGAGATGGTTTTATTGTTAATGTCCTGTGTACGCGAAGTATGTGGGCTGGTGTCGCATGGTGGGAGTTTATACTGACCAAGTCTTCTGATCACAGTTTTTTTTTTTACTACCCTGTGCATGCGAGCTAGAAAGGGGGAGTGGGTGGGAGGGGGGGGGGGTTGTCCTCTGCAGAAAGTTCTCTCATTCATACGCCCGAAGTCCTGCCATTGTTGTTGTCATGCGTGAATTATATACCTCACCATGAATCCGTTTATATTGTGATCATTCTCTTCTCTGCCTCCCAGGTAGACATCCCTCCATAATGATCGTTTCCATACATTCATCTATTTCTCATCATCATCATCATAATCATCATCATCATGATCATGATCATCATCATCACCATCATCATCCAGTGCCTTGCCGACTGGCGTAGGCGATCTTTCTTGTCCACAAATTATAGTCTCTGACGGTATGGATCAATTCGTATGTTGACTCCCTTCCGTGCCATGACACAAGACTGTCAAGAATTCGTTCACATTATACTTCTCTATTTCTCTTTCCACAAATCTTTTTTGTTTATCACAATATGCAACAGTTTTTCTCATAATATGGCCAAAAATATGATGAATGCTTTTTCAGATGGTTGTGATAAGTTGTCTTTGCGATTTAGCTTCCCTTAACATGTCCAGATTGCTCATTTTGGCTGTCCAATTAATTTTCAGCGTTCCTCTATAAAATCACACCTATTTCTGCATGCCCAAAATATCTTATTTCCGTCAATTTTATTTGTCTCAGAGTGGAATCTTCTTCAGTATCAAGTTTTTTTTTTTTCTGTAAATCTGTTTTCTCTCTGTTTTTTCCTCGTATGCTGAATGTTTATCAGTCTTCCTTAAGTCTTATAGTAAAGGCGGATATCTGCTATTCAGTTGATGTGTATACCACAACAAGCAATGACGTACAGAGTAAATGGAACGAGGGACCATGGGAATCTCGATATATGAAGTCCATTAACGGGCACTCTTCCGCTGTTCGTGCTTCACCTCGACACCGCAAGAGACAAGAGGAACAAGGTGAGAAGAAGAAGCGATTGATTAGTTGAAAACCCAAGTTTCATACCTGTGTGTTGCCAAAGGATATATGCATGCTCTGTTGTTGATCTATCCACCCGGTCGTCACCAGTCTCTAATTAATCATGTCGTTCAAGTGTGACTAACTGGAGTCAACGTCGGTTCTACAACAACAGAAACAACCACATAAAAGGCACCAACAGCAACAAACACAACAAAAGCAGCAGCAAAAACAACAGCAAAAAGAACAGTAACTATATCAACAAACAATAATAACAACAACAGTAATGTCACCGCCTCACTTGCATATCTAGTAAAGGGCTGCAATTCCAGCCCAAGGGAAACCATTGAGTCGAGCAGGACCCAAGTAATCTAGAACCTTCTAGATAGAGATGGTCACCAAGTCCATGATTCCGTGGACACTGATGTGGCCCGCCTAATGCGGGGTCCACGAGGAACTCGGACAGAGTTACCGCCCGTGTCGAGTTAGGACACGCGGAGACCGGCAGAGGACGAATGGACTTGAGAGAGGCAACAGGGCCTGCCTTTGAGGGACTCTATAGATATCAATAGATATATAGACATAGGCTAGATAGTTTGCTAGACTGTTAAATGATACTTATGTGTGTGATGTTTACTATTTGACAGATGTATTATAGCACGGGTCTGTTTACCCACTGCGCCAACGCATACTGTATATGTAAATACAATAAATATTCGATCTCATAACGAACAGATTTATTGTTGCCTGTATGAACCCAAGTTTAGTTATCTAGATACGAGCAAGACTATGACAGGCTTTTTGGGGGCTAGTTTTCCGGTTTTGGCATAGAATGTTTTCTTAAAAACCTATTAAATGCCATGTAAAATTAATTATTTAATCATATCACACTGATTTTTGATAAAACATTGATTTTTGGTAACACATTGATTTGTTTAAATCAAAGAAATTGTTAACATTACCAAGTTACATAAAACTAGTAGCTATCTAGCGATAAAATAGAAGTAATCTGAGTCCCTCGGCAATGTCTCACCATTGCCTCCACAGCGCCTCTTTATTTTGATTCTGTAAACAATTTTTTTTTTTTGACATGTTATTATTTTGACATTTTTTTTTTGTGTGTGACAGTAACTAATGTGTTCTCGCTCCACGAGCAGATTGTTCCGCAACAAGTGCCGCGTCCAACCGATGAAACCTTTCCCACAGTAACGAAAGTGCAAGATAACATCGAGGAGCTTCAAAAATTCAGAGCTAAGTTTCACCTCATACTCATTGTACTTCTAAGCTGTACTTCTCATGTTTCATCAATGTATTATGTTGTTTCATATTGATTTGGTTGCATATTCATGAACTTTTCACCAACATAACCTTGCATTTTGATTTACACATTAATAAGTAAGGGAGTTAACCAAATTTTCGACTACACTACATTTTTTCTAAGGGATTTAATTTTAGGAATATTACAAACAAGTGAAACACAAAATGTCTACCTTAGATAAATGCATTGAGCAAGGAATAAAGCTAGGTTATAAAGAAGAGAAATTGTCAGAATGGGCACAGAAAACGCACGCAGAAAACATTGCCCGTGAAGAAAGAGCGATAGAACGAGAGGAAAAGAAAATGCAGATGCAGATGGAGGCCGAAGAAAAGAAACTGCAGATGCAAGCAGAGGAAAAGAAAATGCAGATGCAGATGGAGGCAGAAGAAAAGAAAATGCAGATGCAGGCTCAGGAAAAACAGCTGGAGCTCGAGGCGGCGGCCAAACAGGCCCAATTGAATGCCGAAACACAAATAAAATTAAAACAGATGGAGCTTGAGTCTAACGCAGAAATATCTATAAATAAGCTAAGAAGCAAAGAGGAAGAACAAAAATATAATAAATATAAAGGTCTCGTGAAGGCTTTCTGTTCTGGAGATTCCATCTCCGCTTACTTAGAAAATTTTGAGTGTCTCATGTCTCATCATAAAATCAGTAAATCAGATTGGGCATTTATTCTAATGAGGAATTTGGCTCTTGAACCACTGAAAGTAATAGAAACAATACCACAGGAAATGCGAAAAGACTATGAGTACCTAAAACAACGCATTCTCCAACATTTTGCTTTAGACACTGCAGGTTACCAACAACAATTTGCCAAATTATCTCCACAACCAAACCAAACCTTCATAGATTATGTCAGTACAGTCCAAGACATATGCACAAAATGGATTAACTCGGCTAAAACCAACAATAGCCATGATAAACTTAAGGAACTAATTATAATAGATAAAATAGTTAGCACCATCCCCACACCTTTTGCCAAGTTCTTAAAACAAATGGATTGTAAGAGCATTCAGGAAATCGAGGCGAAAGGAAATGCATTTTTTACAGCAAACAGGGATATTTTTCAACATAATATAAGTCACAATGATACAGCAGCTGCAGTAGTGAACACCAAATACTCCAAACAATCACAAAGCAGATTTAAACCACGATCCAATGTAGGTAAAGTAGTAAGGTGCCAATATTGCAATGTTCATCACGACAGTTACGGTATGTGTGACAAATCACCCACCTACCCTGAACACCTCAAAAAGATGGTAGAGAAGCAGACAGCTAAACGCATGGCTTACCACAGAGCAATTAAATGTTATTTCTGCAATAGCTGGGGTCACTATAATAAAGATTGTCAAGGCCGAAAGTTATTGAAACAGGCCAATGCGGCATTAGTAGAAACGTCGACTGACGAAGAGCTTGAGTCACTAAATGAATGTGAAAATCAACACGACAATGAAAGCGAGCTTGGGAATGCTGTACACGTCATCAACACCATAACAGACAGTAAGTGCAACACCTGTACAAAGTTCCAACTGGACACAACACTACATTGTGGTCACATAATCCCAATTGCAAATGAAATAGCTAACGCTGCCTTATCATCGACAGGCAAGCTAGTTTTTTATACAGGGTTTGTTAACAACAAAAAGGGCACGTTAATTCGTGATTCCGGCGCAACTCTCTGTGGGGTGAGGAGAACATTAATAGACGCTAAAGACTACACAGACAAACATGTGACGTGTCGCACATTTTCAGGTACAACAGAAAAATATCCCCTTGCTTTGGTCGAAATTCAAACACCATTCATATCGGGGCAAGTATTGTGTGCTATCCTTGAAAATCCCGTCGCGGATATTATACTTGGTAATTTACCCAACATACATCCTTGCTCTAAAAGAGAAATAAAAAGGTGGGAGCAAAAACACGGTATCCACCACAGAAATAGCGACACAAAAGAGAAACACCATGCTTGCTTGTCTCAATCTGCCAAAAGACCAAGGGAGACAACCACTGAGGTAATTCAGGAAAAATTTACCGAGGTGTACAATGCAGGGGCGGTCGAATCAAGAAACGATACGACCGAATTAAAACCTCGAATTGAGGATGCGACCAAACTACCAAGTACCGAACCTGTAAATGTGCAACAAAACACACAACACACAAACACAATAACACAACAGACAACCCACAAAACCAACACCTACCAACTACAGGAATCATTAGAAATAGTAGCGCCAAACTCAACTAACATCACTTTTGGTAATGAACAAAAAAATTACCCTACACTAGCACCATACTTTAAGTTAGTAGGCCTTAAGCCAAAATTAACAAAGAACGCATCGTGGACATTTAGGCTACACAATAACATCTTAACGAGACTTTACACAACAAAGCAGACCACGACACAGCAAATTGTTTTACCACAAGCACATCGAAACAAAGTGCTAACAATAGCCCATGACTCCCCTTTTGGAGGTCATATGACATACGAAATGACCAAGGCTATTATCTTGACCCAGTTTTATTGGCCAAAGTTTGACCAGGATATTAAAACCTTTTGTGCAACTTGTGTTATATGTCAGAAAATGGTCAACAAGGGGAATAACCCTACTGTATTCTCTTTAAATATAAACTTGCAATTATGCCATGGAAATATGTTGAAACCATATTATGTTATACAGGACAATGAGACAAATGAACTGACTCAACGAACTGGCGACGGAGACGAAACGACAATTTCTCAACGAAATGACACCTCGACAAACGAAGCATCGTTAACGACACACTCTTACGACGACGAAAACGACGAAGACATATGGACATTACCGACAATCTGTGATATCCACATCGACGACAAATTTGACGACATATTAACAACGATTGATCTCAACGACGACGACAATGACATTGAAGACAATGTACAAACAGTGGCATCTGTGATAAATCAGACAGACGTGGACAACATGGAAATCCCTGTACCAATCATGACTGACAACGGAATTAATGACGTAGTTGCTTATATTGATGATATATGCATCCATTCTTCTGATATGACTTCTCACTTACTCACCCTTAAACAAGTCTTCCACCAAATCTCTCTTTTTGGACTTACTATCAAACCTTCCAAGGTTGAAATAGGTTATACACAAATAGACTTCCTTGGACATAGAATTTCTGAAGGAAAATTGTTGACTGATGATAAAATTGTTTCCAAGATCCTTAAGCTAGAAGTACCTACCACAAAGAAGCAAGTTAGAAGTTTACTAGGTCTGATTAACTATTATTCGAAATTTATTCCACATTGGGCAGAATTAACCTCAGTCTTTTCTGATATGTTAACTAAAAATCATCCATCAAAAATTTGTAAAAGTACCAGCTTAGATGATGCAATGTGTAAATTGAAACATATTTTTTCTAATCCACCAGTCTTACGATTACCCAACATTAATTTACCCTTTATTTTGACCACAGATGCGAGCGCTATCGCAATAGGAGGATGCCTGATGCAGGAAATGGATGGCATAAAACACCCAATTCTCTATGTAAGCCGCAAACTAAAGAAGGCTGAGACTCGGTATGCCACAGTTGAATTAGAGTGTTTGAGCCTAGTGTTTTGTATATTGAGATTATCGAAGTTCCTCTTAGGGAGTCACTTTGTGGTCCTCACTGACAGTTCGCCATTATTAGTCCTTAACCAGGGGTCGCCTAAAAACCATCGGCTACAAAGATGGTGTCTTCTACTTCAAGATTTCGACTTCGAAATCCGCCACATCAGAGGCACCGACAACATTGTGGCTGACCTTTTATCACGGCAGGTGAATGCGCCAGTAGAATGACTCTGATCACATCGACCATTAGCCATACTATAAACTGTGATACTTTTAGTCGGTTGCATATTACAGTGGAACTCTACACCTGCTAGAGTACTCTCAGTGATTAGTTGAATTACGACACCCAAGAACATGATACGTTACTTTGAGAACTATACCATCAAGTGCCTAAGTGCTAGAACTGTGTTTGTGTCAACCAATAAGATCAACCAACGAACTAACTCCGAATTCTGGAAGAACTCGTTATATTGGACATTAAGAACATGCCATACTTGCTGTTACTACGTAACTTTACAAACAGCCGAAACAGAACCCCATCGACTACGACACTCAAGAGACAGCCATATTAGCTTTACCATTCATGGCATAACACGCTAGCGACAGGAGAACGACGCGCACATCATCTTGGGATTTAATTAATTAATTAGTTTAAGATTAAATATGTATTATATTTCCATTATTGTTGTATATAAATTGTATTCACCTGTAATTTGTACATATTCGACATTAATATTACAGGCGGTACCATTCCTAAGCTAAAGAACCGTCCTATACAATTGTCTCTATTTAAATTATAACCCATTTGTAAGTCATCGTACAAGAAGTACGTATTTTCTTAAAGGGCAAATATCGCCTAGCCCATTTTTTCTAAGGGCAATAACACTTACCTCAACTTTAATTATATATTTTAACCAAATACTATTTTTAATGAAAAGTGAGTGAATGACTGTGTGAATGGATTAAATGAGAGAACGATACACTTAGCGGACAAATTGTACGCAAACCGTATTTATTTTAATTTGTCTGCGTCTTTCATGTAAACTGTATGACTTGTCTAATTTGTGAATACATGTGTAGTACTTAGGTTAATAGTGAGTTAATATACTTAGCTTAGCAGTTAGGATACATCTAAGCACCACTACTTGGAATGCCTGTTCATGTATTGCACACAGTGCAGTAGTTCATGATTGAGGTTATCCCAACTCGTGACGCTTGGAAATACGCCACACATTCAGCACACACAGTACACAAACCTTAAAACTCAACACTATCAAGTTAAAATACAGTCACTTTATTATAAACATCAACTAATTAGTCAAAGCACACTAACAAGCCAACAGGGACACTTGTAGTATGAGAGGGATAAAAGAACAAGGTAACTACATATTTAGCATTAGATAACATACGGGAGTAAAAGTGTATAGAAATACACACACAGATCAAGATTTGAATGTGTACTTATTTAGCCAAGACTTCGGTCTTGTTAACCCTCTATTATATAGGGGTTATTTGTCTGGGTACCATTTTGGGTACTATGAGAAGGGCAAGTTGTAAATACAACTACTAAAATGCCATGTAACTTCGGTCTGATAAGCATATTTAAGCACACGAGAGACAGGGATCTCTGCACCAAATCAGACAAGTGTTGTATGGTAGAATACATGAGTTTTTAGTGCTAATAGGTAGGTTGCCAGGTTACTATCCACCAAACTACAACACCAACTGTAGGTGAGTCGGTGACAGAATTAGAACGGATCTAATTCCCAACAACAAATCATGTCACGGGGGAGGGGGGGATCCTGTCACCGCCTCACTTGCATATCTAGTAAAGGGCTGCAATTCCAGCCCAAGGGAAACCATTGAGTCGAGCAGGACCCAAGTAATCTAGAACCTTCTAGATAGAGATGGTCACCAAGTCCATGATTCCGTGGACACTGATGTGGCCCGCCTAATGCGGGGTCCACGAGGAACTCGGACAGAGTTACCGCCCGTGTCGAGTTAGGACACGCGGAGACCGGCAGAGGACGAATGGACTTGAGAGAGGCAACAGGGCCTGCCTTTGAGGGACTCTATAGATATCAATAGATATATAGACATAGGCTAGATAGTTTGCTAGACTGTTAAATGATACTTATGTGTGTGATGTTTACTATTTGACAGATGTAATATAGCGCGGGTCTGTTTACCCACTGCGCCAACGCATACTGTATATGTAAATACAATAAATATTCGATCTCATAACGAACAGATTTATTGTTGCCTGTATGAACCCAAGTTTAGTTATCTAGATACGAGCAAGACTATGACAAGTAACAATAACATCAATAACAACAGCAGCAACAGCAAATGCAACAGCAAAAATAGTAATAACAGCAACAGCAACAACAATAGTAATAACAGCAACAGCTATAAAATAAAAGCGACAACAACAACGACAACAGCAGCATCAGCAACAACAACAATAACAGCAACTACAGCAACGACAGTAGCAATAGCAACAGTAGCAACAACAATTACAGCAAAACCAACAGCATCAACAACAGCAATAAGGGCAGCAACAACAACAGTAATAATAACAACAACAGCAACATCAACAACAGTAGCAATTACAACAGCAGCAAGAACAACATTAACAATAGGAACAACAGCAAGAACAACAATTACAACAATAACACCAGCAGCAACAACAACAGTAACAGTAGAAACAACGGCAGCATTAACAACAGTAGCACGAACAACAACAACAGCAGCCAAAATAATAGCAGCAGCAACAACAATAATAATAGCCATAACAGCAGCAATAATAACAGCAGCAAGAATAAAAGCAGCAACAGCAGCAGCAACAACAACAACAGCAGCAACAACAACAACAGCAGCAACAACAACATCAGCAACAACAACAACAACAACAACAGCAACAACAACAACAACAACAGCAGCAATAACAAAACTATATCAAGACGAATACTTTCACCATCGATGATAGCTAAACACAAAACAAAGAATGATCTCAATTGAGAAGTTGTTTACAGATATAAAACACCTCCCCCAGAAAAAAACAATAGTTTGCTATTGCTTTATGAACGAACGGCACCTATACTATTTCATAAAAACTAATGCAAAGCGGTCTGCTGCCAAATCGCCCACAGGTGTGTTTCGAACGCGGTATGAGTGTGTTGTTAAATATCTTCATCGGTTTATCAACCATAAGTGACTGTTTTACACCCTCCTAACATATCTGTAATTGCATCTCATCTCATCTCATCATGTTCCTCTTGTACCTTGCGGTGTCGAGGTGAAGTATAAACTTCGTGAGAGTGCCCGATTATGGGCTTCATATATGGATATTTCCATGGACTCTGCTATTACCTCCGTGGAATGTGCCTGGCCCTGCAGCCAGCAGGGTTAGGATCGGCTAGCCTCTCCCAGGAGGGGGTGAAGAGCGAAAATTAGTAGCCTGCCGATGACCCGCAGACTACACAAGTCAACCCCCACCTCCATGTGGTGCAGACCGGGCAACCATGACCGCGAGGTCATGGGCCAACGGGAATATGGCTCGCCATAGGGGATGGACTCAATGTGGTCAGATTTGTGTCCTAAAGCTGCGACTGGCCTAGCAAGCCGGCAGGGGATTTTCATACTGCTCGTAGAAAAACATCTGTAATTGCAACTGCAAATATTGAGTCCCAGGAATGGGCATTGTGATATCAACCCAAAAATCTGGTTGTCTCTGTTTCATCCAGTTAATTACAATGTCAATAAACGGGTGAGCAGTGCAGCGAGGGGGGTCGAGATAAGAATATAATAGAATTACATTTGTTATGTTAGCAATCAATGTGTAGTTCGTCATCATAAAAGGTGTTAGCTGAACTGTTTCGTTAAGCCTGTGGCTCAGTACACCTAACTTCGATGGTCGTTTGTTCGGGTTTGCTGTCCCCAGCCTTTGACGGTCCCAAGTCTACCTCCAAGGCAGAAGGTTTGTGTCTTGCTTTGTCTGGTCCCTTTCCCTGCTACTATTACTACTACTACTACTACTACTACTACTACTACTACTACTACTACTATTACTACTACTACTTTTACTACTACTACTACTACTACTACTACACTACAAATACTAGTACTACTACTACGTTGACTAATACTCTACTAACTACTACTACTTACTACTACTACTACTACTACTACTACTGCTACTACTACAAATACTAGTACTACTACTACGTCGACTAATACTCTACTAACTACTACTACTTAATACTACTACTACTACTACTACTACTACTACTAGTACTACTACTACTACTACTACTACTACTACCACTGCTGCTACTACTACTACTACTACTGCTGCTGCTGCTGCTACGAACTGCGACTACTACTACTTAATACTACTAATACTACAACGACTACTACTGCTAATTACTACTACTTACTACTACTACGACTACTCTACTTAATACTACTACAACTACAACTACTACTACAGCTTGTTAATACTAATACTAGTTGCGACGACTACTACTATTACTACTACTACTACAACTACTACTACTACTTTTGACAACTGCTATTACTTACTACTAAGACTACTACTGCTACTAACTACTGTTATTACTTACTACTACTGCTACGACGACTACTACTACCTATTACTACTAATACTATCTGCTAATTACTGCAACTACTACTTACTACTACTACTATTACTTACTACTACTACTACTTACTACTCCTAACTACCATTTCTACTACTGCTTCTACAACTGCTTCTACTACTACCACTACTACTGCTACTAATACTACTATTAAACTACTGCTACTACTACTACTGCTACTACTACTATTATTACTACTACTATTACAACTACTGCTACAACTACAAGACGTCCCAATGATAGCCCTACCAGAGGAGATACAAGTGCCACATGATAACGCACTCAACCCCACAGATGACACACCACACATCGTGTTGAGTTATTTCTGATCATCTCGTTTCTCATTTAACTGATTATTTGGTTTTCTGAATATTAGATATAGGGCACTCAATGGAGACCTGGAGATAACCTGTAGGTCAAGGACACGCACAGCCTGCCAGGGCTCATCACCTCAGCCTGGGCGTGTCTGGAGCGGTTAAACAAACAAAGCGCTGGCATTGTTATGTTACACTTATGTTTTATACCTTTATGCCTGTGTGTCTGTCTCTATGTATATGTGTATGTATGTGTGTATGTGTCTGTTATATGCCTGTCTCTCTGTCTATCTTTCTGTCTGTCTCACTGTATGTATGTATTTCAGTATGCCTGTCTGTCTGTCTCTCTGTGTGTATGTCTGCGGATCTGTATGTGTGTCTGTATGTCTATCTGTATATCTAACTGTCTCTCTGCGTGTACGACTGTCTGTGTGTATGTGTATTTGTCTGCACGCGTTCCTGTCTGCCTCTCTCTCTTTTGTCTGTATGGCCGTCTGTGTGCGTATGTGTGTGTGTGTGTGAGAGAGAGAGAGAGAGAGAGAGAGAGAGAGAGAGTGTGTGTGTGTGTGTGTGTGTGTGTGTGTGTAGAAGTGAACTGACTGTCCCACATAATGAGAGCATGATATAGTATATGCTAATTTCTTGCTATTGGAGATGTGGACTGAGCATGTATGAGAATGTCCCAAGTGCTGGAATGTGCTAATTAAGTCAACTATTACATTACTGACTGGTTCAATTAACTATTATTAACTGATTGAATAAGTGAACAATTATTGACTTAGTCGTTGAGTCAACTATTATTAACTGTGTGAGAGAGCCATTACTGACTGCCAGTCAGCCATTACTGATTGACTGATTTAGCTAATGTAGATAAATAATCTAATGGTTGATTCAAATGTCAACAGCACAGAATTGCTTCCCTCCCACAACGGCAGCCATATTAGCCACTCTTATCTTGTCCAGGGTTGCCACTTTTTTTTTACCAAAAGTATCTAGAAATGGCCCAAACAACATCCATAAATATCTAGATTTCGTTGGAAAGTATCTAGGAAAAATATCCAGATTGAGAAAGTAAGGAATTACATATGTATTGATGTGACTGCCGGTCTCCCTGGCGAAGAGTTTACGGCTGTCACCGTAATCTCGTATATTCTCGTGAGTAACGTAGCTGCACCCGATCCGGCAGCGGTTTGAGCCGCGCTGGTAATTTAAGGGGTATGTGAACCGGTCGCTCAGAAAAGCAATCGCAAACTACTGAGCATAATCTTGCCTAGTACATCAACAGCAGCTGAACAATTCTGATGTTGACTGCAACGTTCTGTAACGTATATGCAACATTTAAACAAAATTGATGTGACTTACCTATAGAATCATGTCCTCATCTTCACTGATGATGCACTCTCACAAGATGCACTTAGCTTGGATGATGAAGTTGAAGCTTCAGATTCAAAATGACTCTGGTATGCTTTAGCGGTTCCAATTTCTTTTAATACACGATCAGGGAGCTGATAAGTTGAACAGCATTTTCCTGCTCTCATCAGGCCGAATCTTATTGTCAAGATAGCATTTAAGAGGTCAAGTTTGATCCTGTTTCTTAGTTTACATTTTGTATAATTCAGAGTACTGAAAACTCTTTCCGCATCAACATTTGAATGGGGTAGTATCATGGCAGACATCGCATATTCAAAGAGCTCACAGAATGGACTGTTACCTGAGACATCTTTAAATTGTCTTACTTCACTTCAAAAAGCTTCAGTTTCTGTTTTGTTTGTCCAGTCAACCAAATTTATTTTGGTTAACTAATATTGTGCTTCTGCCACACTATTATCTGTAGCCCTTAAAAATTTAATAACTTGACAATATTTAGGTATGTCCTTTACTGGCTGAGATATGTTGTTAATAGAAAATAGTGAAATATTTTTCAATACATCTAAATTTTCAGGAAGTCTCTGCTTCATTTGATTGAATAATGAGACAAGAAAATCTTGACAGCGCTTTCTTAAGTTGTTCTCTTCATTTTCTGTTAACAGTCCTTTTGTTTTTAAACCATCAATTTTTGATTCGATTTGGTATTCTAGGTATGGCTTAGGAGCCAAATAGCTCTCTATAGTGCAAGTGAATAAGTCAGCTTTAGAAGTTGGCAATATAAGTCTTTTACCAATTGAGTGAAATAGCAAAATGAGGTCGTCAAGTAATTTAATTTAATCAACATTTTGAGATTCAAATAGTTTATTAACTTTTTTGCACTTCACTTAAAATGGGTTGTAAAAAGAGAAGGAATGCCAAATTTTTTTCATCACTGTACATTCTATATATAGTATTTAAGCTGTGTAGCACTTTTCATTTTGTCTTGTTATTTCGAAGTGTGTCTTCAACTCCAACCATTGGTTCACAATTATTTCAACAGCTGGTTGAATTGATAACCATCTAGTTTTGCAATATGACAGAATTTTCAATGGTGAGGAACTATCATTTAATGTTTTATATAAATTAGTATATTGCTGTAGTCTGACAGATGATTTGGAGAACCAGTTATGTGTTTCAGCAATAAGGAATTCCAAATTCCTTGGTAATCATTCTGATGTGGCATGTAATAATGCTAGCTGCAAGGAATGCCACGCACATTTTATGAGGATTAAAGATGGGATATCTTCCTTCAATTTTGCATAAACGCCATGGTTGATACCAACCGTTACCGAGGCATTACCGGTACCAATTGCATCCAAATTCTTGAAGTTTAAATGTTTACTGACCAAAAGTTTCTTCAGTGCCCTTATGCGCCCTTTTACTCATTACCTGGAGGTTGCCAGATTGTTGAGCGTTGACCCAAGTCAGTTCAAAGTTTAAATAATGGCAGTTACCATAATTTACGCGCGTCCAGACCAAACATAAAATGGGTAAATGACACCAAAAGAAAAGTAAAATCTAGAATTTCAAAATATCCGACTCCAAATGAAAAGTATCTAGAATTGCATCCAGCATCCAAACGTCAGAAAACGGTATCCAGATGCCGGCAAAAACAATCTAGATCTGGATATAAAATATCTAGAATGGCAACTATGCTTGTGACCCACCAATGATCTGTTTCCGGAAAATTAACCAATCAGATACCAGCTTTATTGTCGTCGCTTGTACAGTAATTTTACCCGTATCCCGAACTACGGTCGTGAGGTGTTTTTATCTTATCTCTTAATATAACACACACCACTTGAAAACCCATACACACCCCGTCCTCTGTTTTCGTAAAACCTAAAATCTTAAGACACATTAAAGATAGGAAACACAGATGTAACTGTGGAACTGTTAAAATGACAACTAGACATTTGTTGCAGGAATGTCCAACATAAGTAGAACAGAACTATGTTGTCCTACAACATCTCCATTTGAGGACAAACTGTATGGAGATGTCAACAAACTTAAGTTGATTGCCGCTTTCTTCGCATTTATGCATATTGATGTCTGAAGAGTTAGGTATTCTTGGCAAGTTTTGCAGTAGGAAGTTTGTCGTTGCTTTCCTTCTGGGCTGTGACTGTACAAGTCCGTGGCCATAGCCATTGTCTCTACTGATGAGATCATCTGCCTATTGCCGCAGAGTGCAGACTGTCGGCTGCTCTCACACTCCACCTACCACCTCGTGAAAGTTTGGAGAAAACAATAATAGGAAGATAGGAAAAGGAAGGCCAAAGAGAAGATGGGTGCAGAATGTGGCAGATTATCTCCAGATGAGTGTATTAGAGGCGGAGAATCTTGCTTATGACCGAGAAGTCTTTCGAAAGGTTGTTATGGGAGCGAGGATCAGCAAAGGACAAGCTACTGAATAAATAATTGAATGAACGAATTAATTAATTAATGAATTAATGAATTAATGACATCTGAAGGTGAATGAAGAAGAAGAAGAAGAAGAAGAAGAAGAAGAAGAAGAAGAAGAAGAAGAAGAAGAAGAAGAAGAAGAAGAAGAAGAAGAAGAAGAAGAAGAAGAGGAAGAAGAAGTTTATTCAGAAGGTTGGGGAATGATACGAATGAGAAGAACAAAGAGTAAGCTCAAGGAGAGGATGAGAAAGAAAAGAAATCAAACATACCATGATCGTCATAATATTTCGTCAGTAACCGTATCTTAAAGTGCTATATATATATATATATATATATATATATATATATATATATATATATATATATATATATATATATATATATATATATATATATATATATATATATATATCTTCTTCTTCTTCTTCAGCGTTCCGAGCCATTGAGGTTCTTTGCTGCAAATACAATCCGTCTCCATTCGTCTCTCTGGTGGACCTTCTCTTGCCAGTCGTTGATTCCAAGTGCTTGTAGGTCTGTACATGTATTATCTCTCCACCGCCTTCTTGGTCTACCTCGGGGTCTACGGTCATTTATTTCCTGAGTGTAAGCGAGTTTTGTTTCCCTATTATCTTCCATTCTTTCTATATGCCCCAGCCATTGTAGTCTATTAGCCTTCATGATACCAGTGATTAGCGGAGACTTAAACAGATCATAAATGTCTTTGTTACTTCTTCTTTTCCACTCTCCACTTTGTGTATCCCTAATGGGTCCAAAGATGCGTCTTAAAATTTTGTTCTCAAAGGTTTGTAACAAGGCTTCGTCTCCTTTCGTTGTACTCCAGGTTTCAGAGCCATACAGCACAACTGGTCTGATCAGTGTTTCGTATATTGTGATTTTGGTGTTACGAGATAGCGCCTTTGATTTTAGTAGATGTTGTAGTGCATAGTATATCTTATTTCCAGAGTTGATTCTAGTTTGTATTTCTTCCCTTATGATGTTGGAGCAGTTGAAGATTGTACCCAGGTATTTGTATGTTTCCGTTCTTTTAATGGTCATATTATCTATTTGTATGTGGCCAGAGTTTCTAGCCATTCCGTCTCTTGAAATTACCATATATTCTGTCTTATCTTGGTTGATAACCAGCCCCATCTGTTGGGCTTTTCCCTTTAAGTGAGTCAATATTTCCAATGTCTTTTGTTCACTTTGCCCTATAATATCTATATCATCTGCATAACCAAGCAGCTTGGATGTTCCTCCAATATCACATTCCTCCTTTACCTTCCTTACAACTTTCTCTAGAGCCAGATTGAAGAGTAGCGGCAATATATATATACACCCATTTATATATATATATATATATATATATATATATATATATATATATATATATATATATATATATATATATATATATACCGGCTTCGTGGCTTAGAGGTTATGACTTTTCTCCGTAATCTCGTATACTCTCGTAGGTGAACGTAATGACGCTGAGAATCAGCAGTGGTTCGAATCGCATCGGTAACTTACGGGGTATGTGAGCCGGCCGCTCAGAAAGCAATGGCAAACTACTGAGCGTAATCTTGCCAAGAAATCAACATACAGCTGAAAGATGCCGGTGTTGACAGTGATGTCCTGTAAATGATATGCACACACACAAATATATATATATATATATATATATTGTATGAGTGTTAAACATTACCAACAAGCAGACAAACCATATTTTATTTGTACTCACATATCTTCAGGCTGCGCGACTGTTTTTGTCAAGATTTACACCGCAGAATGTGTATTCCTGGATATGCCTGATTAATCGATACAAAGAATACCGGGAGACAAAATCATTAGCAATGCCAGAAAACATCCATCTACGACTGCTACTTTGATGCTGGTGATATCGTGAATCTAACCTGCGTTCGAACAATCTCCCCGACGATTATAAATGCAAGCAAAAACTGCTACCATACATATTTCATGAATATGCCGCCATGTAATGTTGGTATAACCTTCCACTTAAAGAGAAATGTTTCGTGAGAAATACACGATAATAATATTCACCCGGGCATTTGTACATGCCCAACCATTGAGTCACAACGGTCATTCTACTCAAACTCGCATGTACCGAAAACAACGTGCATACATTTGTTAATGTTTTTGGGAATGTATTTGTGTATTGCATTCAATGTTCTTGAACTGCATGTTCTGAACAATGGCGGCCGGCTGTCGCTGAATTGACTGGTTTGCATTTTCGGTTCATCATCGCATTTTTCAAGAGACTCTTGGAGCTACGGAGTTTGCGCTTTGTGTGGCGCTTTCGACCGGTCGTCCTGCGAAAAGAGACCGAACCATGTGGCATAAAACCCGAGTCGATGAAGTCTTTCTGGTGACTGCCGATTCCATCGACGATGAACTGTATTTTTCTTGGAGAACTTTTGTGTTGGCATTCTGACGGCGGCATTATGCACAGTGTACCTGTGCGGACTGTTGGCCTGCTGAGACCCCTGTCTATTAAGAGTAACAGGTTCAAAGTACGCCAAAACCAATTGTATTTACCAGTTCACATGTAAGTGCGAGTCTACCTACATCGGGAGAACAGAATGGCAGTTGAATAAAAGAGTGTCTGAGCACATACATCAATGGGTCGACAAGATACTACACATAAGCGATGGGAGCCTAGTGGGGCCGACACACCGGAAGCTTCCCGCTTCATCAATCGCTAGAAAGCGGCCATGTGATGTATAGAGACAGTGCCTTTTGCGTGTTGTTTTAACACACAAAATACTCGCTTGTTAAAGTTTGCAGAAGCAATAATGATTAATCTACACAAGCCAGTTTTGTGCAAATAGAAAGACATGTTAGTCAGTTTAAAATTACCGTGGTAGACAATTGACATTACTGTGCGACCATGTATATATTTCAGCTTGAAAGATTTATCTAGTTATTTTACTTTACGTTGTGTGAATTCTGCAGTATGTATCTAACGAGATGCAGCGAAATATGCCAGGCAATAAATCGTGCAATCTATTGTTTGTGTCTTCGTTATTCAAATTCACTACGCGAAAACATTGTTTTAAATTTCTTTCATTGTATCACCATTGTTGGAAAATAATAGTTAGTTAGTTAGTCGAGGTTCCAACTTCCCGGCAACGGGTCGTCTCCATTATGCTCCATTCCTGTGCCAGTGAATATCACACAAAATGCACCCTACTGTCCAATGTGAAAAGTGGAATAGGCAGGAGTCTCGGCAATTCAACAGCCCGCACGAGTACACTGTGCATAATGCCACCGCCAGAATGCCAACACAAAATTAATCCACGAAGACCACAGTTCATCGTCGATGGACTGGGCAGTCACCAGAAAGACCTCATTTACCCGGGTTTTCTCACATGGCTCGGTCTTTTACCGCAGGGCGACCCGCCGAAAGTGTCGCATAAAGCACGGACTTCGCAGCTTCATCGCCGACCCCCAGGAGTCTCCTGAAAAATGCACTCGTGAACCGAAAAGGCAAATCAGTCAATTCAGCAACAGCCGGTAGCCATTGTTCCTAACATGCAGGTCACTGTACAGGACAGATTCCCCGCGAATTTCACAGGTCACAGTGTCGTCCACTCACTCACTCAGTAGCAGGGCGACGGAACCATGTACTACCAGTCCAACATGAGGAAAATGCGATTGCAAACCGTAGCTGCAAGCATAAACACGCCATAGGCCTTAACTGTTCAACACTTAACCGTCATGTTGGCGACCGGAAGTCGGAAAATAATAATAAATAAGGAAAATCGAATATCCTAAGCAATAAAGAGGAAAGAACGCTTTTCTAGAAGGGGCCTAACGCGATGAAGACAAAGCAGATAGGAGTGTGGATAGAAAACTGTCTTCAATTCACCGAAGACTATCTCCAGAGTTGGCACCTGAAATGTTACAACTATACATGAGTTGGGGAAACAGCGTTGTCGGTTGAAGGAATATAGTATAAGATAATATAAGACACACGGAAAAGGGAACTGGAGACATGGACGAGGAATATGAGGGGGACATGGAGCGAGAAGCCAGGAGATAGCAGTAGATAGGACAATGTGGCTTGAGTTGTTTAAGGGTTTCTACCCAAAGATGAGATACTGGACAGAAACAGACAACGTGTCTTCTCCGCAATAAAGGTGTCTCCAATATCTTCTCTACTGGGTCTTCATGGTGCACTCATGCAAACTTTGCTCAGTCATATTTTTTATGTTGTTACCTACAGGCGACCTTGTCTTTCTCTTACATACTTCCTCTTTGCCTTACTCGTCGACGCATCCTTTAAGCGACAGTGATAACACAATTTTGCATTTATTGACAGATTCTAAGCCAGCATATTATTATGTGTAGCTGTGGTTGAGAGGGTTGGGTGTCCGCCTCCCAATTTCCGCCATCCGTTTTTGTTTTGTCCAAGCCTACTTTTTGATTGGCACTGAATTTGTTAAAAGCCAATAAATTATGGTATTTCTATAGCTCACTGTGCTCACGCATTGTTTGTTTGTTAACTGGTTTTATGCGATAAATTATCATAGTATAATAACTGACAATGGTAAAACATATTAAATTGTTTAAAGCGTTCGTGCCAACAAATACTCATATCTTGATTACTTAATGTGATGCCAGCCGGTCTCCCTGGTCTAGGGTTTACATGACTTTCTCCGTAATCCCGTATACTCTCGTAAGTAACGCGACGTGTGCGAGAATCTGTAGCGGTTCTCTCCGCGTCGGTAACTTACGGGGTAAGTGGGCCGGTCGCTCAAAAAGCAATAGCAAACGAGTGAGCGTAATCTTGCCAAGAAATCAACAATCAGCTGAAAGATGCTGATGTTGACAGCGATGTCCTGTAAAGGATATGCGAACAAAACCCCCAAAAAATGTGATGTCGGATACGTCGCGAATGAGTCACGGACGCAGTTCGTAATCCCTGCATACCCGAGTTCGAAACACAGCCGTGGGTGATTTGGCAGCAGATCGCCTTAAGTTGGTTTTTTTTTTTTTTTTATGTAATGGTATGGGTGCCGGTCGTTCAGAAAGCAATGGGAAACTATTGAAAGCAAACTTGCCCAGTAATCACGAACAGCCAAAATTTTGCTAGTAGTGCTGGACTGAAATTTGCGTATGGATTAGCTTTACCTATTAATTAACAGTGTCCCTAGCCATCTGGCGAATCTACTCCGACTTCAGAGGTACTTGTAATTAACGTTCCCAAGACAAGGACGATAGGTGAACGTTTTAGTCCAACTGGTGTAAGGGTTTTACCTCTTACCAACTACGGTTTTGAATATAAGTAAAGACAATTATGAAATTATTATACAGCTAAACGATATAAGGCTAAAATAAGTACACGAATTCAAGTATCTTGGGTGCACCTTTAAATATGGTGGCAAATTAGATAGAGAAATGGATACAAGAACTAAACAAACCAATAATGTTATATATCAAATTACAACCATCCAGAGACATCCAGCTAGCCCCATAGAAATAAAGGAGTAATTTATAAATGCAAGTTTTATACCAACGTAGTGCTATCAATGCAAACAAGGGCACTAACTAAAGACAAGAAAGATAACTCACTACTTGTGAACTGAGATGCCTGGGAAAAGCAGCGAACACATCAAGAAAGAGCCATATTAGAAACGAAGAGATCTACAAAACAGTTGGAGCAACACCTGTTGTACAATTCATTTATAAAGAAAGACTGAACTGGTTCGGCTACCTAGTGAGAATGAACCCAATGTCGCCAGCAGCAAGAGCATACAACATGAAAATGAAAACAACAAGAGGCAGGGGAAGACCACGAAAAAATGGATCAATGGAGTCAACACCGTAAAAACCCGCAACATCTCAGCAAACCAAGCGACCGAGATAACCCTAGTTCGTAAACCAATCAACAAACAAGCCTGCAATGCCTAACAGTGAAGGACAAAACAAAAGAAGCGACGGGGTGTAATACTTTTCTCTTTCAGATCTTTGCTGGCATTGTCGGCCAACTCCAACACACCTGCTGTTTGTCTACCTTTGCTCTGTTGGCCTCCCTTGGTGAAATTAAAACAATATACAATAACTCAAAGTAAAGCAGCTTTACAGAACACAATTACGAAAAATACAGGACGTTTCGGCTACTAGCCTTCATCGGCAAACAAATACATATACAAAACACAATATACAATCACGGAGAAGACCCTCCAGTGACTACATTAAGGCATAAGAAAGAGATGAGAAGAGTGAATAGAAGAAACAATGAGAACAAAGAAGAGAAATTGAAACTTTGAAGACAAAAACGTTTTAGCCCATAGGTGAAATATCATCGTATAGAGGGAATCGTACACATGTTTGGAGGTCGGCATGCCAGACAGAATAAGATCGCTCGCTCTTAAACATCCGGTGTGCTGATGTCGGGTAGCGAGTTCAACCCCTTCATTGGTCAGTTGGGCGAAAATGTTGACTTCTGGTTCTTGACTTGGGAACGTACATTTCAAGTACCTCTGAAGTCGGAGTGGTTCGCCTGATGGCGAGGGACGCTGGTAGTAGGGAAAGCTAATCCACCAGCAAAAATCATTCCAGTGCACTAGAAGTAGTAACAAATATATGGATTACGCGTGAGTTCAAAGTGAGCGAGGGGGAAAAAAAAAAGAAACAAATGAAAACCGTAAACTGATTAGAGAAATTAGACGTAGACCGTCAAACATTCTTGTCTTCGTCATGCGAAGAAATAAACTAGAGAACTTGGTGACAACTGGCAAGACTGAGGGGATAAGAGCAAGGGGAAGGCAGAGAAGTAAATATATGGATGAGTTGGCCACATGACATGGTCGAGACAAAAACATGGAGCTGATCCACGACTCTGTTGATAGTGTAAGATGGAAAAATGTGACAGCAGACGCTTATCGGTGTGGCACATAATAATAATGATGAGGAACTGTCTGTGGCGATAGGCGGAGAGAAGGGAAACTGGCTATCCATAGTGTATAAAAATGTAGAATGCTGAAATTGAGGCAATCAAGATAGCAACAGAGAAATTACTAAATATCAACCATGGTACACAACCTGTGGTGCCATTGACAGATGCAAAATCAGTACTCGAGGTGCTCCTGTCTGGGAAATTGCCAGTATTAAGGACACTACTTTCTGAACTTAGCAGTCAGCATAAAGTCACCATACAGCGGATACCATCCCACTGTGGAGAACCCGGAAACGACAGAGCTGATCAATTGGCTAAGGAAGGAGCAAAAGAAGAACAGCCTGATGTGCCCGGTACATACCACCAAAAGAAAAGAATGATCAAATCAGTCAGAAAGCTACCAAAACCTGCTCAAGATGACAACCACATTATGGACAGACCAGAACAAGTCATTATTCTGCGCCTCAGAACAGGACACAATAGATTACGCAACCACATGTATACAAAATTCAAGATTGGTCAAACAGCCATGTGCACATATGGATTGGCGTCGCAGACAGCAGAACACATACTCCAAGACTGCCTAAAGTATAACATATCTAGGCAAACCTTCTGGCCTAGAGAGACGACAGTGGAAGATAAACTCTATGGAACGCTGAGTTAAATAAAAATGACAGTTAAATTCGTACAAGAAACAACATTGCAGTTATAGACATATTTCAAGCAAACGAAAGAAGAAGAGGAAGAAGAAGAAGAGAAATTGTAGAGACATACCACTTCACACTCGTCACATCTTTATCATGTTCCTCTTGTACCTTGCAGTGTCGATGTGAAGCATAAACAACGGGAGAGTGCCCTTTTGTGGGCTTCATATATCGTGATTCTAATGGGCTCTGTTATTCTCTCTGTCTATCGTTTGTATGATAGGCCTCTTCTTCGAGTTCCATTTGGTCTGTACCTCATTGCTTGTTTTGGTATGTTGTCAGTTGGTAGTCTAGTTATATGGTCGAACCATTTCACTTCACACGAAAGGTACTATAAGATATTGCTCTACCCATGACATAATAATTCTACACTTTATTTCCGTTGGCTCGCCTTGAACTCAAGCGTAGTCCATACATGTGCTACTACTTCTAGTGCACTGGGCTGATTTTTGCGTCTGGATTAGTTAGTTAATTGCACGTCCTTTACATGACGTCGCAGTCAACCCCAACATTGTTTGGCTGTTTGTGATTTTTGGGCAAGTTTACGTTCAGTAGTTTGCCATTGCTTTCTCAACGACCGGCACTTATACCATGTCAGAAAAAAACCCAAAGTAAGGTGATCTGCTGCAAATCGTCCACAGCTGTGTTTCAAACGCGGGTATGCGGGATTACGAACTGCGTCCGTAACGTCGTCGCCACGGAGCTGGCGTGATGGTTAGAGTTCTATATTACTAGTTTCCCTCGCCATCAGGCGAACCCACTCCGACTTCTGAGGTACTTGTAATTTACGTCACCAAGTCAAGGTGATGAGAAGTGAACATTTTAGTCCAACTGACCGGTGTAAGAGTTTAACCCGCTACCCGGCATCAGCACACCTGATGTTTAAGAACAAGCGCTTGTCCATTAGACAGTGCTGTTCATCAGCTCTCTAAACAACACACTATGCTATGACGTCGTTACAGGAGAACTTATCTGTTGCTGAAAAACACAAAAATAGGTTGAGCTCATTGGTCGGGCAGATAACACTACAAAAGATTAGTCCAAGTTGATTTTTTCGTTGCCAGATAGCAATAGCGCAGTGCAACACCGGTGCTCTCTTTACAAGTTTGGACCTGGTCGCGTTTTAGCGTAGGTTAGGTTAAATTGAGAAACACCATGCAAGTTTAACCGCTGTTCCATTTTTCTGTTGTTGCTAATTCTACTTTTGAACGTAAGTATGTGCTTGGGTATTCACCATTGCCAGGATGTTCTTTTTTCGTGTTTTTATGTTGTTTTGTTACTTTGGAAGACTAATTTTTTTATGTAATTGTTCTTTCGTGGTGTTGTAATTTTTAATCTTCAAGGTCACTTCTATTAAGTGTTATTATTTATTTTCTGTTCGTGTGTATTTGTACCTGCTTTCTGCTAGAGCCGAATGTTGGGCAGCACTCACCAAATCCAACACTCCACCTTTTACCAATGCTTCGGGCAGACAAGCACAACTGGGAGGATACAAGCAAGGAAATACAACCTAAAGACTAAATGTCATGGCAGGGCAGACCAGGCCCTTAGCCTTGGTCGGCAACTGGTCTAGGATCGAAGCTCCGACAGGTGGACAGTTAGAGCATTGCTTTGATGATCTGCATACACATACATACATACATACATACATACATACATACATACATACATACATACATACATACATACATACATACATGCATACATAGATACATACATACATACATACATACATACATACATACATACATACATACATACATACATACATACATACATACATACATACATACATACATACATACATACATACATACATACATACATACATACATACATACATACATACAAGAGACAACATTGCAGTTATAGACATATTTCAAGCGAACGAAAGAAGAAGAAGAAGAAGAAGAAGAAGAAGAAGAAGAAGAAGAAGAAGAAGAAGAAGAAGAAGAAGAAGAAGAAGAAGAAGAAGAAGAAGAAGAAGAAGAAGAAGAAGAAGAAGAAGATCTGCAGCTTGACTTGTTCCAGATGTATTGGACTGGTTTGCCTTTTCTCTGGAGTAAACTAGACAGGCCGAGAAAGGGATCATGCTGCATAGGCAACACATGGTCTCTAAATTCAGCCCAGGCTTTGAGTTATGGAGAGGTATAACGCCATCTCTTGTCCCCGCCATGGGTTATCGTTAGTATGTCTTTTTTGAAGCACAATGTAACAAACTATCGTCTGTCAACACGGCAAGGTGCCAGTACAGTATTTGTGAGATGACGCGTGTGCAAGGACTGGTTAGTGTCTATTGTGCATAGACATGTTTGTGCTATGGCGATAAACCCGGAAGGTCGTGGTTCGATACCTGACACGACCACCAGACTGGTTGATCAGCTTTGTGTTCTTGTCTCGATTACGCCATGTGGCCAAGTTATCGAGGTATTTATCCTTCTGCTTTCCCATTGCTCTTTTCCCATCAATCTTGCCAGTTGTCACTAAGCTTTCTAGTGTACTCATAAAATATTTTTTTTAAACATGTACTATCTACGTCACATTTCTCTTTAAAAATGTAAGATTTTCAGTTGTTTCTTTCAGAACTAGCTCAATCATTTTTGTCCGCCCATGATATTATGTGCATTTTTCTCAGAAACCACATCTCCACTGCCATTTGATGTTTCTTAGCTTGTCTGCATATTGTTCTTATTTCACATCCATACATCATCATCATGTGCCATACCGGTAAGCGTGGACGGTCATGTTTTGCCATCTCACTCGATCACCAGAGTCGTGGATCAGCTCAGTGTTCTTGTCTCGACGATACAACGTGGCTAAGCCATCCAAGTATTTACTTCTCTGTCCTCCCCTTGTTCTCTTCCCCTCAATCTTGCCAGTTGTCACCAAGTTTTCCAATTTATTTCTCATAACGTGACCACACAATTGGGACTGTCTACGTCTAATTTCTCTAATCAGTTTACAGTTTTCGTTTATTTCTTGTAGGACTTGGTGATTGACTTTGCTGTCTGTCATGGTATTCTTTGCATTTTCCATGCATTATATAGTTTCTAGAAAACACTCGAACATTCTTCTTCTCGCTGTATTCGGTGGCCATTTATTGGTAAATAGGTTTTCCATCTAACAAAGGGTTTTGCCAGGGCCATCTTTTGTAGATAAGAAAACACGCAGATTTCATTTGGCCAATACTGGGGTTGTCAGAGGCTTGCTGTGATAAAGGAATGTTTGAGATCAAAATATGTTTACACCGTAGTTGATGTTTGATGTGGATGACAGACCTGGATAATATCCATCCATCCATCCATCATGTGCCACAAACATGCCACAAGGCCAAGCCATCCAGGTACTTGCTTCTAGGTCTTCCCCTTGGTCTGTTCCCCTCGATCATGCCAGTTGTCACCAAGTTCTCCAAATCATAATATAGACAGAATAAACGGGTTCGAGTAGATGATAGACTTGTATAGTGTAGACAGAGTAAGCTGGTTCAAGTAGATGATAGGCCTTGCTAGTGTGGTCGAAGTAAACTGGTTCAAGTAGTTGATGGACCTGTCTAGTGTAGGTAAAGTAAGCTGGTTCAAGTAGATGATAGACCTGGATAGGGTAGACAGAATAAACTGGTTTAAGTAGATGATAGACCTGGATAGTGTAGACAGAATAAACTGGTTTAAGTAGATGATAGATCTGTCTAGTGTAGATAGTGTAAACTGGTCCAAGTATATGATAGACCTATCTAGTGTAGATATGGTAAACTGGTTCAAGTAGATGATAGACCTGGATAGTGTAGACAGAGTAAGCTGGTTCAAGTAGATGATAGACCTGTCTAGTGTAGACAGAGTAAGCTGGTTCAAGTAGATGATAGACCTGTCTAGTGTAGACAGAGTAAGCTGGTTCAAGTAGATGATAGACCTGTCTAGTGTAGACAGAGTAAGCTGGTTCAAGTAGATGATAGACCTGTCTAGTGTAGACAGAGTAAGCTGGTTCAAGTAGATGATAGACCTGGATAGTGTAGACAGAGTAAGCTGGTTCAAGTAGATGATAGACCTGTCTAGTGTAGACAGAGTAAGCTGGTTCAAGTAGATGATAGACCTGTCTAGTGTAGACAGAGTAAGCTGGTTCAAGTAGATGATAGACCTGGATAGTTTAGACTGAGTAAACTGGTTCAAGTAGATGATAGACCTGGATAGTGTAGACAGAGTAAGCTGGTTCAAGTAGATGATAGACCTGTCTAGTGTAGACAGAGTAAGCTGGTTCAAGTAGATGATAGACCTGGATAGTTTAGACTGAGTAAACTGGTTCAAGTAGATGATAGACCTGGATAGTGTAGACAGAGTAAGCTGGTTCAAGTAGATGATAGACCTGTCTAGTGTAGACAGAGTAAGCTGGTTCAAGTAGATGATAGACCTGTCTAGTGTAGACAGAGTAAGCTGGTTCAAGTAGATGATAGACCTGGATAGTTTAGACTGAGTAAGCTGGTTCAAGTAGATGATAGACCTGTCTAGTGTAGACAGAGTAAGCTGGTTCAAGTAGATGATAGACCTGTCTAGTGTAGACAGAGTAAGCTGGTTCAAGTAGATGATAGACCTGGATAGTGTAGACAGAGTAAGCTGGTTCAAGTAGATGATAGACCTGTCTAGTGTAGACAGAGTAAGCTGGTTCAAGTAGATGATAGACCTGGATAGTGTAGACAGAGTAAGCTGGTTCAAGTAGATGATAGACCTGTCTAGTGTAGACAGAGTAAGCTGGTTCAAGTAGATGATAGACCTGTCTAGTGTAGACAGAGTAAGCTGGTTCAAGTAGATGATAGACCTGGATAGTGTAGACAGAGTAAGCTGGTTCAAGTAGATGATAGACCTGTCTAGTGTAGACAGAGTAAGCTGGTTCAAGTAGATGATAGACCTGGATAGTTTAGACTGAGTAAGCTGGTTCAAGTAGATGATAGACCTGTCTAGTGTAGACAGAGTAAGCTGGTTCAAGTAGATGATAGACCTGTCTAGTGTAGACAGAGTAAGCTGGTTCAAGTAGATGATAGACCTGGATAGTTTAGACTGAGTAAACTGGTTCAAGTAGATGATAGACCTGGATAGTGTAGACAGAGTAAGCTGGTTCAAGTAGATGATAGACCTGTCTAGTGTAGACAGAGTAAGCTGGTTCAAGTAGATGATAGACCTGTCTAGTGTAGACAGAGTAAGCTGGTTCAAGTAGATGATAGACCTGGATAGTTTAGACTGAGTAAACTGGTTCAAGTAGATGATAGACCTGGATAGTGTAGACAGAGTAAGCTGGTTCAAGTAGATGATAGACCTGTCTAGTGTAGACAGAGTAAGCTGGTTCAAGTAGATGATAGACCTGTCTAGTGTAGACAGAGTAAACTGGTTCAAGTAGATGATAGACCTGTCTAGTGTAGACAGAGTAAGCTGGTTCAAGTAGATGATAGACCTGTCTAGTGTAGACAGAGTAAGCTGGTTCAAGTAGATGATAGACCTGGATAGTGTAGACAGAGTAAGCTGGTTCAAGTAGATGATAGACCTGGATAGTGTAAACAGAATAAACTGGTTTAAGTAGATGATAGACCTGGATAGTTTAGACTGAGTAAACTGGTTCAAGTAGATGATAGACCTGGATAGTGTAGACAGAGTAAGCTGGTTCAAGTAGATGATAGACCTGGATAGTGTAAACAGAATAAACTGGTTTAAGTAGATGATAGACCTGGATAGTGTAGACAGAATAAACTGGTTCAAGTAGATGATAGACCTGGATAGTGTAGACAGAATAAACTGGTTTAAGTAGATGATAGACCTGGCTAGTGTAGACAGAATAAACTGGTTCAAGTAGATGATAGACCTGGATAGTGTAGACAGAATAAACTGGTTCAAGTAGATGATAGACCTGGATAGTGTAGACAGAGTAAGCTGGTTCAAGTAGATGATAGACCTGGATAGTGTAGACAGAATAAACTGGTTCAAGTAGATGATAGACCTGGCTAGTGTAGACAGAATACACTGGTTTAAGTAGATGATAGACCTGGCTAGTGTAGACAGAATACACTGGTTCAAGTAGATGATAGACCTGGATAGTGTAGATAGAATAAACTGGTTCAAGTAGATGATAGACCTGGATAGTGTAGACAGAATAATCTGGTTCAAGTACATGGTAGATCTGTATAGCGTAGACTGAGTAAGCTGGTTCAAGTAGATGATAGACCTGTCTAGTGTAGACAGAATAAACTGGTTCAAGTAGATGATAGACATGTCTAGTGTAGACAGAATAAACTGGTTCAAGTGGATGATAGACCTGGATAGTGTAGACAGAATAAACTGGTTCAAGTAGATGATAGACCTGTCTAGTGTAGACAGAATAAACTGTTTCAAGTGGATGATAGACCTGGATAGTGTAGACAGAGTAAGCTGGTTCAAGTAGATGATAGACATGTCTAGTGTAGACAGAATAAACTGGTTCAAGTGGATGATAGACCTGGATAGTGTAGACAGAATAAACTGGTTCAAGTAGATGATAGACCTGGATAGTGTAGATAGAATAAACTGGTTCAAGTAGATGATAGACCTGGATAGTGTAGACAGAATAATCTGGTTCAAGTAGATGATAGACCTGGATAGTGTAGACTGAGTAAGCTGGTTCAAGTAGATGATAGACCTGGATAGTGTAGACAGAGTAAGCTGGTTCAAGTAGATGATAGACATGTCTAGTGTAGACAGAATAAACTGGTTCAAGTGGATGATAGACCTGGATAGTGTAGACAGAATAAACTGGTTCAAGTAGATGATAGACCTGGATAGTGTAGATAGAATAAACTGGTTCAAGTAGATGATAGACCTGGATAGTGTAGACAGAATAATCTGGTTCAAGTACATGGTAGATCTGTATAGCGTAGACTGAGTAAGCTGGTTCAAGTAGATGATAGACCTGTCTAGTGTAGACAGAATAAACTGGTTCAAGTAGATGATAGACATGTCTAGTGTAGACAGAATAAACTGGTTCAAGTGGATGATAGACCTGTCTAGTGTAGACTGAGTAAACTGGTTCAAGTAGATGATAGAGCTGTCTAGTGTAGACTGAGTAAGGTGGTTCAAGTAGATGATAGACCTGTCTAGTGTAGACAGAATAAACTGGTTCAAGTAGATGATAGACATGTCTAGTGTAGACAGAATAAACTGGTTCAAGTGGATGATAGACCTGGATAGTGTAGACAGAGTAAGCTGGTTCAAGTAGATGATAGACCTGGCTGATGCTGACAGGGTAATATGGTTCAAATAGACGATTGACTTGGCTAGTGTTGATATAGTTAAAGATTGAGATGGTTGATATACCTGGCTAGTGATGACATAGTTGTTGGTTCAGGTACATGATAGACATAGTAAACCTTCTGTTTTGGACTATCAAGGATAGACAACTTACGGTTTTAGAATGCTAGGGTTATACAGCTCACTGTTATGGAATGCCAGGCTTAGACAACTCACGATTTTCGACTGTGTAGGATAGACAATTCACGGTTTAGGACTGTAAAGGATAGACAACTCGGCTATTTTAGACTGCCAAAGATACACAACTCACGGTTTTGGAATGTCAGGGTTAGACAACTCGTGGTTTTGGACTGTCAAAGATAGACAACTAACGTTTTTGGGCTGTCAAAGTTAGACAACTCACAGTTTTGTCATGTCAGGGTTAGACAACTCACGGTTTTGGAATGCCAGGGTTATACAACTCACGGTTTAGAAATGCCAGGTTATACAATTCAAGGTTTTGGAACGCCAAGGTTAGACAACTCATGGTTTTGGAATGCCAGGGTTAGACAACTCACAGTTTTGGACTGCCAAGGATAGACAACTCACGGTTTTGGACTGTCTAGGGCAGGTGGCGCACAGGGTGGAGAACTCAACAGTTTTGTAATGACTAGGATAGACTTTGAATGGTATGAACTCCACTGCAGAGCAGGTATGAAAAGTGGCTTGAGACCATCAGATGAGCTCCCCCTCCAAGAATGTTTCGACCCCTTTACCTTCCTTTCATTCTCAGTGGGCCTGGTTTATGACTCTCAGACTTTTTTCTCCTGCCGTACGTTCGACAATCCACCTTCGATACATTTCGTATGTCGTACTTATCCCGCATTAGCATAGCTATATGTGCCTGCCCAGAAGACACCGCATCCTCAGGGAGGTGAACACTTTGCACTCTGTGCATCTGCCGTTATCACTGCAACTCTTTGATCGAGGGAAATCCAGTTTCTTTCCTTGCCGTTTTACATCTGGCATCGCCCCCTCCTCGGTGGCTCACTATGACCAACAAGGCGCATGTTGCCTTCTTCATACCCCGTTCACAACTTAAAGATCCGACCTCCTTCACGCTCCCAGCGAAAGCCAGCTCTACCTCTGGACTAATTCCATAACGGGCTTCAACTCCCCACCCTCAACAGTTTTGAAATGTCAAGAATAGTCTTTGAGAACTCGTAGAGACTTGTACAGAACTAAATAGCTTTGGACTGTCAAGGGTGGATTACTCGGTGGCTTTGGACTGCTATGGGTCGGAAGCTTGGCGACTCTGGAATGTCATTGACAGGCAACTGTGCTAAATTCTGCCAGTTTAGCTGAATACCTATGTGTCCTTTTAGAAAAGGCAATGTAATTTTAATGCACACCTTGTTCTAAGGGCGTAAATTATGATGCCTTCAAATATATACTAGGTCACATGATGTGGAGTGATTAGTTTGTTTCTTCGCTACCAAAAACGTTGCTTGTTATTTTGCAAGGACTTTTGATCAACCCGAGAGTGATTTGTTTTAGGTTACTGTATTTTCCTTTTCTTCTTCTTTGTCTTCTGTACCTCCTCCACCTACTCCTCCCCTATACTCCTTATCATCCTCATTCTTTTCCTTAACTACTTCTTCTTCTTCTTCTTCTTCTTCTTCTTCTTCTTTTGCTTCTTCTTCTTCTTCTTCTTCTTCTTCTTCTTCTTCTTCTTCTTCTTCTGCTATAAACGTTTGCTTTGCTTGGTGTATAGCATTTATGGCAATGCCTAGATGTCTGCTGTGTAGTCCTAGACCAGTGGTTCTCAACCGGTGGAGAATTTCCCCCCTCCCCCGGGGGAATTTTAAGGTTTCCAGGGGGGAGGGGTGGGGGAATTAAGATTATTTCAAGATCGTGTTAATACAAGAACCGATTACTTGATATTGTTTTTCCTTTCATACTGTACGGTTCTGTACGTCTCACCCTTCTAAAATTCAATGTATAAAGTAAGTAGATCCACAAATCATGTTTTATGTGGACGTCTAGACTTGGTTTAGTATGTGCTATTAAATGTAGCTTCCACTATTACGTATATTGT
Organism: Cepaea hortensis; assembly: GCA_963921405.1. Taxonomy (NCBI): domain Eukaryota; kingdom Metazoa; phylum Mollusca; class Gastropoda; order Stylommatophora; family Helicidae; genus Cepaea; species Cepaea hortensis. The sequence goes on along the minus strand of OY992897.1, from coordinate 61,979,912 downwards.
GTAGGGGCGGGGCGGGATTTTTAGGTAGGAATTATGAAAGGGGGGAATGAAGTTCGGAAAATATGGTGAAGGGGCACGGGCGAAATTTTAGGTAGGAAATACGAAAGGGGGGAGGGGGGAATGACGTTCTGAAAATATGGTGAAGGGGGCAAGGGCCAAAAAAGGTTGAGAACCACTGTCCTAGACCTTTTAGGCCAACATCTTCTGACTTCGACGATACAGGTTTCTCAGTGTGTACCCTGTCCAGCGTCAGTATCTTGTCCTCAACTCTTGGTTCACTGGGATATGTTTAGTTCTCTCGGTGTGCTTTCAGGTCTCCCACTATGTTACTTGCCTTGTGGGTTCCTATCTAGGCACATGGATAATATCAGATGGAAGATGCATCAATGAGATAAAGAACAGCATTTTTTTTTTAATGTTGCATATCCCTTACAGGACGTTGCAGTCAACACCAGCATTTTTTAGCTGTTGTTGATTACTAGGCAAGTTTTACGTTCAGTAGTTTGCCATTACTTTCTGAACGACCGGCTCACATACTGCCGTAAATTATCAGCGCGGCGGGTTCCGCTGCCGAATGTCGCGCAGCTGTTTTCTCCATGTGAATATACGGGATTACGAGCAACGTCGTTAAACCCTTGGCCAGGGAGACCGGCAAAGAACAGAATAGGATAAGGAAATACTTCATTCTACCAAATAAAGAACGTTTTATGCAATAAGTCACTGTCCTTGAAAGTTAGAAAAATGAGTTCTTGCATGTTACATAGAACCAGTTTTAACATACGGCTGCGAATTATGGACAGTTAGTAAATAAGCGAAAAAAAATCCATGGAAGCTTTGGATATGTGGTTTTATAGAAGAATGCTGAAAATTAATTGGACTGCCAAAATGAGCAATCAGAACGTTTTAGGAGAAGCTGAGTCGCAAAGACAACTTATCACAAACATCAGAAACAGGCAGTCGTCGTTTTTTTTATTTTTTACCACGTTATGAGAAGACAAAAACTGGAACATGTTGTGACAACCGGGCATATTTGCGGAAAGAGAAATAGAGGAAGACAGCGTGAGAAGATTCTTGACAGTCTTGTGTCATAGCAAGGTAGGGAGTCAACACACGAATTGATCCATGACGTCGGAGATCGTAATTTGTGGAGATGCATGATCGCCCTCGCCATACAGCAAGGCACTAGATAATGATGATGATGATGTGTATTCCACACAAGAGAGTTACACAACCTTCAGGTTTTCTCAGCGCAAATACCACATCATTACATTGAAACTACGTCATAACCGTTTGCCATACTGATCCACCGTCAATCTACTTAGATCCCTGTCTATCTTCTGTCAGTCCCCCGTGCAGCCTTATCACCCCCAGCGACTAAGACGCGCTTTAATGTAACCTTCTCATAAGGTAACATACTGGTCATTATCTGGTTTTACGAAGCAACATACTGATTATTATCTTGTTTTGTGAAGTAACATACGAATCGTTATCTTGTGTACATAGCACCGACCCCGACAGTTATCAAAGTCTAGCTTTGTTTACTCAAGAACAATTAATCCCAGTTTCGTGTCCGGCTTATTTATTTCTATTGTTTTAAACGACCGCATTGACCCATATAAAAAGTACCATTTTGTCGCGGCTCTTCTGGAATCTTCTTGACGTAGGATGTAAACTTTGCCCCGGGTAGTTCATGAATGATATGTTTCTGCCATTGGAAACTAAATGTTAGTGTTTGCTCACTTTAAACTCAAGCGTAATCCATATACGTGCACCTTCTAGTCAACTGGACTGATTTTTCCGTGTGCATTAGCTTTCCCTATTACCATTATCAAGTGAATCCTCTCCGATTTCTGGGGTACTTGTAATTTATTTCCCCAAGTCAAGGACGAGAAGTCAACATTTTAGTCCAACTGACCGATATAGTGGTTGAACCCGCTACCTGGTAATCAGCACACCGGAAGTGTAAGACCGACCGCTCTTATCCATTCGATCACGCTGACCTCCAACGTACTCCTGTAGATAATGGTACTATTCTAATCGTGGGGAGGATACAGTACCCACGCAGGCCTACCCCTAGCCTTTAGTGAGTGCTGTGTTGAAGCCTGACCCGGTTACGGCACCATATACACGAGTGAAATTCCAGTACTGATCATGCACACCATACTGGAGAGGGGAAGAGGGCTTCACAACACAGTCCCTAAGCCACAGATACTTCATTATGGAGTCGTGCAGAGTTGGTAAAAATATAAAAACACGTTGGACTATGATGATGGGTCTAGTATATTGCCAAGGTATACAGAAGAACGACGGGGAAGAACTGGAGAGAGGGGGGCAGAGAGGTCGAAAGAGAGAGATGAGAGAGAGACGAACATGAATAGAAAGAGAAAGGAAGATAACGAAAGGCAGAAAGAATCAGGGACAGCGAGTGAGAGGCAAAGTTAGATTAACGAGAGGAAGACAGTGAACGACAGAGAGGATCGGGAAAATCCAGAGAGAGAGAGAGAGAGAGAGAGAGAGAAAGAGAGAGAGAGAGAGAGAGAGAGAGAGAGAGAGAGAGAGAGAGAGAAACAAAGCGAAGCAGAGAGAATCAGTGACAGTGGATCAAAGAAGAGAGCGTCCACAGGCACGATTTCTCTTTACAAATTATCCAATTGATTAGACAGCAAACAACCAAACTGAGAATCAAATATCTAATTTAAAAAAAATAGTCCACATCATTGCTTCTCCAGAGTAGCGCAGAAAAAACCCACTTGTATTTCTCGTTACACTTTTTTGCCAAATTAGTTAGTTAGTTAGTTAGTCGACAGATCATCCTCGTTGCACATCGGACCATTCAGTCCATAAGTGCTCGGATCCCCTCCTCAGCAAATCCCGCAGCCAAATTAGCATTATCATTGTGATTTATCATCCTAATCAGTACTGTTGTCATGTGAAGAAATCAATAGCAATGAATCAGTTGAAAAAAGGGATGCTGCAGTTAGTCAGTAATAGCGTGACTGCTTGCGTCATTTACTTTTCCTTTAGCGCTCTATCTCATATGGTTTCGAGAGTAAGCGTATATATATTCTTCGTGATCTTCAAATTGCTATAGGTTAACTGCTGAAAGTCACAGATGCCATCTTGGAATAGAGTAGAGTTATGAAGTATCCTAACAAGGACACAATTCCTTCTTCTTCTTCGCACTCATTCCAAAGAATTTATGGTAAAGTGAGTTATAATGCACTGTTTTTGGGACTCAATATATCTAATTTTAATAAGCGCTTTTGGGGTTTGATGTCCCTAGCATTTGATTGTTCCCAGTCTACGTACAAGGTGTGTGTCTGACTTCGTCCGCTCCCCATCCCTTGACTTATTCGACATGGTAGACCTTTCAGCAGACAAACAAACTTTATTTTCACAGGGTTAAGAATTGGGCACGCAGGCCCGTCTAACATTCTGCCACACTATCGCATGCATAGATCCTTGCTGTCATAGTTGCACGCAAGCTCCTCTACATCTCCAAGGCGAAGACACAAAAGAGAGGTAGAAAAAAACGAAACAAACAATTTGGTAACAGTTAAAACCTATAACTACAGATCTCTTGTCATGAAGATACAAAAGAGGGGTAGACAAAACGAAACACACATTTTGATAAAAGTTAAAAACTATGACTACATGCCTCTTGTCATGAAGACACAAAAGAGGGAATCACATGCCTGAAAACTGAATTCTAAATTTAAGAATCGACATTACTCATCTCATCTCATCATGTTCCTCTTGTACATTGCGGTGTCGAGGTGAAGTATGAATAGCGGGAGAGTGCCCGTTTTTGGGCTTCATGTATCGATATGCCCATGGACTCTGCTATTCGGAAAGTATTCCCTCCGTCCAACGTTTACGTGGTCGGCCTCTTCCTCTGTTTCCATCTGGTCTGTACATCATTGCTTGTTGTGGTATGCTGTTGAATGGTAACTACTTGCATGGCCAAACCATTTATCGACATTACTGCACTTTGGAAATTTCTACGCGTGTTCCGTTTCCCGCTTAAAAAGCCACTGAAGGGTTTCCATATTGATTTATGATTATTCCAGTAGCAATTTGTTTAAAGTCCTCATAGCTTTTCCTCTACGCTTTGAGTATCGCCCAGACCCTCCACGCACTCCCTTCTGAGCCCTTCTGGGGTTTTTTCTGCATTTCTTTAGTCATACAAATGGCATTCTAACTAATTCAGCGCCAAACAAAAAGTAGCTTAAATGTCGACAGGGTCGACTTCATTGCGCCGGGTTTTATCCCATATGGCTCGGTCTCTTTCCGCAGCGCCGAAAGCATCGCTCAAAGCACAAACTCCGTAGCTCTAGCGACGACCCACAGGAGTCTCCGAAAAATTTAACTCGTGAACCGAAGGACGCGGCCCGGAATCGAACCCACAACCTTCGGAGCCCGAGTTAAACGGCATGACCACTTCGCCACGAAGACTCCTTTACATTATAATTTATGTATTTTTATAATTTATGTATTATAATTTACATTATAATACTTGTTCATTTGATTGTGTACCATTGTCTAGTTCAAACCTTTTTTTTTTTTTTTTTTTTTTCTTAAATGTCGACTTTTAATCGACTTTTAAGCAAACAAAAAGTAAGTTTTGACTAGACAATGGTACACAATCAAATGAACAAGTATTATAATGTAAATTTCCGATCACCGAGTACTGAAATTGAAGACGATGCACGAAACATAACAAATAAATTGACCCTGGTAAGGCGATATATCGTCCCTTTGTCCAAACTGAGTGTCATATTTGGTGATATATTATCCGTTTGAACTGAAACAGTTAGTTATAACATCCTCAGGTGTTCTCGGTGTGTGTCCTATCCAGCGTCAGCATTTTTTCCTCGCCTCTTGGTTGATTGTATTTGTCTCTCCTTGAGCCCCACGTTGATGATTCTCTCATACGTCTCAGTTCTAATTTTGGGTAGGCACCAATTACTGCCTTAAAGAGGCTGGCGAAAACAGAACATTATATACAACAATAAGAAAGAGACAAACAGCTTTTTTTGGTCATGTGATGAGAAGAGAGGCGCTGGAGAACATCGTGACAACTGGAAAGATCGAGGGGAAGAGAGGCAGAGGCAGACCACGAGAAATAATGCTGGATGGATTGCGACGGTGGCATGGGGGAATATCAACAGCAGAGTTGATCCAGAAAACCAAAGACAGAGATCTGTGGAGAGTCATGAACGCCAACGCCAGTCGACACGGCACTTGATGATGATGATGATGACCAATTACTGCATGTTCGCTGTAACCGCACCATATGTGGGTAACTTTTTTTTTGCCTAATGAATGCACTCACAGATATTCATAGACACTTAATTAAATATAGGAAGGAAATATAGATTATATACAACTATACAACATAAAAATTTAACCTGTCGCCAACAAATGATGTCCGCACTTCGTTTTAGAAATATATGTATTTTCCCCACAGCCACAGCGAGGCATTGTTGCAAATTAAAAGCGCAGGTTGGAATCCCGAGTAGTCATTATAGTTTTTACTTTCCATATCACCTAGTGTTTCTGTAATGTCTATTTCTTTAATCTATTTCTATGAATGCCGATGAATACCTGTAAATGTATTTCTCATGCTGTTTCTGGGTGTTTCTAATGCCTCGAGGTTTCCCAACTACTGACACAACTGTTTGCCTGTTAGGCCATCTTGTGGATATTTCATGTTGACAAAACCGACATTGCTGCATGAAAGACACACCAAGAACAACTAAGATTAGTTGAAATTAGTAATACAAATAATATACAAGCCTCTATTTTAAATAAATTAGAGTCATGTTGTCGCGTTTAGGAAATTCTTAATACGTGTGTTAGGTGGGGCCGTGATTTCGACATAATTAAAATATGCGATAAGATATGGCGAGTTTTGTTACATAAACACATCCGTGAAGATAGACTAAGACACAGTCGACGGTTAGTTTACCAATGTAAGGCTATCAGCACGGAGACGTACAGGCGGTGTCTTGTCGTATCAGTTGTAGAGCAAAGGTAAGGGCTCACTAGTGGAAAATATTATCTCTCCGTTGATTTTGTAGTGGCATTTTAAATATTAGAAGTTAAATGTAGAAGATACATGGTTGATACTGTAGTTCAGGTGTTAGGCATTTGGATATGCTAGGTCACAGTTGTAAGTTTCTTTCCTCGCTGTTTTTTTTTCTGACCGGAATTTCCTGAAATTTTTGACAAATATCCTGTGGACGCAAAGATAAGAGCTCTCGCTCTTAAACTTACGGTGTGCTAACGGCCGAGTAGGTGGTTCATTCTCTACACAGAACGTTGACTTCTAGTTTAGAAAACAGTGGCAAACTACTGAACGTAAAAGTGCTTAGACAATAAAAACTGGGGTGCATGGCAACGTTCTGCATTGGGCATATCACACTTTTAAAATCATCTTATGGCCCTGGGTTGACTGCAGAGTTGCACTACTTGGGGAACGAATTCTACATTGCGGTGAATAGAATACAGACCTTGGTCTTTGTAAGCCATAGTGTCCAATGTGGTTTGGTAACTCTACAAATGTGAAGAGGCGTGTTCAACATTTACGGTAAGACGTATTTCAGGGAATGTTCAGTTTGTGTCAACATCATGGTTATAAGAGGTATATTGTGCGAGTCTGGTGTAAGGAAAGGAGAGCATGTCGTCGCAATGGAAAAGCTGAAAGGGGGAGGCAGGGGAGACCAACAGAGAGAAGATGCTGAACAGTGTGATATCATGGCATGGAGGAACATCAGTGTCAGAGCAGATTAGCAGTATACGAGACAGGAGGCTGTGGATAGACATGATCACCATCGCCAGATGGCATGGATTATAAGAATATTGGTAGTACACGAGACAGAAGACTGTGGACAGACATGATCACCAACGCTACACGGCATGGACTATCAGAGGATTGGCAGTACACTAGACAGAAGGCTGTGGACAAACATGACCACAAACGCCACACGGCATGGACTCTCAGAAGATTGGCAGTACACGAGACAGAAGGCTGTGGACAGACATGATCACCAACGCCACACGGCATGGACTATAAGAAGATTGGCAGTACACGAGACAGAAGGCAGTGGACAGACATGATCACCAACGCCACACGGCATGGACTATAAGAAGAAGATGTTTTATGAAAACCAGAAAACTCACACCTACAAAAGTCTGTCTTCAGAAACATTGTTAGTGTCCTGGTCTGCTGTATACGAATGCTGGACAAAGAGTAGGGAAATGATGAAAGAGACTGGAGGCAGTGGACATGTGGATTTTCAAAAGAACGAGGAGGATATCGAGGACACCGGAAAAAATTAATCAGGATGTTTTGTTTGTATTTGTTTTTATTTGTATTTTATTTTATTTTAATTTTTTTTTTCGTTCGCTCAGTTTGAGCTCAAACGTAGTTCACAGACGTGCTACTACTACTAGTTGCAACTACAGCTGAGTGAAGTGAACTGATTTTGTGTGAGGGTTAGATTTCCCATCAGGCGAACCCACCCCAACTTCTGAGGCACTTGTAATTTACGTCCTCAAGTCAAAGACGAAAAGTCAACATTTAAATCCAACTGACTTTGCGTGTGGAATGAACGTACAACAGCCGCGGTCGCCAGAGAAAGTTTAAGTGCCAGAGGGTTACATCTCTCGGCCACGTCGACCTAAGGGAACTATTGTCTGCACGTCTTACTTTACTAGATCACTTCACATCAAAACCATAAGTCACGGACGGGTAGATGAGATTTACGGGACATCTCAACAGTAGCTTCTATGTGTCCATATCGCTGATGTTCACCCTTTCTGCTTGGGATATTTTCATCCTTTCCCCTAGTGATATTTTCATCCTGTCACATAGGAATATATTCATCCTTCGCAGGTCCGCATGGTCGAATGTATAAGAACGCGTGTTCTTAAACATCCGGTGTGCTGATGCCGAGGTATTTGGTCAACCCCTTCACCGGAATGCTTGACTAAAATGGTGATCTTTCGTTCTTGACTTGGGGACGTTAATTACAAGTACCTCTGAAGTCGGAGTGGGATCGCCTGATGGCGGGGAACACTGTTAATAAGGAAAGCTATCCAACACGCAAAATTCAGCCCATCACTACTATAAATAGTGTGTGTGGGCTACGCTTGAGTTCAAAGCGGGCGAGCGAAAAAAGAAAAAAAACAAGTTCATCCTTCCACCTAGCAATTTTTTTATCCTTTTACCTAGGGATATTTTCATCCTTTCACCCAGGAATATTTTAATTCTTTCTATGTATGTTTTCATCCTTCCACCTAGTGATATTTTCATCTTTTCACTTAGGAATATTTTCATCCTTTCATCCTGGATATTTATATCCATTCACCCATGGATATTTTCATTCTTTACAGGGATATTTTCATCCTTTCATCTAGGGATATTTTCATTCTTTCTATGGATGTTTTCATCTTTTCACCTAGGAATATTTTCATCCTTTCACCTAGGGATATTTTCATCCTTTCACCTAAGGATATTTTTCATTCTCTCTATAGATATTTCAGTCATCCTTTTACCTAGGAATATTTTCTTTCTCTCTATAGATATTTTCATCCTTCCACCTAGGGATATTTTCATTCTTTCCATGGATATTTTCATCCTATCACCTAGGTATATTTTTAGGCCTTTAAACACAGACATCAAAAACAATATGTTACACGATTTATTCCTGGTATTTTTAGTTGCATCTCGCCAGGTGCATAAAGCAAAGTTGTATATCATATAAAGTGAGTAAATTAATATTTTAGCTGAAACACGTAAAAAACATTGTCACGGGTATTGTTCAAATGTGGAGGAGCATTTGTTACCCCCATGGTAATTTCAAATTTAAAGCAAACTCTTTTTGTTTGCATAAAATTGGCTGGATTAGCCTAATTGCTTATTCTTCACTATATTTGAGCAATCGTTTATTGTTCGTTGCTTACAGTGTGCGGAACACTTTTTCTTTGTTAACTTTCTGACCATAGTTTATTAGTGTTGATAAAAGTTGTTTGGAGGTGGGGTGGGGGGGTGAGTGGTCCCGAGGTATGGTGTCCGCCTCTAGTGCTGGAGTCCAGCGTTCAAGCCCCGGTAAGGGCCTGCATTTTTTCACGTGGACTTCTAGTAACAAATTTCCCCTGGTCTCTGGGTAGTGAGATCGGACGCTGTGTATTGTTGCGCACGTAAATAATCCCTTGGCAGTTGGAAATCGAAAAAGAGTGGCCTAACGGCTCTGCAGGGTAAAATTTCGAGTTAAAAATCTACCCAAAGTATTTCAGGATCCTCGCCGGTGCACTGAGCTGAGATTCCCCGGAATCAGGCTTGAGTTAGGAGTAGAACGGAGCACTTATGGGTTACACCCGCGTGCCGTGATGTTGATCCGTCGACTAAACTAAACCAAGATGATAAATCGACGACGGGGGCATTTTATAGCCTGTCGAATGCACATTGATTCCCGTGCACATTCTTGTCGACATACGGATCCTACGATCATGCTTCTCCATGTCTTGCCATCTCCAACGCCATGCATCAATTTGCGTGTTGACTCCCTTATTCGCCATAACATAACACCGTCAAGAATTTGTTATACCTGTCTTCCGCCATATCTCTTTCGACAAATATTTTTCTTTGCAAATTAGCTTCCCTCAAAATGTCCAGATTACGCATTCTGGCTTTCCAATGAATTTTCAACATTCCTCTATAAAACCGCCTCTCCAAAGCTTCCATGGATTATTTCGCTTGTTTACGAATTGTCCAGGATTTGCAAGCATACTGGTTCTACGTAACATGAATTCTTTTTCTAACTTCCAATGACAAGAATGTATTGCATAAAATGTTATGACTAATCTACTGCTTGTAAGTTCTGATCAAGCCTATTGTATCCTTTTTGCGGGGGGGGGGGGGAGAGAGGGGTGGGTTTCCGCTCACTTTGGGCTGAATTTTGCGTGCAGATTAGCTTTCCTGATGAGAAGTCAAAAGTTTAGTCCGCCTGACCGGTGTAAGGGTTGATCCCGCTACCTTGGCATCGGCACACCAGGGGTTTAAGAGCAAGTGATCTTATCCATTCGGCCATACTGACCTCTATGTTAACAGTTGTGTGATGTTGTCCACATATACGCTGTTTATAAAGTTGTGGTTATGTTAACAGATGTGTTATGTAGTTCACGTACAAGTTTGTTATAAATGTGTGGTTGTGTTAACAATTGTGTGATGTTGTCCACATATACGCTGTTTATAAAGTTGTGGTTGTGTTAACAATTGTGTTATGTAGTCCACATAGAATTCGTTATAAATTTGTTGCTGTGTTAAAAATTGTGTGATGTAGTCCATCAATTGTGTGATATAGGTTAGTTTCTCTGTCTTCCTCTGCCTCTCTTGTCCAATATGTTTCCACACTAGGCTAATTTCTCTCTGTCTCTCTAGCTCTGTCTTCCTTGTCCAATATTTTCCCACGTTAAGCTAACTGCTCTGCCTTCATTTGATACGTGTCTTAAACCTCACTGTCTTTCCATGATGATTTTCATGTCGTATCTATGACAAATGGGTTTACTGAACGCAGTTTCATAATTCCCGGACATCAGAATCACATGATTTGGGAGCACATCGCATTGCGATGATTTGGAATGAGAAGTCGACGTTATGAAAGCAATGGCAAACTACTTGACGTGAAACATTGCATAGTAAATCACTAAAAATGCTGGGGTTGACTGCAAAGGGGTGTATCAGGACACGAGATTAACTTGATGATTCAAATGAGCGGTCTCGTGACATCTGTTATCTGTAAATATCTCAGCATTTATTTTCTGCTCTGTCGATGATGTTCTATTGGTTTCTGCGTGCATCATGACGCAAGGGTGCAGTCACGTGTGAGGAAATCAGGACTGCAAGAGCTGTGGAGAAAAGGCAGGACAGAAAAACCACTGCAGGAGAGCCTCCTCCTGGAACGTCAAGAATTCTTTGTCCACATTGTCAAAGAACATTTCGAGCCAAAATAGGCCTTATCAGCCATCTTAGAACTCACGGATCCATACTTTCAACCCCACTGGATGAAATGAAGGGTCATCATCATTCTTGATGGACAAACAACAACATTGGTTTCGGTTCTATCTACGATGTTCTCTTGGTTTCTGCCCACCATGCTCTCTTGGTTTCTGCCCACAATGTCCTCTTATTTCCTGCCCACGATGTTCTTTTCGCTTTCTGCATCCCCTCGTGATGCTTTCTTTTTTTCCTCACTTTCCAACTGTTCTCTTGTTTTCTTCCCACGATGTTCTCTTATTTTCTGCTCTTTTTGCGATGTTCTCTTGTTTTCTGTGCTGCCCACGATGTTCTCTTGTTTTCTGTGCTGCCCACGATGTTCTCTTGTTTTCGGCCCACGAGGTTGACTTCTCGAATTTGAATTGTACCTCTGAAGTCGCAGTGGGATCGCCTGATGGCGAGGGACACTGGCAATATGGCAAGCTAATCCACACTCAAAAGTCAGTCCAGTGTACTAGTAGAAGTAATACGTGCATAGACTACGCTTGAGTTAAAGCGAGCTAACGCCCCCCCCCCCCCCACCAAAAAAAAACACTGTAAAAAAACCACAACTTTATAACGAATTTGTGTGGATATCATTACAAACTGTTAACATAATCACAGCTTTACAACGAGCATGTAGGTGGACAACACCACACAATTGTTTAAAAAACATCACTGCCTTATAACCATCAATATTATCATCATCTTCCACTTTTTCCGTCAAGCGTTGTTGGTAGGAATAGTTGACGTCCTATGGCTGGTACTGGATAGTGTCATTCTTTGTGATTGTATAATGTCTTTGATGTCGTCAATCCATTTTCCTCTCGGACGTTCTCTTGCTCTCGTACCAGATCGTCTTTGATGTACGGGCCAGTGCTGGTAGTTGATGGTATTGCATTCTAATGAGATGACCAAACCAATTGCCATGTGTGTTATGGGGGATCATACAGGTAGCCAAGAATAGTAACGCTGCAACCTGCCATGCATGTCGTAGGAGGTGAATAAGGCTGGTTGGCTGAAGACTGGCTACTTCATGGCGTAGACAAGTTTAGCTGTAAAATCAAGCTAATCATGAACATGGCTACACAGTCCTTTATGTGAGTTGGTTGAGGGCTTATCTTTTCGGAAATGACTCGCAGAAAAGGAAGGAGGGGAGGAGGAGGAAGGAGGAGGGGTAGGAAGAAGAGTGTAGGAGGAAGAGAAGAAGGTGGGGATTTATCTTTTGGGAGATGACAAGCAGACGAGGAAGGAGGAGGAGGAGGAAGAAGAAGGAGGAGGAAGAAGAGAAGAAGAAGTGTAGGAGTAAGAGAAGAAGGAATAAGAAGATGAGAAGAGGTGAAGGGTGATGAGGAAGAGGAGGATCAATAAGATAAAGAAGAAGTAAGAAGAGAAGGAGGATGAGTAAGAAAAAGAGGAGGAGGAAAAAGAAGGAGCAAGCGGAGGAGAAGGTGGAGGAAGAAGAAAACGAGAAGAAGAGTAAGAGGAAAAGAAGGGTGAATAAGAAGTGGAGAAATTACACTGGGAGAAGTAAGAAGATGGAGTAAGATGAATAGGAAGAGGATGAGAAAGAAGAAGGAGTTAGAGAAAGAGGAGAATATTTTCAGTTCTGGACACGAAAAACATGTCATGGCTTCCATTTGGCTTTATTGTGTGCAAGTTTATTTATGCTCTGGTGTGTGTGTGTGTGTGTGTGTGTGTGTGTGTGTGTGTGTGTGTGTGTGTATGTGTGTGTGTGTGTGTGTGTGTTTTACATTTCTACTCAAATAAATAAAACTGTTTATTCTCGTTTACAGCAAGGTTGCATTGGCTTCTAATTTGCATCCTTTGGATTGTTTTGCAGTACAGGCTGTATAGTGACAACAAACATGGCAGTTTTCAGACAGAAAACCCTGATTTGGTTGACAGTATTCTTAGTGTGCCTGGCCAGTGTTTGTACAGTTAAAGGAAGTACCCCAAAACCCACTGTTAAAACCAAGAGCACTCATGCATATACATCATCATCATCCGGTAAAGGTACTAATACAACTGTTATACCTACAGCAGCACATACGACTCCACATACGGGGACCAAACCTCCTGAGGATGGTCACACAAGTGCGCCAGACAAACCTACCAATGCCTCATCTAATATGCATACGTCAACAAACACTACTACCAAGCTGCCTACCACTACTCCAACGACAACTACCACGACGCCAACCACTACTCCAACGACAACTACCACGACGCCAATCACTACTCCAACGACAACTACCACGACGCCAACCACTACAACTAAAACGACAACTACCACGCCGCCAACCACTAATCCAACGACAACTACCACGACGCCAACCACTACTCCAACGACAACTACCACGACGCCAACCACTACTCCAACGACAACTACCACGACGCCAACCACTACAACTAAAACGACAACTACCACGCCGCCAACCACTACTCCAACGACAACTACCACGCCGCCAACCACTTCTAATCCAACAACTACTACAACGACGACTACTACCACGACACCAACCACCACAACTACTACTACCACGCCAACCACAACAACCACGTCTACTTCAACTATACCAACTACCACGCCGACCGTACCATCTACTGAAATCTCAACTGTTAGCAATGGTGGAGCAACATCAGCCGTAGAAGTCGAAGCAACGACAGCAGGTGGATCGACTGAGTCTCCGCAGACCACAACCGAAACGACTCCAACAACAACAGGTACGTTGCCTACAGGTTAGTTAGTCGACAGATCATCCTCATTGCACATCGAACCATTCAGTCCATAATTGCTAGGATCCCTTCCTCAGTATATCCCGCAGCGTGTAGCGGCTAACGACACCAGTTCTGTGTTGGTTTATTATTCTTCTTTGGCTTCCTGAATAGTGTTCTTGCATTGCCACCCCACTTTTAACCTGCTGTTCTCGCAACCTGACCATGGATGTAGATTCACATTCGTCACCTGGTTCTCGCAAATGATTTACTTCTCGTAGAGCATTCAGAATATCAGCCTGGTCCATGGCTCTTCCGCCTTCCACAGTCGCCTTACCTGCAAGCCTGTAAGCCTACTCATTTCCCTATACACCCGCATGCCCTGGCACGAAAATGAAACTAATCTTTACCAGCCGAGACCGCTCCAGAGACAGCAACCACTCTCTTCGGACCCACCCCATCTCTATCTTCCTGAGCATACTCATTGAGTCACTAAGGAAACACGTTTAAGGCCTACAGGTCATACAAGTAAGTAAATTGTGAAGAACCGATTTCCACTCTCAGAGACCTACTGGATATATATGCTAGCCCCATATGTTATATGTAAATCGGCATTCCACGAGTCATGTATTCAATACCAAACCGGTCGACTTTCTTTTTCAGAACATTTCCTTATACCCACTTACTTCTGAGTCGACCCGATAGCCCAAGTCTTCTTCTTCTTCTTCTTCTTCTTCTTCTTTCGTTCGCCTGAAACATGTCTACAAGTGCAATGTCGTCTCTTGTATGAATCTAACAGTCTTTTTTAGTTCATTCAGCGGTCCATAGAGTTTATCTTCCACTGTTGTCTCTCTAGGCCAGAAGGTTCGCCTGGATATGTTGTAGTTTGGGCAATCCTGGAGTATGTGCTCTGCTGTCCAATTGAATAGCCCAAGTGAATGTGTCCCTATCAATTCATTACATATTACCCATCATCCACTTATGAGAGACGTAAATGGTCAGGTTTGCATGAACAGTTACATGACGTTTAAATATGTCCCTTCTAGAGAGACGTGAATGGTCAGGTTTGCACGAACAGTCACATAACGTGTAAATCAAATACACACGTATTGTTTGACAATCATAGAAGTAGGGGTGAGCATTAGAGAGTAGACGAGGCACTAGACTGTGAGTGGCAAACAATATGTGTGTATTTATTTATGAACTGTCTTTGTGGCCTCTGCAGTCAGGTCTTAGTCAGATATGACTGAGCTACCGTATAACAGTAGACGGTACTACCTGGTTTCTGTTAGCGCCGAACGTTGGGCGGCGCTTACCAAACCCGACACCCCACATTGTGCCAACGGCTTCGGGCGGAAGAGCGCAATTGGGAGGGTACAAGCCTTACCCTGGTGCGAGGAAATGCAAGCTAAAGACAAAATTGTCATGGCAGGGCAGACCAGGCCCTAAGCCTTGGTTGGCGACTGGTCTAGGATCGAAGCTCCGACAGGCGGACAGTTAGAGCATTGCTTTGCTGATCCGGCAGCTTCTGTAGCTTGTCTTGTTCCAGATGTAGGGGTGTTACCTTTCCTCTGGAGTGAACTAGGCAGGCCGAGAGAGGGATCATGCTGCATGGGCAACACATGATCTCTATATTTTAGCCCAGGCTTTGTGCTATGGAGAGGCAATAACTCCATCCCTGGTCTTAACTGGTCTCGGAATCAAAGCGAGAGGCAACTGTTACGGGTTATAAGTCCTTGTCAGTTGGCGTAGACATGGGGCGCCACGCGTTGCCTCTGACGGTGGGAGACACCTATAGGTGTCACTGATCAGCTACCGCCCGCCTCAAGCTGGGCATCCCCCAGCCAATTGGGTGCTGATCCGCCACAGCCTGCCTGCTTCAATGGGTGCTTGGGGCTAGGACAAAATCTGAATCGCAGGCTGTAAAACCAATGCACCAGGTACAAACTAAAATATAAATAGAAACCTCAAGCTAAGGCTTGCAACCTGGAACGTGAGAACCATGTGTCCAGGATTTTCCACTGACTTGACCAATATTGACGATGTGAGAAAAACGGCTGTGATTGATGCCGAACTCAATCGTCTTAACATTGATATTGCTGGCCTGCAGGAGACTCGCCTCGCTGAGGAAGAAAACAACTCAGGGAAAACAACTACACCTTTTTCTGGAAGGGTAAAGGGCAGGCAGAAAAAAGGCTACACGGTGTGGGCTTTGCAGTGAAGAATTCGCTACTGGGAATGATTGAAATTCCAGCAGGAGGAAATGAAAGACTATTATCCCTGCGCTTGGCAACCTCTTGTGGGTTTGCCACCATTATTACTGCATATGCACCGACACTCGATTCCTCTGATGATGTGAAGGATTTGTTCTATGAGGAGTTAGACTCTGTGATCAAGGCAGTTCCAAAATCCGACTACATTTATATGCTCGGTGATTTCAATGCTCGTGTGGGCAAGGACTCGAGTTCATGGCCAGTGTGCCTTGGAAAATACAACATCGGTCGCATGAATGAAAATGGGCAAAGGCTGCTGGAGCATTGCACCATTAATGACCTATGTATTGCAAACTCTTTTTTTAAAACAAAAGAGATGCATAAGGTCACATGGAAACATCCAAGATCCGGCCATTGGCACCAGCTGGACTTCATCATCACACGGAGACAACATCTGAACCATATATCATTGACTCGTAGTTACCACAGTGCTGACTGTGATACGGATCATTCTTTGGTTGTTGCAAGGGTTAGACTGAGACCAAAGAGAATCTACACAGCTAAACACAAATCTAGCCCCAGGATTAATATTATTAACACTCATGATCCTGAAAAGTGCTTTCAGTTTCAACAGCAACTTGAAGACGCTTTCACTGATACACCAGAAAATTGTACAGTAAATGATAAATGGAATAAACTTAAGGAAACTCTTTGTAAAACTGCCGTAAAGGTTTACGGCACTGTGGATCATAAGAGGCAGGACTGGTTTGCGGCCAACAGCGAGACTCTGCAGCCCTTGATTGATAAGAAGAAGATAGCTCTCTTAAGAAACAAGGAAAGACCAACGCGTAACACTCTGAGTGAGCTAAGGCAAGCTAGGAAGGATGTGCAAAAGGCTGCCAGGCAGTGTGCAAATGATTATTGGATCAAGTTATGTGAGTCCATTCAAATCGCAAGTGATAAGGGAGACATAAGAAGCATGTATGAAGGAATAAAGAAAGCCTGTGGTCCAATGATCAAAAGAAGTGCACCATTGAAAACCTTGACTGGAGAAGTCATCACTGATAAGAAACAGCAGACGGACAGATGGGTAGAGCACTATTTGGAGCTTTACTCAAGTGAGACCAAACTAGCGGATAATGCCCTCAACGCCATAGAGGCTCTACCAACTCTTGACCACCTGGACACACTTCCCACCATAACAGAAGTTAAGTGTGCTATAAATGAACTTGCATCTGGCAAGGCTCCAGGTAAGGATGGGATTCCAATAGAGGTTATCGGGAGTGGGCAAGACACACTCACTATACAGATCCACCAGCTAATAGAGCTATGCTGGCGTGAAGGACAAGTCCCACAGGATTTCAAAGATTCAAGCATCATAACACTGTACAAGAACAAGGGCGATCGGAGCGACTGCAACAACTATAGGGGTATCTCACTTCTGTGTATTGTTGGAAAAGTATTTGCCAGAATTGTTCTGCGCAGACTTCAAGTCCTAGGAAATCAAGTCTACCCCGAATCACAGTGTGGCTTTCGACAGAACCGGTCTACCATTGATATGATATTCTCATTGCGACAAATGCAAGAAAAATGCCGTGAACAGAATCAACCACTGTTTATTGCCTTCATCGACCTCACAAAGGCATTTGATTTGGTCAGTCGTGAGGGTCTGTTCAAGGCACTAAAGAAGATTGGCTGCCCACCAACTCTTCTGTCCATTGTGGAATCGTTCCACACAGGCATGAAGGGTATAATCAAGTTTGATGGTGCAACTTCTGAAGAATTTGAAATCAAGAGTGGAGTTAAGCAAGGTTGTGTACTAGCTCCCACCCTCTTTGGAATATACTTTTCACTTCTACTGAAATATGCATTTCGTGATCAGGATGGTGGTATATACATTCACTCACGCTCAGATGGCGGCCTATACAATGCTCAGAGATTGAAGGCTAAGACCAAAATTAGGAGGGTACTGATCAGAGAGTTGTTTTTTGCAGATGATGCTGCAGTTACGACCCACTCTGAGGAAGAATTGCAATGTCTATTATCTGCATTCTCCAATGCTTGTTCTGAATTTGGTTTAACAATTAGCAAAAAGAAGACACAGATTATGTCACAAGGTGCACATGGGGTACCATCAATCTTTATTGACGACGCCGAACTAGAGATAGTAGACCATTTTACATATCTAGGATCGGTGGTAAATAGCAAATTATCCCTAGATCAGGAAATCAACATCCGGATTGGTAAGGCAGCAACAACAATGAACAGGTTAAGAAAAAGAGTCTGGGAGAACAGGAAGCTTACTGCCAAAACAAAAGTCCTTGTCTATCAAGCCTGTGTCCTTAGTACTCTTCTCTATGGCAGTGAAACCTGGACAACTTACTCACACCAAGAGAACAATTTAAACAGCTTTCATATGCGGTGTCTGCGAAGAATTCTTGGTATTAAGTGGCAAGACAAAATCACAAATACTGAAGTATTGGAAAGATCAGGTTGTGTGACAGTTTATTCCATGCTCAGTCTTCGTAGACTTAGATGGATAGGACATCTTAGGCGGATGGATGATGGTAGAATACCAAAGGATATCTTTTTTGGTGAATTACAGATGGGTAAGAGATCTCAGGGTCGGCCTCTACTACGATACAAAGATGTGTGTAAGCGGGACATGATTGATACAGGCATTGATAATGCACATTGGGAGCAAGTCGCCGCTGAACGTGTTGCATGGAGGGCAAATATCAGAAATGGAATAAAGTCAAAGGAGAAAATTATTGCAGAAAAGTCACACACCAAGCGTTTGAGACGTAAGATGGTGCATGATGGTGGAAATGACCACGTGTTCACATGCACCCACTGTGAACGAACATTTACAGCGCAAATTGGCCTTATCAGTCACACTCGCTACCGCCATAGTTAAAAGTTATTATGCCTTTTTAAAGCACAAACTATCGTCTGTCAAGACGGCAAGGTGCCAATGTCATGTCTTTGTGGCCTCAAAGGGTTCCCTTGTTTATATTTATGTGTAATACATACACAATCAAATTAATTAGTATTATTAAAATTTGTTAAAGGATATTGGGCTGTGTCCGACAGAGTTCTATTGGTAAAATGAATCGGCAGACCTTTTAACATAAACGTCATTCAAAACTATGCTCCAACAGGAGAATGCATTAAAGATAGTATAGAGGAATGTTATGACATGGAGAGTGCTTTGAAGAAATGTAAACATTAAGAAATAAATATCATAATGGGCTACTTCAATGCAAAAGTAGGAAATCAAGGTGATGCATGCACAGTAGGCACCCATGGTTTGGGAGAGCGAAATGAAAGAGAATACATACAGTACTTGTAGAATGGGCATAAGAGCAGGACATGATTGTAGGAAACACCTGGTTTAAACAACACCCGAGAAGATTATGGACATCGAGGAGTCATTACAGCAGGATTAGAAACCAGACTGGCAGCATCCTGATTAGCAGAATATTTCTAAATGCGTTAACAAACGTAAAAACACTTCCCAATGCAGACTGTAACAGTGATCACAGATTGATTACATGCACATTGAGGGTAAAGTTAAAGAAAGTCAAGTAAACAACAGGAAACACTAAATATGATCTGTGCACGTTTAAAAATGACAAGAAAATACAAGATAATTTTAACATAGAAGTAAAGAACAGATTTGATATATTGTCTGATCTAGATATCCTAATTCAAGATGTGTATGATCAATGGGAAATGTGGAAGAATTCAATAAGTTTGGCTGCAGAAACAACTATTCCAAAATTAAAGAAAGTAGGTCGTAAGAAATTGATGACTGAAGACATTTTACAACTATTGGAAACAAGAAGCTACAACAAAGATAATCCAGCCAAATATGAAGAAATTAACAGAAAAGTCAGAACATTATGTAGGGAGGTAAAAGAAGCATGGCTCGAGAAAAAACTGCATAGAAATTGAAAAACAACACAACAGTAAAATACCTAATTAATGCACGAAAGAATTCGGGAGATTATTAATCAATTAACACGTACATCAATAGGTTGCCTAAAAACAAAAGAAGGAAAAAACAATAGAAAAAAAATCAGATTTTACTAAACAGTCATATTATGTGGAAAAGCCTTTATGATGATAACAGAGAAGAACAGTATGCTGTTCAAAATAATAATGAAGGACTGTGGCATGTTAGGAGAAGACAGAGGCCCCAATTAGAAGTGGTCTCTGTAAATATATCTTGTATAATAGATAGACAAGATAAAGGGTATGATTTGGCAAGTTTTTGTCTAGAGGCATCTCAAATGAGATAGAAAATCATTCCCGCTTAGCCCTTTAGAGGAACCAGTTTTCCTGGCTCAAAACCCCCACTGTGCATCTTAGACCTAAGCCCAAGTATCTACACAGAAAATTTATAAAAGAAGAAAACGTTCCCCCCAAAGGCCATGAAGAGATCTGGACTATTCGCCCCTGTACAACAGAGGAATTTGTTCCTTCACCATAATGTTGTCAGTGTGCTTTCAGTCCGCCACATTAGATCTCCCCTTATTTTTATTTGTGTCACAGTGACATGTGTCAGTTGTTCCTTTAGACATGTAGGAATCAACCATAGTGAACATAAACATCAACAATAACTGTACTTTACAACAGTGAACAGAACATCTACATGACAGGTTCTTGACAATAGTTGGACATACATTCACAAGGAAATGTTTACACCAACAATTGAACAAGACATACATCATGAGAGATACTGGACAACATTTCTACAGACCCTTCACATATCACTGACATCAACAACTGTTGGACAAGACATGCACCAGGAACAATATTTGACAACATTTGTTCAAGACATTCACCTGGAACATGTACTTAACAAAACTGTTTACAACGACATCCTTTATTGAGCTGGCTGAAGGGGTCGAGTGAAGACCCATGTTCCATCTCAATAATTACACCTCGAAAAGCAATCATATGCAATGTGAGTATGAAAATGGAAACACACAGTACATCCTCTAAAACCCACCAACAGACACCCAATCTCAAAACTCTCCAACTCTCCTCCATCACACATCTAATCTATAACTCCTCCTACACAACAACTTAAGTACATCATGAATTATTCTTTCAACCTGTCAATGAGAGTAAAACAACTGTAGACTTTCTAGTATTGGGCAGGTCTAGGGACACACTGCTATTCTGGTCCGTAAACATCCTGTTATCACCTGAAGTGGTGTTGGGAAAGTCCCATGTTGCAGCTTCCCCATGAAGGTTCCCATGTAAGTCTCCCTCCTGTGAACAGTCTACGAATAGATAATCATGGCCTCTCAATGGTGAGTAGACTAGCAGAGAAGCTGGCGACTGGGTTAAACAAAACACAACAGTCTGCATACCATCCAGTCAGTAGAGAGATAATTCCACCATACAGCAGCCTTTTACAACACAAGTCTTTCCCAAAACGTTTTCTGAATGAGGATAAAATACAGTATTCAGGTTCCTGCTGGTAAGTTGTCACTTTAATCTGGTTCAATAGAGGAAACCATTAAGTTGGGATTACTTTCTCCTTGATACACCACAACTATTGATGGGCTGGGGTAAATATTTCCTGGAGAGTACTGCTGCTACAGTCCCAATGAAAACAATGGTAAGTCTCAGGTTCACAGCTGACATCTTGATCATGTCTTGTCTGAGACAATTGAGTTCAGGAGGTTAATCCGTTTGAAAAAGGATATCCACTTCTCATCTTGAAGGTAATTCCTGCAACATTGATAAACAGAGTCCATCCTGTGGTTAGGTTTAAATTGAGATCCTTTCAGTGTCTTTCAGCTTTGACAAATATTGATGCAGATTTATGCTGGTATTTTCCTGAAGACATTGATTGTGGTTACTGTTATATTATAGTTTTCACATTTTCAAAGGAGTTGTAATCCGGAAGTAGGGACTCCCATTTGTATGTCCCCATGAAGAAGAATGCCTCTCCACCTCCCCTGTTCTCTGAGTTTTCAGAAAATATCATCATATAGAATTATTAGGGCGCACCACATCACAGATAGCGACTGCTCCTGATGACATCCAAGCTTCAACTACCATATTTTGAATTTGGCCTAAAAAAGATAGCGTTTCTACCCAAGTGTTAGCCAGTCAAAATACGGGCATGCGCCTTTTCCCTCCCTGCAAGGTTCTAGAAGATTCCATCTATTTATAAATAGGTTATCATGATGGTTTCCGTACTCGATTAAAGGTATTGAGAAAGATGTAGTGAACTGGGATGGGGATGACTGATCCACCATGTCACAAGGACACCATCAACTTTGAAGATGGAGGTTCAGAATGTTCTTAACTATATGAAAACTATCAAGATCCCCGGTTCAGACACCATCACAACAGAAATTATTAATGCTTTAGAACAGTGGTTCTCAACCTTTTTTGGTCCATGCCCCCCTTCATCATATGTTGAGAATGTCATTCCTCCCCTTTCGTATTTCCTCGCTATAAATTCCCTCCTTCCCCCACCCTGCCCCTACATAGTATACTTTAAAATGGAAGCTAACTTTAATAACACATACTAGAACAAGTTTAGATGCCTACATAAAACGCGATTTGTGGGTATACTTACGTTATAAGACGAATATCAGAAGGCCGAGTAGTACAGAACCGTAAAGTATGGAGAGAAAAACAATATCAAGTAATCGGTTCTTGTATTAAAGCGATCTTTAAGTAATTTTCATTTCCCCCCCCCCCTCCTCGGAAACCCTAAAATTCTCTTCCCCCCCCCCAGGGGGAAATTCCCCACAGGTTGAGAACCACTGCCTTTAGAAGAATATGGAATAGATCAAGTCACCAGACTGCTGAATACAATATATGATACTGGAGATATACCTCATTAATTATGTCATTCTGTATTTATTACAATCCTAAAGAAATCAGGAGCCTTGAATTGTGATCAGTCAGATCTGCATCGAACAATTAGTATAATGAGTCACATCACGAAGATTTCGCTAAGAATTATCATGCAAAGATTTACGAGGAAAATACAACCTGAAATAGGAGAATAACAATGTGGGTTTGTTGAAGGCAAAGGTACAATAAATGCTGTGTATATGCTGAGAACAGTAATTGAATGTTCTATAGAAGTAAACAAAGATCCACATCTTTGTTTTATTGACTACACAAATGCTTTCGATAAAGTGAGACATGTCAACATGATAAAGATGCTTGAAGATCTACAAATTGATGGGAAAGACGTTAGATTTTGTTTTTTAAACATATATTGGAAACAACAAGCTGCCATAAGAATTGATAATGAAGTAGGACGGTATCCGCTTATTAAGAGAGGTGTGAGACAGGGATGTGTAATGTCTCCAGATCTTGTTTCTCTGTACAGTGAAAATATTTTCAGAAATGTAGAAGATATGAAAGGAATCATCATTGGGGGACGAAACATCAACAACATTAGATATGCGGATGATACAGTCTTGATTGCAGACAATTAGCAGGATCTGCAACATTTAGTAGATGCGGTTGTTGCAGAGCTATGTTATATGGAATAGAGAGAAAAAGCAGCGGCTGCAGCAGGATATAACAATATGAAATGGAAACAAATAGGTATTTTAAATTCCTGCGAGAAAAAACGAACTAAACATTAACAAACGTTGCACATACCTTACAAGGAGATCCACGTGTCGCGAAATACAGGTGAAAAATCCGAAATCAGAAGCACTCAATAAATATAAAAATGAATAATAAAGTAAGATAAAAAAACACACGAACGCATACAGTACGACACACAGACGTTTCGATTCTAAGAATCTTTGTCAATGACAACACAGATAGCTGACGACAAAAACACAAACACACGACCTATCACTTATAGTGCACAACCTGATAATTCCATGTGCGGCAGAAAATGTGACATTGTGACAAATGTTGACATGACAACTGTGCTGGTGACGTCACATTTTCTGCCGCACATGGAATTATCAGGTTGTGCACTATAAGTGATAGGTCGTGTGTTTGTGTTTTTGTCGTCAGCTATCTGTGTTGTCATTGACAAAGATTCTTAGAATCGAAACGTCTGTGTGTCGTACTGTATGCGTTCGTGTGTTTTTTTATCTTACTTTATTATTCATTTTTATATTTATTGAGTGCTTCTGATTTCGGATTTTTCACCTGTATTTCGCGACACGTGGATCTCCTTGTAAGGTATGTGCAACGTTTGTTAATGTTTAGTTCGTTTTTTCTCGCAGGAATTTAAAATACCTATTTGTTTCCATTTCATATGTTATATGCTCTACTATCTTCTGTCATCATATTTCTGTCGCCTATCACCAGTGAACCTAGATCGTATTCAAACCTCGTGTATACTTATCTTGTCGGCAGAGCTGGACAACTGTGCTGGTGGTGAGAAATGTAAGCACAACGGAACGTGTGAGAGCACACCCGACAACTACACCTGTACTTGTACACCTGGCTGGCAGGGCTGGAGCTGTGACGAAGGTACATAAGTGTATGCTCACTCATAGCGCTGAGGCTGGGGTTGCCACTTGGTGGGGCCCGCCCTTCTGTTAGTTTTAATGGAGGGATTAGTGCTGTCTGTGTGTGTATGTGTTTGTGTGGGAAGGGGGGAGGGGGTTAGTGATGAGTATGCGCAATTAATGTGTGGGTATTGGTAGAATGTGTGTGTGCAAGTGGGTAATTTCGAGCCAAAATAGGCCTTACCAGCCATTTTAGAACTCAAGGCTCCACACTTTCTACCCCACTGGATGATATGAATGGTCGTCATCATTCTTCAAGGACAAACACTATGTATAGAAATGCATGCGCGTGTAGCCTTGATTGTAAATATGTATATATGGAGACAAAAACGTGTTTATATATCAATTAGTGTGTGTGTGTGTGTGTGTGTGTGTGTGTGTGTGTGTGTGTGGAATGTATGTGGAATGTATGTGGAAATACACGCGTTAGTGTTATTATTATGTGTGGGTGCGTATTTGTGGGTCTGAAAACATCTACATGTGTGTGTGTGTGTGTGTGTGTGTGTGTGTGTGTGTGTGTGTGTGTGTAAATACATGCGTTAGTGTAGTTATGACTGTGTGTGGGTGCGTAATTGTGGGTTTGAAAACATCTACGTGTGTGTGCGTGCGCGCGCGCGCGTGTGTGTGTGTGTGTGTGTGTGTGTGTGTGTGTGTGTGTGTGTGTGTGTGTGAAAAAGTGAGTGGTAAGTAAAGTATAGAAGAATGCTGAATATTCATTGGACAGCCAAAATGAGCATTCTGGACATTTTGAGGGAGGTTAAGTGGCAATTAGAAGTTAGAATTAAATTGTAAGAAGACGCAGATTATGGTCGTCACTGGGAATAACGAAACACCACAATGTAATATACAAGTAAATGGGAAAACTCTTCAACAAGTGAATTGGTACAATTATCTCGGAACAGTCATAACATCTGATAGGCGATGCCTTTAAGAGATTAGAACAAAAATCGCCATTGCAAAAGTAGCCTTTAGCAAGATGAAAATTATACTGACCAATAAAAAGATGTCAACTGAAACGAGAAAAAGAGTGTTGAGATGCTACATAGAACCTGTACTTTTATATGGATGTGAAGCTTGGACAATGAGCAGTCAAGCTGAAAAACATCTGATGGCTGTAGAAATGTGGTTTCTGAGGAAAATGCAAAGAATACCATGGACAGCCAGAAAGACCAATGAACAAGTCCTTCAAGAAACAAATGAAGATCGTAAACTGATTAGAGACATTAGACGTAGACAGTCAAACATTTTTGGGCATGTTATGAGAAGAAATTATCTCGAGAACTTGGTGACAACTGGCAAGATCGAAAGGAACAGACCAAGGGGAAGACCCAGAAGTAAATACCTGAATGGCTTGGCCATGTGGCATGGGCGAGATAGAAACATGGAGCTGATCCACGACTCTGGTGATCGAGTGAGATGGCAGAACATGACCGCCCACGCTTACCGGCATGGTACATGATGGATGGATGGAAGTCGCAAAAGCAACATTGTCATAAACATCAGTAAGAGGTAGTCTTCATTTTTTTTTACCACATTATGAGAAGACAACAACTGGAACATGTTGTGACGACCGGAAATATTTGCGGAAAGAGAGACAGAGGAACACAGCGGAAGAAAATTCTTAACAGTCTTGTGTCATGGCACGGAAGGAAGTCAACACATGAACTGATCAATGCCGTCGGAGATTGCAACTTGTGGAGAGGCATGATTGCCCATGCCAGCCGGCCAGGCACTGGATGATGATGACGATGAAGAAAGTAAATAGAGGACCCTTCTACGCGCATTGGGGTTCACTGAGCACATAGCGCTAGACCCATTGTTGTATAGAGGGATCGGTGCTCAGTGCGTAATGTGCTCGGTATCTTCCAGGCCGCATCTACTTCCAAAGACGATCCCTGATACGCATTCTAGGCGGGATCGACTCGGGAGCCTAGGTCAATATTCAAGATTCGCAGCGGCCTTGTTTAGTTTAGTTTTGTTTACTTTAGTCGATGGATTAAGATCACGACACACGGGTGTGTTCTCAGAATGGACAAGACAAGACTCCCCTTAAAGTCGCTTAAAAGTCGACAGGGTCGACTTCATCGCACCGGGTTTTATCCCATATGGCTCGGTCTCTTTCCGCAGCGCAGAAAGCGTCGCACAAAGCACGAACTCCGTAGCTTTTAGCGACGACCCACAGAAGTCTCCGAAACATTTAACTCGTAAACCGAAGGGTGCGGCCCGGAATCGAACCCACAACCTTCGGAGCACGAGTCAAACGGCTTGACCACTTCGCCACAGAGACTCAGACAAGACTCCCCTACTAAGCCCTAATATGGTCACCAGTAGGGAAAAGAAAACGGGGAAGACCAAGAGAGACCCTGCGCAGAACCATCATCAGAGAAGGCTCATTCAACGGCCAAGTGAACATCCAGGATCTACAACAGGTAGCAGAGAACCGCCGGACATGGGGAGCCATGACTTCAGCCCTATGTGCCGCCTTAGGCTCAAGAGGAAAG